>OZ010797.1:283799948-284296438 GCA_963932465.1 Maratus speciosus | reverse complement strand
CTACAGTATGATGTGGAAAAGAGAGATTCCTGCGTGTTGGTGTCTTAGAGTAGGAGGGTAAAATTTTTGAGGGGCTTAATTTTTGGGGGGCTTAGTTTTGAGAGGTGCTTATGGATGATTATCATACTAGAGTACGATATAGGAAAGAGTGAATCCTGCGTGTTGAGATGGTGACTCCTGTGTGTTTTTGATGTCATGTTAGAGTAGGCGGGTAAAATTTTTGCGGGGGCTTATGGTTGAATATCATACTAGAGTACGATATAAGAAAGAGTGAATCCTGCGTGTTCAGATGATGACTCCTGCGTGTTGAGATGGTATGTTAGAGTAGAAGAGTCTCCCCCTCCCCTCTCCCCCCCCCTAATTTTTTTTTTTTTTTTTTTTTTTTTTTTTTTTTTTTTTTTTTTAATAGTGTCGCTCTCTTTCGATGAAAAAATTTTTACGTGTTGTATCATATTTAATTTTTCGTTTGTTTTGAACTTTGACAAAATGGTAGGTTAGTTTTGATGAGATTAAACTGGACTTGTGTTATTAGATGATGGTGCTTTTTTTAAAATTTAATTTGTATTCTTATTGAAAGGCTTTTATGAACAACTCTGTTTTTTGGAAAAACTTTAGAGAATCTTCGAAAAAATGAGAAATGGTATGCTTTGCATTATTGAAAAAACAGTAAAAAATTAGTAACCACATCTAGTTTTAAGTCATTTGATGGAGATCTGATTGCAGTGGAAAGGATTAAACACAATTTAATTTTGCATCGTCCTGTATACGTTGGGTCTGTCATATTAGTACTGTTTTCCTTACGGGTTTCGAACCCTGAAACTCCCCATTATTCGAATTTCTGTAATGAGAATTTAGATGGAAACTTGAAAATTTTCATTTAGAACTGAAAATTGTTAATTAGTATTATCCTCTTGTTGCAAGTTCATACATCTCTTTACCTATTCGCCTGGTTACGAACCTACAATCTTCCCATTATTAGATTATTTCTATAACCATTGGGCTGGGTGGGCCCCATTGGTTTTTCACTTGAATTTGCTTTCTTTCAGTTTTGTATCGACTTCTTTTAAACATTCAATTTTTATATATTATGTACTTCGAGAAATTAATTCATTTTCTTAGATTTAATAATGCCTTCTTCAACTTCGGGAAAGTATAGTAATTTGAACGAAAAGATAATTTATAAACAGGATTTTAGGAAAGTAATGAAATTTTAAGATAATGATATTTTTTTTTTTTTCAATCTGGATTTTCTCGTGCAGTTAATGAACTCTTTCATTTTCACTCACCCAGAATGTTTCTTTTTTCTTATACTGTAACACAATTTATGGATTTTAGTTTAAAAATATTTGCCTTTGGATGGATTCGAACCATCAACCTATTCATTAACGGTGAATTGCGTTTACCAATTGCGCCACAAAGGCATTAAAAGGATATAAAATTAAACCAAAACAAGTTTATTGCTAAGCTTTTAAAAACTAACCAGTTCTTCAATTTTCAAAGATTTGTGGTCATATCTATTTGTGTGCTTGTTGTTTCGATCATACATAAACAGGATGTACTGTTTCTAATCTGGATATAATGATAAAGCGTATTTCCGTACTATGTGAAAAACAAGATAATAGTTCTTTTATTCCATTGTATTAGGAAAACAAATTTTCTTAATGGGTCACTATTTTAATTAACTAACAATAAAGAAATGAACCAGATTTTTTTTATAACACTCGCATTTCAGTAGGATTCACAAAAAAGTTAATCATTTAATGATAAAAACAGGTTAATTCAAAAAGAAATGAATTTATAAAATGATTCATTTTGTACACTTGCTTATTAAATGAACACAACAGTTTATGTATTAAATAGTTATCGCGTGATCTTCTTTTTTCTGATGCGCCACCTATATTGATTTAAGTGTAGTTGGTTTTCATTTCACGTCATTATTCCGTTTTCTACTGTTTTGAATACATGTGCTGTATTTTTCGTCCTCGCACAGTTAAAACAGTTTTTAAATGAATATGCATGTTATTAATGATACACAAATCGCCTATTGTCATCAATTCGGATAAGATGAGTGAACAGGAGATAAAAGATGTGCCCGTTTCGATTAGTAAAAGTATTCCTTCTTCATCACAAATTTTTAAATTGCCTTATATTTGTGGAAAATGTAAAGCAGAATTTTACGAGAAACATGAGTTTTTAAAACATATGAACATTCATTTAGAAAAAAAACTTTTTATGTGCGACGTATGTGGAATGTTGTTTTTTCGAAAGAGTTCTTTAATGGAACATATGATAATTCATCGCATGACATCTACCATGTACCAATGTGAAACATGTGGTAAATCTTTTTCAAGAAAGAGTGTGTTAATCAGACACGCAAAGTTTCATTTAGAAAAAAAGCCTTTGAGTTGTGCCAAGTGTAAGAAAACATTCGTTCAACAATGTGATTTACGAAAGCATTTGTTAATTCACATTAAAGACGGAAAATTTCATAAATGTGAACAATGCGAAGAAACGTTTTCGAGAAAGATGGACTTAAGGAATCATCTTAAAATTCACATCATTCCGAAGAAAAGTGAGCTTTCCAAACAATTCAAATGTGATGATTGTGACCAAGTTTTTTCTGATAAATTCGACTTAGTTGAACACAGAAAAATTCATCTTTCACCCACCCAACTTAAATTGGGACAGCGTAATGGATTGATTAAGCAATTAGAAGAATTAACACTTCAATTAAGAACTTTGCAAAATGAAATATCTTCTTCAAATATCGAATTTTCATTGATATGAAATAGACATATGTTTTCATTATACATATGCAATCATTTTTGTAACTAACGAAAAATAAAAATTTTCTGAATTGGAAAAACGTGTATGTTTTCATTTTAACAAGATGTCTTAGTATTTTATTGCTCCCACTACAAATGATCTCGATTTTTTTTTCCCTAAGTGAATGAAACTCTAATAATATTTTGGAAATACATTTTTTATTTTTAAGTTTTCTTCATTTAACTCACTCTATTAATTTGAAACCAATGCAAAATTAAAGTATATTTTAATAAAGTTAAAATAATAAAGTTTTAGTAATATTAATGAGTAGCATTACTAATAATTGTAAATAAATTTAATCATCTACTAATTAATTTAATCAACTATCAACATTTTTGAGGGTATATATTAAAGGAAGTATGTATCCACTCATTATTTCATTCAATTTAATATGAGTATGACTACATCGTAATAAAAACTATTTTAAACAATCAACTTCTATTACTTTTGTTTAGAGGGATTAGAAAATGAAGTTATTTAAATTATTGTTATCTTTATTACATATTTTTTAAAGTTTAATTAACAAATAATTAATTTAATTAATTTGAGTATAATTATCATTTTGGTATAATTATCATTTGATTATATTTATCCACTCATTATTTTAATCCATTTCATATAAGTTTAATTATCCACACACTATTTATTTTAATCAATTTCATGAGAAAAAATATAATGAACTTGCGTTTCATTTTCCATGTGTTGCCATTCACAAGTTTAAAAAATAAGTATCATAACAAAATATTCATTCTAGCATTAATCATGCTTTTCGGTTTAATCATCAATTTGAAAAATTTACTTGATACCGATTTTTAACTGAAACCGTCACTGATTTGAATTCATATAAATATAATTATTCACAATTTTAATCAATTTCATTTGAGTCTAATTAATTTAATTTGAGTATAATTATCCACTCATTATTTTAATCTATTTCATATAAGTATAATTATAACTTCCACTATATATTTTAATTAATTTCATATGAATAAAATTATTATTTGTACTGAACTTGTGATTCACTCATCGTGTGTTGCCATTCTCAAGTTTGAAAAATATCTAACATGAAAGAAATATTCATACTAGCAATAGTCATGCTTTTCGACTCAGTCGGCGACTTGAAAATTTAGTCGCTCACGGTTTTTTAATTAATACTGTTCCATGTAGCGAGACATGCCGCGCCACCTATAATTAAAATTACAGTGACTATAATTTGAAGTGAACTGAACTAAGCTTTGAGTATTGTGTTGAGATGTGAGTGTCGGAGAAAGCGGCGGTGCGCTGCTTCTGTGTGTTAAATAAATTATTATAGCAAGTAACCAGCGCTTTTAATTAATTTGTGTTATGGTGTGAGTTTTCTACATGGTCCGTCGACCCAATGGAGGAGTATAATTAAAAAGAATTAGTGTGCTTTCGATAATAAGAACAAATTCGAACTATATGTGAGGTAGTTTTGATTTGTGTGTAAAGATGTTTAGTTCACCTTTTTTGTGAGAGTGTCGTGATAATTTGTGTCTAATAAGAGAAATTGGTGACTAAGAAGAATTCAGTGTTGAGATATTAATGTTTCAAATGTGCCCCTGGATTTAATACATAAATAGCTACTTCGTGCCTTCGTGATTGTCGCAGCGGTTTGAGTTGAGGTAAGAGCAATTTTCCTAGTTTTGATTTAGTTAAATTATGTCTGTTATTGATAATTTAAATAAAGACGAGCTTAAGCTTGTCGTTGAGGAATTAGGTTTAACTGCTCCTGAAAGCAGTAAAATTATAGAGTTGAGAGATATTATAGAGAAAAGTGAGCATTACTCAAAAGAGCAATTAATGAAGGACGTAGTCAATTCGGTTGTTGAGGAGTATAAGTCGCGAAAAGAAATTGAGAAATCTAAACTAGAATTAGAGAAAATTAAATTAGCGCAATTAGAAAAAGAGTTAGAAATAGCAAATATTCGCAAAGAACCTTCCCAAAATTCTGAATATGAAAAAATTAAATTAGCTCAGTTAGAAAAAGAATTAGAATTGGCCAAAGTGCGTAGAGGTTCCCGCGAAAATTTGACGTCCTTAACAGAAAAATCGGAAACTGAAATACTGAGCAGTAACCTAGAAAGTTTTATTAAAAGTGTTAAAACATTAACTATCTGTGTACCGACGAGAGCTGAGTCATTTAACCTTTTCTTTCAATCACTTGAAAAGGCGTTCAAAACTAAAAATGTACCCGAAGAGTTTAAGGCAGAAATTCTTCTAAACATTCTCGGGGAAAAAGCGAGTAATTTAATGATTTATTTGTCAGAGGAGGAGCTGATTAGTTATGATAAATTGAAAACTATAGTCTTAAAGGAATTTCAACCTACAGCGCAAGAGTGTTTAAATAATTTCCGGAAAACACAAAAATTACCGTCAGAAAATTACGTTCAATTTGCATCCAGGTTGAAATCAATATTTCTATATTACTGTAGTCTGCGTGAAGTAAATGATTTTAAATCATTATGCGATCTGATTGTTTCAGACAGAATTTTCAATTCGTTAGATCGCGAATTAATGAGTCATATCGCAATTAAGCAAGCTGAATCATATTTTAAACCACAGCAACTTGGCAGAGAATGCGATATTTTCTTATCGGTTAAAAATAAAAACAGAAATGAATCAAATGCGTATTCCAGAAATTTTGCAAGTGAAAATAAACAAATAGCGGGAAATAAATTGCGAAATGCACGCCCTGAAAGGGGGGTCTCGAATGTTTTCCTTTCGGAAACAAAAAATAATAAATGTGTTTTGTGTAAACCGATTGCGTATCATGCATTACATTCTTGTCCGCAATTCAAAAAACTTTCGATAAAAGAAAGAGTTGAAGTTGTGAAATTAAATAAAGCATGTTTCAAATGTTTAAATTATAATTGTTGCGTACAGAAATGCAATTATAAAAACTGCGATTGTTCACTACCCCATAACAAACTTATTCATTTTCCGAGAGAAGAAAATGATTTGAGTAATAATCAAAATAAATTTCGAGGTCATGTGTTTAAAGCAGGTGCAGAAATAAAAAGTTCAACAAGGGAAGAACAATTTTCTGTCCCTCCGAGCCAGACTGTCGCCTCTAGCTTCGAAAGAAATAAAACAAAAACTGTGTTATTGAGTACAGCTCGCCTGTTCATTAAGGATAAATTTTCGGAATGGCAGGAAATTAGATGTTTATTGGATGTCGGGTCGCAATCGTGTTTGATAACTTCGCAGTGTGCTAATCGGCTGCAACTTAAAATTAATAAAACAAACACTTTAATTTCGTGTTTAGATGATTCATCTATCACAGTAAAGGGTTGCTTAAAGACAGCAATCGCGAATAGAGATAAAAGTTTTGAAAGGGAATTGGATATGTTAGTTGTAAAGAAAATTACAGATTTAATTCCGCAAAGAGTGATTAATGTAAATGTTGAGGTCCCTGATTTGACTATGTTAGCAGATTACCGATTTAATTTTCCTGATAAAATTGATCTGTTGATAGGTGCGGAAATATATTATGAATTATTAAGACCAGGACAAATATATTCTCAGAGTTCGAAATTGCTTTTTCAAAATACTGTATTTGGATACGTGGCTAGTGGAAGCATAGAACAGGGAGATGAGGTTAAAGTTCATTGTGGGCTAATTCAGGAAGAGGATTTAAACAAAACATTAAAAAAGTTTTGGGAAGTCGAAAACATTGAGGTAGAGTTACCAAAAAGTAAAGAATTTGAGATATGCGAGAAACATTTTGCGCGTACGCATTCGAGAAATGCAGAAGGTAGATACGTAGTGAAAATGCCTTTAAAGGAAAATCCTTCGTGTTTAGGCCAATCTAGGGATCTTGCTCTCAAAAAACTCAGATCGCTGTGGAGTCGCTTATCAAGGGATGAGCAATATTTTAATCTGTATAAAGAATTCTTAAAGGAATACGAAAATTTAGGGCATATGAAACAGGTGAAAGAAGCAAAAGAACCTGATATTGCGTACTATGCTCCGCATCATGGTATATTTCGTCCAGAAAAATCAACTACCAAACTCAGAGTTGTTTTTAATTGTTCTACCGCGACAACAAATGGGACATCCCTAAATTCATTACAATATAATGGCGGAGTCATCCAAAACGACTTATTTACAATTATGATTAGCTTCCGAGAACATGTTTATGCTTTAACTGCAGATGTAAAGATGATGTATAGAATGATTAACATTGACCCTAGTCAGCATTCGTTGCAGAGAATTTTATGGAACGATAATTTTGAAGAAGAACCAAAAATTTTCGAATTACAAACGGTAACTTATGGAACGGTCAGCGCGCCATATTTAGCAATGAAAACGCTCAATCAATTGTCAGTTGATGAAGGAAATAATTTTCCATTGGCAGCCCCAGTTCTTCGTGAAAACATGTATATGGATGACATTTTGTGTGGGGCACCTACGCGTGAGGAAGCCAAAGAGTTGCAGTGGCAACTCATAGCGATTATGCAGAAGGCAGGTATGCAACTTCATAAATGGTGCACAAGTGATAAAAATCTGTCGCTGACACCTGGAGAAGGGTATAAATTTGAGAACAACAGTGAGACTAAAACATTAGGGGTTTCGTGGAACCCAAGGGATGACTGTTTCCTATTTAGAGTTAAAGTAGAATTGAGCGATTCCTATACCAAGCGACAAGTATTGTCGACAATTGCTAGAATTTTTGATCCGCTAGGACTTTTTGGCCCAGTTATAGCGAAAGCCAAAATATTTATGCAGAGATTGTGGAGACTTAATATTGACTGGAATGACGAGCTCCCTGAGCCAGAATATCACGAGTGGCATCAATTTCTTATATCGCTTAAAAGTGTTAATAATATACAAATAAGTCGACGCATTATAATTGAAAACCCAGAAATTGTTGAAATACATGGCTTTGCAGATGCCTCAGAACGTTGTTATGGAGCAGCAGTTTATTGTAAATCTTATGACTCTCTAGGAAATGTAATGGTGAATTTAATAGCTAGTAAATCACGTGTTACACCAGTAAAGAGTCTAACTATTCCCAGACTTGAACTATGCGCCGCAGTGTTGCTTACCAAACTGGTAAAAAGAGTCTTAGCATCCATGAAAGTAATAGTTACTAATGTTTTCCTGTGGTCTGATTCAACTATTGTGTTAGCGTGGATTCAAAAGGAACCTATTGATCTCAAACAATTTGTGCAAAATAGGGTGGCCAAAATTCAAGAAAACTCTAGTCCTGAACAGTGGTGTCATATCTGCTCTGAACAAAATCCGGCTGATAAACTTTCACGAGGTATGGATCCAGATAAACTTATTGATTGTGACTTGTGGTGGCGTGGACCCATTTTTCTTAATAACACTGACTATCACCAAAATTCAGTAATAATACCAGAAGCTAATGAAGAGTTCAAAAAAGAGCTCAAAACAAATTCAAATCCTTTTAATGAAGTTAGTGTAATGAACTGTAATGTTACAGATAATTGTTTTGTTAATGACTTAATTAATCTTAGTAATAATTATATAACTATTTTACGCATTCTTAGTTATATTTTCAGGTTTGTCATGAATGCAAGAAACCCACTTTATAAGTGTGGTGGGCCTTTATCAACTTCAGACTTGGAGCAAGCGGAAATTTATTTAATTAAATCTGTCCAAAGGGCAGAATTCAATGCAGACATACGTAGTCTGCAGACCAAAGGTTCGGTAAGTCCAAGTAGTAAGCTAAAAAGCCTCAACCCGTACTTAGATGAATTTGGAATTTTAAGGGTTGGAGGCCGGTTAGATAATAGTGATTTAAATTTTGCGAGAAAGCACCCAGCGATTTTACCTAAATCTAATAGTTTTACTTTAATTGTTATAAATTATTATCATAAAAAATGCCTTCATGTTGGTGCTTCAGCATTACTTTCTTTGGTAAGAGAAAATTTTTGCCCATAAATGGTCGTGCAACATGTCGAAAGGTAGTTCATCAGTGCATCCCATGCTTTAAAGCTAAACCAGTTATTGCAAATCAGTTGATGGGCGATTTGCCCAGGGATAGAGTCCAATTGGACTACTGCTTTAATATTTCGGGAGTAGATCTGTGTGGCCCATTTATGGTCAAAGTGGGGTATGCACGTAGAACTATCTTGCAAAAAATTTATATCTGTATTTTTGTTTGTTTTGTATTTAAAGCTGTACATATAGAAATTGTTTCAGACTTAACCTCCGAATCATTTATTGCTGCACTGAAAAGATTCATTGCACGCAGAGGTAAATGTGCCAAATTGTATTCGGATAATGCGAAAAATTTTATTGGTGCAAATAAGATTCTTAAGGCTTTTTATGAGTTAGTAAAAAAACCTGATGAGAAATTAGCAGCATATTTATCCACGGAAGGCATTGAGTGGAAATTTATCCCTCCCAGGGCACCCAATTTCGGGGGTCTTTGGGAGGCCGCTATAAAATCATTTAAGTATCACTTTAAGAGAGTTGTGGGAGGTGCTAATCTCACTTACGAGGAACTTCTTACTGTAGTCATACAAATTGAGGGAATTCTAAATTCCAGGCCTTTGAGTCCATTATCAGATGATGAGAATGATTTTGGAGTCCTAACTCCGGCTCATTTTCTGATAAACAGGCCGTTAAATTCCATTATTGAGCCTGATTTAACCAATGTAAGAGAAAATCGCCTCAAAAAATGGCAACGGATAACTAAAATTCTACAACTTTTTTGGCGTAAATGGCATCATAATTATTTAAGTGAATTACAACAAAGAGGTAAATGGAGATTTGAAAAAGATAATGTAAAAATTGGAGATTTAGTGGTGTTAGTAGAAGAGAATTTACCAACAAATAAGTGGCCATTAGGCAGAATTATTGAGGTGTATCACGGTAACGATAACAAAATTCGAGTAGTTAAAGTAAACACTCAAAATGGAACCTTTAAAAGGTCGATAAGTAAATTGTGTATTCTACCCATGCCTGATGCCAATGACAATTAAAACTAAAAAAAAAAAAAAAGGTAATTTTGTACGTATGTTTGTTGTATTGATATTTTTTTCAAAGGATTATATTTAAATTAACGTATATAGTGAATTTTTGTATTAATTGTGTAATTTAGAGTACTTGGTAAAAATTGTTATTGAATGTTATAAACATGTCAATGGGGGCCGGTATGTTCCATGTAGCGAGACATGCCGCGCCACCTATAATTAAAATTACAGTGACTATAATTTGAAGTGAACTGAACTAAGCTTTGAGTATTGTGTTGAGATGTGAGTGTCGGAGAAAGCGGCGGTGCGCTGCTTCTGTGTGTTAAATAAATTATTATAGCAAGTAACCAGCGCTTTTAATTAATTTGTGTTATGGTGTGAGTTTTCTACAAATACGATTGTTTCTAACTGAAACCGTCACTGATTTGAACTTATGTTAATAATCGTTTCGAAATCATCTCAATCGGTTTACTGTTGACTTTTGATCAGACTATACCAAATACTGTTTGCTATTTAAAATGGCTTGTGAATTAAATATGCTGAAAAGATCTCCTCTAGAAATGAATTGCGTAGCAAAGTATCAACGTTTAGAATCATCTTTGGATACTGATATGAAGGAATTAAATCTCCCAAGTTTAGAATTTTGTAATTCAAACGAGAACTGTTCAACATTACCCTCAAACAAGGATTTACATGCTGCAGAACCCAAGTTCGATATGGATTCGACGACCCCAATATTCACTCATAATGATGACGACGCAACTTCTACTATGAGTTTTTTGGACACTATTTTTAACGACGTAGATTTTAAAAACTTGGAATCCTTCATTTCCCCAAGTACCTCAATTTCATCATCACAAGAACCAACAAATGCTGTTTTGAATACAATACAAGATCCCCTTATGAAAGACATTCCCAAAAGCAAACCACGCAATTTTAGCGTGATTGAAATCAAGTTGAGTGAATGTGTTTATTTAATTTTAAAACATCGCATCAAACGATTTTATGTGTATATCGGGGAGTTTAAACGCAATGTGATTAGAAATGAAGAAATGATGATGAAAAATAGACTTTTGATGGACATTAATACATGGTATGAATTTCAATCGAAACATTTTGCTTTTAATTTGAAATATAAATCCTCATCATTTATTGCTAATAATACTCTGTTGGTAATGAATCACAATAATAGCACTATGCGAATTAAAAACTTGATGAATTTTTCACATTTTGACTTAAACGATTGCCAATTATTAAATTTGAAGGATAAAGCTCATCATTTTAACAAGAAGCTTTTGCAACACATGTATACAAATTATCTACCACGTTTAATTAAGCAAAAATGTACACTAGGTGACGTAACCATCGAAAATGAATCTGCTTTATTTTCAAAGCTCATCAAGTGTATTGAGAGTAATGTAGTGACTATTTTAAACCAAATTTATGAGTGCGTAGGATGTATTTTTGAACACGAAAGCATGAGTCTTCATACATGTTTCACATTTAATAATCGCGAAAAGTTTAATCAACTAGGGGACACGGTATTAATGTTAGTGAATTTCGATTATGTTGTTTCTATGTTTTTAAACGAAACTGAATGTGTTAGTAAAAACTTTTTATGTAACATCAATGTAGAAACTATACAATATGTATTGTTTAAATAATAAATTTTGTTGTTTTTGTTTGTTAAATGTATATGTTTATTCATTTAGTCTATCTTTTAATTATGACATATTGGAAAAAAAGAAATTAACAATTACCTAATCAAAATGTATATATACAAGTTTTTATTTTTTGAATTTAAAATGAATTTCAAGTTATTAATATTTTTAATAATGAAAATAAAAGTTTTCTACTTTTGCAATTTAATAAAATTATATTTACAAGTTAAAAAAAAATATTTTTTGAAATAAATTTCAAATCTAGTGGAAATATATTTTTCAAGTTTTACAATTTTAGAATAAAGTTTTCACTTCAATAATTAAAAATATATTTTGAAATAAATTTTTTCAATTCAAGTTAAATTTTAAATTTTACAATTTCAGAAATAAAAAAGTTTTCAATTAATCAAAAAAATTTTTTTTAATTAAACTATTCGTTGTAATTTTTTTTTTTATCCATGCTTTTATGTTTGCATACTACATATAGATAAGTAGTATGTTTTATGTAAGAACAATTATTTAATATTAGATGTAAATTTCCAACTGGGCGAAAAATGTCCGGACCAGGATTCGAACCCGGGACCTCCTGGCTGAAGCCGCCAATGCTCTGCCATCTGAGCTATCCCGGACGATTCTGGTCGAACTTTTTCACCCAGCTAACCTTGATGATTACAGCATCTGGTCTGAAACCTGGTTCAGCTCAACAGATAGTTGGAAATTTACATCTAATATGATTTGTTTACCAATTAGAATAATTGTGTTAATATTAATCTAGTGTAATTATTTAATAGTTCAAAATTATTTACAAGTTAGAAAAATATACTATGTAAGAACAAATATTTTATTAGTTCAATTATATATTTACAAGTTAGAAAAAAAAATTACTAGTTTTCAATTTAAAATAAGTTTTCTAAAAATTACAAAAATATTTTATCAGTTTTAAAAAATTATATAATTTTTTTTTATTTTTTTACGTTTTACAATTTAAGAAATAAAGTTATAAAAGTTTTTAAAAATTTTCATTAGTTAAAATTTTTTGTTTGTTCAATTCATTGTATAAATATTTTATGTTTTCTAAAAATTACAAAATTATTTTATCAGTTTTAAAAAATTATATAAAAAAAAAGTTTAAAGTTTTACAATTTAAGAAATAAAATTATAAAAGTTTTTAAAAATTTTCATTAGTTAAAATTTTTCGTTCATTGTATAAATTTTTTAAACATGCTTACATACTACACATAAATATGTAGCATGTTCACAATGTAATATATTGTACACTATGTTTCATATAAGAACAAAGATTTTTCTAGCTCAAAATTATTTACAAGTGTAGAAAAATGTTTTATTAGTTTTTGAATTTAAAAAAAGTTTTCTAAAAAATATTTTATAAGTTTTACAAAAGAAAAAAATTTTCAATTAAGTTTTCTAAAAAATATTTTATAAGTTTTACAAAAAAAAAATAAGTTTTCTAAAAAATATTTTATAAGTTTTTACAAAAGAAAAAAATCTCAATTAAGTTTTCTAAAAAATATTTTATAAGTTTTACAAAAGAAAAAATAAGTTTTCTAAAAAATATTTTATAAGTTTTTACAAAAGAAAAAAATCTCAATTAAGTTTTCTAAAAAATATTTTATAAGTTTTACAAAAGAAAAAAAATTTCAATTAAGATTTCTAAAAAAATATTTTATAAGTTTTACAAAAAAATAAATCAATTCAGTTTTCTAAAAAATAATTTAAAAGTTTTGAAAAAAAAAATCAATTAAGTTTTCTAAAATATATATGTATATACACACATATATATATATATATATATATATATATATTAGTTTTACAATTCAAAAAAGAATATATGTGTGTTATTAGTTTTCAGTTGTTTCAAATTAATTCAGTTTCAAATTAATAGAGTGAGTTAAATGAAGAAAACTTAAAAATAAAAAATGTATTTCCAAAATAATATTAGAGTTTCATTCACTTAGAAAAAAAAAAAAATCGAGATCATTTGTAGTGGGAGCAATAAAATACTAAGACATCTTGTTAAAATGAAAACATACACGTTTTTCCAATTCAGAAAATTTTTATTTTTCGTTAGTTACAAAAATGATTGCATATGTATAATGAAAACATATGTCTATTTCAAATCAATGAAAATTCGATATTTGAAGAAGATATTTCATTTTGCAAAGTTCTTAATTGAAGAGTTAATTCTTCTAATTGCTTAATCAATCCATTACGCTGTTCCAATTTAAGTTGGGTGGGTGAAAGACGAATTTTTCTGTGTTCAACTAAGTCGAATTTATCAGAAAAAACTTGGTCACAATCATCACATTTGAATTGTTTGGAAAGCTCACTTTTCTTCGGAATGATGTGAATTTTAAGATGATTCCTTAAGTCCATCTTTCTCGAAAACGTTTCTTCGCATTGTTCACATTTATGAAATTCTCCGTCTTTAATGTGAATTAACAAATGCTTTCGTAAATCACATTGTTGAACGAATGTTTTCTTACACTTGTCACAACTCAAAAGCTTTTTTTCTAAATGAAACTTTGCGTGTCTGATTAACACACTCTTTCTTGAAAAAGATTTACCACATGTTTCACATTGGTACATGGTAGATGTCATGCGATGAATTATCATATGTTCCATTAAAGAACTCTTTCGAAAAAACAACATTCCACATACGTCGCACATAAAAAGTTTTTTTTTTTAAATGAATGTTCATATGTTTTAAAAACTCATGTTTCTCGTAAAATTCTGCTTTACATTTTCCATAAATATAAGGCAATTTAAACATTTGTGATGAAGAAGGAATACTTTTACTAATCGAAACGGGCACATCTTTTATCTCCTGTTCACTCATCTTATCCGAATTGATGACAATAGGCGATTGTGTGTCATTAATAACATGCATATTCATTTAAAAACTGTTTTAACTGTGCGAGGACGAAAAATACAGCACATGTATTCAAAACAATAGAAAACGGAATAATGACGTGAAATGAAAACCAACTACACTTAAATCAATATAGGTGGCGCATCAGAAAAAAGAAGATCACGCGATAACTATTTAATACATAAACTGTTGTGTTCATTTAATAAGCAAGTGTACAAAATGAATCATTTTATAAATTCATTTCTTTTTGAATTAACCTGTTTTTATCATTAAATGATTAACTTTTTTGTGAATCCTACTGAAATGCGAGTGTTATAAAAAAAATCTGGTTCATTTCTTTATTGTTAGTTAATTAAAATAGTGACCCATTAAGAAAATTTGTTTTCCTAATACAATGGAATAAAAGAACTATTATCTTTTTTTTCACATAGTACGGAAATACGCTTTATCATTATATCCAGATTAGAAACAGTACATCCTGTTTATGTATGATCGAAACAACAAGCACACAAATAGATATGACCACAAATCTTTGAAAATTGAAGAACTGGTTAGTTTTTAAAAGCTTAGGAATAAACTTGTTTTGGTTTAATTGTATATCCTTTTAATGCCTTTGTGGCGCAATTGGTAAGCGCAATTCACCGTTAATGAATAGGTTGATGGTTCAAATCCATCCAAAGGCGAATATTTTAAAACTAAAATCCATAAATTGTGTTACAGTATAAGAAAAAAGAAACATTCTGGGTGAGTGAAAATGAAAGAGTTCATTAACTGCACGAGAAAATCCAGATTGAAAAAAAAAATATCATTATCTTAAAATTTCATTACTTTCCTAAAATCCTGTTTATAAATTATCTTTTCGTTCAAATTACTATACTTTCCCGAAGTTGAAGAAGGCATTATTAAATCTAAGAAAATGAATTAATTTCTCGAAGTACATAATATATAAAAATTGAATGTTTAAAAGAAGTCGATACAAAACTGAAAGAAAGCAAATTCAAGTGAAAAACCAATGGGGCCCACCCAGCCCAATGGTTATAGAAATAATCTAATAATGGGAAGATTGTAGGTTCGTAACCAGGCGAATAGGTAAAGAGATGTATGAACTTGCAACAAGAGGATAATACTAATTAACAATTTTCAGTTCTAAATGAAATTTTTCAAGTTTCCGTCTAAATTCTCATTACAGAAATTCGAATAATGGGGAGTTTCAGGGATCGAAACCCGTAAGGAAAACAGTACTAATATGACAGACCCAACGTATACAGGACGATGCAAAATTAAATTGTGTTTAATCCTTTCCACTGCAATCGGATCTCCATCAAATGACTTAAAACTGGATGTGGTTACTAATTTTTTACTGTTTTTTTCAATAATGCAAAGCATAACATTTCTCATTTTTTCGAAGATTCTCTAAAGTTTTTCCAAAAAACAGAGTTGTTCATAAAAACCTTTCAATAAGAATACAAATTAAATTAAAAAAAACACCATCATCTAATAACACAAGTCCAGTTTAATCTCATCAAAACTAACCTACCATTTTGTCAAAGTTCAAAACAAACGAAAAATTAAATATGATACAACACGTAAAAATTTTCTCATCAAAAGAGAGCGACACTATTAAAAAAAAAAAAAAAAAAAAAAAAAAAAAATAGGGGCGAGGGGGGGGACTCTTCTACTCTAACATACCATCTCAACACGCAGGAGTCATCATCTGAACACGCAGGATTCACTCTTTCTTATATCGTACTCTAGTATGATATTCAACCATAAGCCCCCTCAAAAAATAAGCCCCCGCAAAAATTTTACCCGCCTACTCTAACATGACATCAAAACACGCAGGAGTTACCATCTCAACACGCAGGATTCACTCTTTCCTATATCGTACTCTAGTATGATAATCATCCATAAGCCCCTCTCAAAAATAAGCCCCCCCCCAAAAATCAAGCCCCCTCAAACATTTTACCCTCCTACTCTAAGACACCAACACGCAGGAGTCTCTCTTTCCCACATCATACTGTAGTATGGTATTCAGCACGCAGGAGCCTTGCTCCTTGCTCCTGCTTGCCGAGGTAGAACTCTCATTTACTGTCTACTAGAGACTATTAAATTAATAAAAATTAGCACAAGAAAAAATAAATTTTTTGCCATCTGAATTAACCATTTTAAGCAATAACTGAATATATAGGGGAGATTTGGGAGGGATGGGACAATTTTAACAAAAATATTTTTTACAAATTATGTTTCACTATACAAAATGGGAATTTTCAGAATAACATCTTGAAATGTATATAACTTGTAGCGAATATTTTAAAAGTATAAATTTGATGATGATAATTAAAATTTTAGGTTAATGAATGAATTAAATTAACAAGAATGGTGTCGCATGCTTCTCTCATGTGAGGGATGGATGGGACATGTTTTTAAACTGAAAATTCATATTTAATTTTCAAAAAAGTGTGACATTTACATTCCTAATCTTTGTTGTAAATCACAACATTTATTTTATGTTACGTTAACTTTTAAAAATCCAAATCAAATGAAAAATATGCTTGTGCCCGACTATTGTCCCAATTAATTTTGGTAACTTTGCAATTATGCCTTGTTCATTAATGATGGAACAGTCAGTTTCTTGCGGGAAAATTAAATTTCCCTTTTCATTTCTCCTCATAAATAGTGTATTGCCATGTAAAAATAAAAGTTTGCCGCTTTAGTTCAATATGTATTTCAAAACAGTAATATTTTATTTTAAAAAACTGAGGAAATTCGTATTATAGAAATAAATATAAATATTTAATACTAATTGTTGATATTGATAAAAAAAATGCATGAGTAAGAAAAGAAAAAGTTGCATTCATTTTTCAATGCATATTTGTTTTAAAAAAAAAATCGTGAAAGTAGTTAAAACTCCTTTTTAACTTGCAAAATAATAAGTTTTATTTGTTATACTATTCAATTCAAAACAAGATAGTCTTATAAACATAAAATACTCAAAAATTGCATGTAATTAAACACAATTATTTGAATAGCGAAATCATGTCCCATTCCTGAATCATAGTGTCCCATCCCTCCCTTAGAGCAACATTTATAAAAAATATGTTTTTACAACAAACATGTGGCTCATGGGCTTAACTATGCATTCATAACAGACATATTGTTGAGTTTACAAAACATTAAACACAACTATGTTAGCAACAAAGATTGAGATTGAAAATTTAAATTAAAAATCTGAATAGGGTAGGGGAGTGAGACACAGTGAGACAACAGCCGCTTTTGACATATAGTTATAATTTTTTCTCCTAGCTGGAACACACACTGAACCCACCTCATCTTATGAAGCACGTAGATGTAGTTTCGGCACTTCAGTAACTCGTCCGATAAATAGTAAATAATTATTTATCTTATAGTTGTTAAAGTTACATAAACGTCTATTTTAGAGTTTATTTTCTTCAATATGACATATATTTACTTAATCAAATCTAGCTATATCTAATAATAGACTGTTTCAACAAAACGACATAAACTTTTTAAAGCAATGACATTGATGTAACAGATGTGGCATCCATTTTGTTACAACGTAACGAAAGTACACAGTGAGACGGAGACGTGCCTCATTGTGTATCTACTATGCGGTTCTGATGTAAAAAAAGTTATTTATTAATAAAAAAGGGTTTTTTCTCTCTCTCTTTATCTCTGTGTGTGGGGGGGAGGGGGGGGGGCGTGCGCTAGCAAGTGAAATCTACTAAACGTAAGAGGTTGAAAATTTGCATGAAGGTAGCCCAATGTCTGCCATTGTCCACGCGAGGCTCATATTTTTAAATCTATAAATATTAATTAGAAGTCATAAACTGTAGAAAATTATTGTTAGAGTGTAAAAATGTATGATTTATGAAAATATATGCATTGTCTCACTGTGTACCACTTGTGGTACACAGTGAGACAATTTTCGATACTCCTTTATGCTGCTTCTGTGCTTTTATAAATAACTTTTCTAAAACCATTTATACATTAATGTGTAGCGTATTTGTATAGCTTAAAGTTGTAGCAAAAAATTTTTCAAAATAATAAAAATCGTTGTCATTCGTTAACAGAGCCTGATTAACACTATGTTGAACCTGGGGCACACGGCCATGTCTGGGCCCCTTTTCTCAAAAAAAAAAAAAAAAATTCTTGCATTATAATTTGAACATGCTGTTTACAACTTAACCGTAACTTTACGACAAAACAATATATTATAGACACCTGTAAAAATGCCTTAAAAAATAAATGTATGTAAAATCTTCTGCACTATATGGTATTTAGAATGAGTAAAACACTAAACTGATAAGACTGAATAAAACATGTTAGGTGTAATATCCGTTCTTCTTGGAATTTCGAAGTTTGCATTGCAGTTCTTTGTCGTTAATAAAAAATACTCAGATAGTTTAGTTTATACATGAATGGGAAAAATAAATTTTTTCTATGTGAACTATAAAGGGAAATTTGTATTAATTTTTATTTTCGGAGAGTGCACAAAATGCTTTTGGGCCCCCTGAAATTATGGGCCCGGGGCACGTGCCCCATGTGCCCCTATGATAATCGGGCTCAGTTCGTTAAGTAATAATAATTTTCGTCTCACTGTGTACTACCCTCCCCTATAGTTACTTAGTTTCGATATTGTAAAACAGTCTTTGTAAATCACAACAAACTCATAGGTGCTTGCAACTAAAAAGGTTTTTAGCAACAAGTTTCATGCAATGATTACTCCATCTTGTGGAAGAGTCATAAATTAAAAATAACTCTTATTTTAAGCATTATTGCGGTTGTCTCATTCTTCCCTAATCTCCCCAATACATAGATACCTCAATCTACGAATTAATTTTTAATTAAACACACTGTTCATTTTGCTTTGCTGCAAATTAAAGTTAATTTATGTCGTAAATGTCAGGGCTGGCATAAGAAACTTCTGTGTCTGTAAATTGGGCGTTTTGGAGGCGCTAACTTTTTTACGAAAAGGATTCAAATCAAGAATTCTTTTCTTTACTAATAAAAAAAGCATTAAGACCAAAGGGTAGACAAGACTGGGGTCGAATATTTCCGATAGATGGCTCTGATTGCAACAGGGTATCAGGAGTTTGGCAAAATGGCGATTTTTACTGAAGAAACGATAAGCGCTTTCCTGCCAAATCTGGTAATACTGATCACCCCCTTGGAGGCGGGCTTCCAGTGTTCCAGTTGAATGTCATAGCGTAAATATCCAATCGTAGTACCTCTTGGATTGTTTACAAAAAATAGGACAAGATCAAATTTTTTCGGAGTGTTTTTAAGGGACTGGAGTTTTTCAAAGGCCTATTTCCTCGCCTATTTCGGATCCGGTTTCTTAAATCAAATAGCAAGAATTACTTCTTGTTGTACATAAAAAACATATATCTTTTTCCTATGAAGAAAGGGCAACATTTAAAAAGTGTCTCTTGTGGGGCAAAGATTTTTTTTTTAAGATTCGAAATAACGATTGCCTCTGTATAGCTTTCTCTAGATTTGTTTTTAAATGTTTCTTCGTGATAAAAAGCAACTATTAACTTTATTTCATACAGACAAAGTTGATAATAATTGTGGGGAATGTACAGATTTCATGAAAGTAACCTTCTACGCAGAAAAGAATTATTTGAAATATTGTGAATGATAAAAGAAAGGTCTTTCGAAAAAAAAAAGAAAAAAAACATGCATATTAAATGTGAAAGTAGTGCTATTTTTCATGCATTTTATTACTTGTATTGTATATTATTCCATGATATTTGAAATTTAAAAATAAATTTTATTAGTACAGTATCGCAATACAAGTTGGGTGTCATAAACTGCTTTCCCAGGGTCCCGCGCGATGTTGCGGCGCACAGTGGAGTATTTGACCTGAAATCCTGGTCAAAAATATTTTTCGATGTAAATATAGTCCGATTGGCTTGAAATTCTTAGATGCTATTGGGTATCACTATGGCATGTTTTGTATTGTAAATGAAGTCTATAACCTTTACGGTTCATTTACAGAGACGCCCAAAAGAATTCCCTTACATTATGGTCTATGGGGAAAAATCGTTTGCTCTATATTTTAATGATATCACACTTTTAATCGTGCTGAAATTTATAGGTGTGCTAAGGCACTAACACTAAGGTGTGCTAAGGCATTTATTGTAGAACATGGTGTGCATAGAATACATCATTAATTTACAGGGACACACAAAATAATATGGCTGAAGAATAAATTTAACTATTGAAGTCTATCACCAATAATTGCTGGAAGTACGTTTGTAGTTGTGATAGGCGTTTTAAAATAGAACAATATTTTTGTTAAATATTACTTGGTGTGGATACATTCTAAGATCATATACAGGGCTGCACAAAAGTTCTCAAGTACGTTTCCGTTTATTCACGGAAATGGCTGAATGGACATTTTTACTGTGCTAAGCGTTTCACTGAACTAACTTTTAGCATACTATGAAGTATACATACAAATCCATAGCTTAGTTTAATATTTTATATCTTAAAAGCTGACGAAGTGTAAGTAAGATTTTAACACTTCACATAATAATAAATATACATTTTATAAATATTTTGGCAAGTAAGAAAGAAAAGAGTCATCTTTTAAGACAAGCACAAAGAAAAAAGAAGTTAAAATATTAATTTACTAAGTAGATATTTTAAAAATACGAATAAATTACATGTCCATTGACTTAACATTAACGAAAGGAGTTTGGAAGTTGCCCGACTTGTAACCTTAACTATTTACTGTTTTTAAGAGGAAAGACAATTGTTGATAGTTTTGTCTTATTTACTATTAATGTTTAATTAAATGTATTTAATTTTACTATATATAAAACTTATTATTTACATTTAATAATGCTTATTACATTTAAATTACATTTAATAATAATTATTGCATTTAATTTATATTTAATAGTGTTATATTTAATAGTAGGTTCAGTAAAGTGGAGTCTATATAGTTTAGATTGCTAGTTTTTTAATGTATTTATTATATTACCAGTTTCAAAATGATTCTTCAGAACTCTTCTTCATCTTCTTCATCACTCTCTAATTGGCTTTTATCGGGAATACCATCAGACCTAGCTGGAAGAAGAAGTGGTAGGGTCTTGCTACTGTATGGCTTGCTCTTTTTAGTTGATAAACGGAGTTATTAGAAAATATGAAGTTGCTTATTTTCACGTACATTATATAAAAAAAATAATAATAATAATCACATTTTCTTGGTGTCGTTTGTCAGTTTTGGAATTAAAATTAGGTGTCCCTTTTTAAGGACACCGCCCTCGAAAGGGTTAATTCCCACCTTTCTCTCCTTATGTTACACACATGAGCCCCAAGAACTAATTAGGGAACCCTTTTTCAATAAATAAGTATATACAATTTGAAAGCGATCGGATATTTCTATCAAAAGATATCGAGTTGCGTGCGTATGTACGTACCTACATATGTACATATGTACGTACGTACATACATACGGACAGAATATTTAGGTGCAAAAGTTCTCCAGTAATATCCTGTGAGCTGAAAACCTGCAATACGACAGTAAATATATAGTTCTTATCTCTTCAATTCGGTGGCCGCAAAACAGAGCATTTAAATAGTCATCCCGAAAATAATTTTTATAAAAAAATGGCAACAATATGCGGAAGACTTTTTTGCAGAAATTGACACTCAAGACTATAACTAATACGATTATGATTCAAACATAGTTGGGCAAAGCGTGGCACATATTTAAAAAGTCCTTCCGGCCAGTGCCGGGAGGAAGAGGTAGCTTTCACATTCCTTATTTTAAAAAAGCCAACTTATATTATTCAAACACACGAAGCTCAATTTAGTGGAAACCGAATATAGGAGATTCAATACTAATTTTTATCAATACTAAATCATAATGAATGAGAATTTCGCGAAATTAGTCAGCTTTATCCAAGCTGCTTTTATTTAAAGTAACTTATATTTGACTGCCAAATTCGGCGATTTCTTAAAGTGCCTGCCATTTTAAGACAACATGGTGGATGAGGCTAACCAGTGAACTTGGTCGAGACTTTAGTAATTGCTGTGCACATGCTCACTCACATCGGAATCGGTTGATATATACGAGTGCTCTCGCAGGCAAAAAATCAGATTTTTCAAAATGTCACCCACATTAGAAATTGAAACTGCTATATCTGAGCCATTTTTTAAGATAAAGACAAACAAAAAATGCTCCTGAATCCTTATATCAAGTTCAAATACTTAAGAAAGAAACCTTTTTCAATTTCTAATTTTTTTGCACCTCACTTTAAATATATATATATTTTTAATTTAATGGCCGCCATTTTGAAACAAGATGGCTGATGAAGCTGGCCAGCGAACTTGGTCGAGCTATTGATGTATACTATCCACATACCTTCTTCCATCGAAATAGGCGAATACGTGTGTTATCGCGTGACAAATACAAGATCGTTTCAAAGTGTTAGCCATGCTAGAAATTCAAAGTGCTATAATTCAACCATTTTTAAAGATATAAACAAAAGAACAAATTTTCAGAAACAAAAACGGCTCCAGAATCTTTGTATCAAGGAAAAACACATAAAAAAAACTTTTTCATTTTCCAATTTTTTAATACTTCATTTTAAATTTTAAATTACATTTTTTTTAATGGCAACTCTTTTGAAACAAGATAGCGAATGAAACTGGCCAACGAACTCCGTCGAGACATTGGTATGTACTATGTACAGACCAAGTTACATCCAAATCGGTTCATAAATACGCCTGTTATCGCATGACAAAAATCAGGTCGTTTTAAAATGTCAGCCACAATAGAAATTCAAAATGCTATAACTCAGCCATTTTTTTTTTATATAGGCGAAACAAAACCTGTTCCGGAATCTTTGTATTAAGGTCAAACACATACGAAAAAAATCTTTTTCATTTTCCAATTTTTTGGTATCTCATTTTAAATTTGAAATTTTTGAAATTTTTTTAAATGGCCGCCATTTTGAAGCAATATGGCGGATGAAACTGGCCAGCGAACTCGGTCGAGATATTTGTATGTACTATGTACACACCAAGGTACATCCATATTGGTTCATAAATACGTCTGTTATCACGTGACAAAACTCAGGACGTTTCAAAATGTCAGCCACGCTAGAAATTCAAAATGCTATAACTCAGCCATTTTTTAAGATATAGACGAAACAAAAACTGCTTCCGAATCTATGTATCAAGGTCAAACACATAAGAAAAAAATATTTGTTCAATTTTCAATTTTTTGGTATCACATTTCAAATTTAAATTTTTCTTAAAAATTTAAATGGCCGCCATTTTTAAACAAGATGGCGGCTGAAGCTGGCAAACGAACTCGGTCCAGACATTGGTATGTACTATGTATAAACGAAGTTACATCCAAATCGGTTCATAAAGCGCGTGTAACTTTTATCGCGTGACAAAATTCAAGACGTTTCAAAATGTCAGCCACGCTAGAAATTCAAAATGCTATAACTCAGCCATTTTTTAAGATATAGACGAAACAAAAACTGCTCCGGAGTCTTTGTATAAAGGTCAAATACATAAGAAAAAAATATTTTTCCATTTTTAATTTTATGGTACCACATTTCAAATTTTTAATTTTTTTAAAAATTTTAAATGGCCGACATTTTGAAACAAAATGGCGAATGAAGCTGGCCAACGAACTCGGTCGAGATATTGGTATGTACTATGTACACACCGAATTACATCCAAATCGGTTCATAAATACGAGAGTTACAGTGTGACATAGGTCATATATATATATATATATATATATCAATTTTGAACGGAGTGTGGTTTCGGAGTCTGGGGGTCATGATCGATGAAAATATACCAAAATTTTTTGAAATCGCTTTCCTCCGAACGGTTGCAATAGGTAGCTTTTTGTAATGAAAGCTACCTAAAAGCTTTCGATATGTATAAATTAGGGCCAAAAACGCTTTAAAAATAACCCTTTTACACATTTAAGGTTTTTTTATTACATTAAAAACGAACCTATTTAAATTAAAACATAGTTTAACACTAAGATCTGACCTTTCTTAAACACGTAAGCCATGTTTAGTTTCAATTCAACAATTCATTTGGCCACAAAAAATTATATTTAAGCATAACAACAATGCCAAAAAACAACAAAAAACCACGTCTTCTCAGAAAAAAACTTCCTCTTCAGCTGAGGTCAGGAGTCACCGGATATAACTCAGGTTCCTAAAATAGACATAGATCGATGCACCAATTAGTTAGCTATTAAAAAATATGATTTTTACAATCGTTGACGAAATTTTAATTTTTGCATTTTTGGCCAGGTTTTTGGGTCAAATACTCCACTGTGCGGCGGTACGGATTTGAGGAGCAAAGTTTGATGGTGTTAGTGTTATTTATGACAGCCGGATGATAGTGTTATTTATGACAGCCGATTATCTGCACGAGGGATATAGGACCTAGGGGAAGTGCCCTCCGTGGGGGTCTTTCTAAAGGAAGCTAACCGTATTTAAGCAAGGTTTCCCAAGGTTCGAAGGAAAACTCCGATCGGTTATGCCGACGAGCGCGATTGATTTCGAATCCAGAACCTCCAGTCTACCAGCTTTGAAAGCAGAACATATCTGCCACTGGTGGGGCGGAGCAAATTTTGAACTCGGTCCGTCACGACTCGATTTCTAAAAAACATTCGATTTTTCTTGATATGCAATTAAGATTCTTTTAATAAATAATACATACATATTTATGGGGAAATTTTGCAGTATATTTTAGATTACTAGGTGTTGTTCGCAGGATAGAAAATACACAATAGCAACATTAATGATTACTTAGACGCTTAGACTTTTCAACATTTAAGTAAAGATTCATTATAAAAAAGTTCATTATAAAAAAGAGTAAAGATCATAAAAAAATTAATGCAGTTCAGAATAAAAGAAAAAAAGATGGTTAAAAATATAACTTTCGAAGCTGTATAATAAAAAGTAGTTTTATATTTCTCTGAAATTTACTAAGGCTGTTTTCAAATGTTTTCAGTGTTTTAAGGCTACTTTCTTCATTTTTGTTCGGAAGCGCATAAAATTGGCAGATGTTCTTATTCAGAAACTATGTATGTATTATAATAGCGTTTTCCATTTTTACTTTCTTTTCTATCTTTACAAGAAGAAAGTATTGGTTTCATGAAAATTTTCGAATTCCAGTTTTCGACGGATTTATACGTTTTATGGGTCAGAGATTCCAAAAAACATGTTTTTACAAAATGTCCGTCTGTGAGTCTGTCTGTCTGTCCGTCTGTCTGTATGTGACACAAATTTTGTGGGCGTTCTATCTCAAGAACTAATGCACGGAATTTAATAAAAATTGATATTCAGGTAGTCCCTGATATAGATTGGTGCTGATTAGTTTTTGGTGTAAATCGCCCAGCAGGTGGCGCTGCTATGTAGCATTTTCCAGAATTTTCACAAAAGCTCTATCTCAAGAACTAATGCACGGATTTTTATAAAACTTCAGATTCCGTTAGTTCTTGACATGAATGGATGATGTTTACGTTTTGGTGTAAATCGCCCAAAAGGTGGCGCTGCTATGCTGCATTTTGCAGGAATTACACTGTTTTCGGAGTAGCTCTATCTCAAGAACTAATGCACACATTTTCATCAAACTTCGGATTTAGTTAGTCCTTCATATGAAATGATACTGACTTCGTGTTGGTGTAAATCACCCAATAGGTGGCGCTGCTGTGCTGCATTTTGAACTATTTCCTCAATAGCTCTATCTCAAGAACTAATGCACGAATTTTCATGAAACTTCAGATTTAAGTATAACTTGATTAATATTGCTGCTGATTATGTGTTGTTGCAAATCGCTCAACAGGTGACGCTTCTATGCTGCATTTGTCATGATTTGCGCAATACCTCTATCTCAAGAAATAATGCACGAATTTTCCCCAAACTTCATATTCAGTTAGACTCTGACATAAGTTGGTGATAATTAGGTTCTGGTGTAAATAACCCAATAGGTGGCGCTGCTATGCTGCATTTTGCTGGATTTATACGATTTCAGTGACGGTCATACCTCGAGAACTAATGCACGGAATTTCATATTTTTAGAATTCTCATGAGGAACACAGATTGCCATTTAATTTGGCACTCAGATAGTGAATTTTGAAGTATTGACATGTATGAGATAGAAGAAAGTTTTGTGATGGCCACAACATACTAGTTTGATAAAGGCAAAAGATCTTTCACAATATATTGTCAAAGTTGACGTTCTGAATATAATTTCGCGGACGCGATAGCACGGTAAAGGAAAAAACCTGTTATCAACTTGTTAAGTAATTTATTTATCAAACTCGTCAGTTTTATGACTTTACATTTAAAAATGTGTCAGAAAGTTTCGCGTTGTAGAGCATGGAATTTGAGAATCAGCTTAAAGAAATTCATTATCACTATTACTATTTTTACGCCTGTCCGACACGTTGTAGGAACAATTAAATCCAGTTCCGGTTCGTCTGGACTATGCAGAGAAAAAATGCAACCCTGATCCCGGCTCGGTCGGAGTCTGCTGAAAAAATTAAGCTCAGACAAGATTTAACTGTCCGATTACGGATATCTACGCAAGGACATGTTATATCTCTGTATTGACGTTGATGTAATCAAACTAGGATCGGCCCGTGCAGCACATTTATAGTTATTCTTAGGAAAGTCATATCCATTGAAAATGGTTCATATTTTATGGGATTCTTTTAAATTTTTATATGGGACAGCTTTTTTTTTTTGGGGGGGGGGGGGGGGGGAGCGGGTTTAATTTTTTTTTGTTGCCGGACCCGTATATCTTGTCTACAGATCCGACCCGTTAAAGAAATTGACATAATTCTGCTAGCCTGTTTAAAAATTTACCTTCATCGGGTATGGACCTCAGAGTAATACTAAGCCGGGCCCGTGCAGGCCTCTAAGTTTGAAGTAGCGGATTGCGTGAATCAGCCCTAAATTATTGTAAAATCCCGCATAATAAAAATTGCTGAGCGAAATTTTACCTTCCTTAAATTATTGCCCAGGCAGGGGATTCTTTAGCAGTATTTTTAAATTATCGTGGAAGTCAACTATTTTTTCCTTTTGTTTTGTGCAATTTCGCAAAATTAATTCGTGAGTCGATCGCGAGAAAAAATTTGAATTTCTACATACGACCATGGAATTGAGTTTCGTCAAAGATCACAGAAGCAACTAAGCGATTTTTTTCAATCAATCAAAAAAAAAAAAAAAATCGTCCATTTGTCGCACACTGTAAAAAAAATCCATGGACTTTCCGTTTCGGAAAAGGCAACTAGTTGCCTTTTCCGAAACGGAATAGATTCCTTTTGAGAATGAGAAGTTTTAATTTACAACACGATTAGTTTCACATCTGCAATGAAAATGACATCTTTCATTACCAAAAAGATTACTTTCATTGCAGATGTGAAACTAATCGTGTTGTAAATTAAAACTTTTCATTCTCAAAAGAATCTATTCGTTTCAGAAAAGGCAACTAGTTGCCTTTTCCAAAACGGAAAGTCCATGGATTTTTTTTACAGTGCAGAGAAAATGCAAATTTCGTCAAAAAAATCACGAATTTTGTTAAATATTATGTAAAAAAATTGCGAATTTCTGAAAAGAAGGTAGCGGAAATAAAAAGCAAATTTTGTCGATAGGCCGTGAAAAAATATCGCGAATTTCGACAAATGGACGCGAAAAAAATTATTAAATTCGTTATTCGGTCGGAAAAAAAATTCTCGTCAATCGATTGAAGAAAAAATATTTTCAAACACTTCCAGAGTATTTTTAAAGAAAACTTCGTCATTTAATAGTGTAACGAAGATACGGAAGAAACACTTTAGAAAGCGTACACATTTGAAAAATAATTTCACATAGTCGGAAAGGTATTCCAATTCCTTTTGTGCAGCTCAATATAAATGATCTATCGGTTGGTACATATTGTACATGTATGCTAAAATTCAGTTTAGTTAAAAAAAAGGCATGACATAGTTTAAAATTCACTTTTAGCAATTTACAACTACCAATACACTGTAAATTGATATGTCTGAAATTCAGACACTTGTCTGAAACGGAGTGTTCGATTTTCAGACTTTTTAAAATGTCTTACTTTTTATAGACACTTCTTGCGTCTGACTTCAGACGCTTCAAACGTTGATTTCTTTTTTAAGCTTGATACGCAGCCATGTTTGACCACAATGATTCCTGGGAAAATATTTGGTCATGGTCCTGCCCCTCAATCCCCATGCAGCCTCATCTTAGGGGCTCTCAAAGTTGGTACAGTAGACTCCCTCAAATCCGCACAGATTGGGACCAGAGGTTGTGCAGATTTTAGAATTTTGCGAATTTCTGGTCATTGATTTGTTTACATTTTTGAAACATTAATTTGATTGGTAGTTAAGCAAGAGAAATTATAATGAATGCTTACAATAAAGTGAAACATTAAAATAATTTATTAGTTTAAACGTAAGTAATTATTAAAATAATTATGTAAAATCAAAATCTAGAAAAATATTAAATTATTACTGATGAAATCGATTCAATTCGATTCCAAATGACCTATGCTGCCATCTAGTGGTAAAGCGATCGTAATATCGATACGCCATAATGTAGATATGCTAATTTATATCAAAATCAAAAGTAATTTAAATTTATTTAGTAATAAATCAGCTGTAATAACCAAAAGATAATGATTAACAAAAAATTTAGTAAAAAAACATTGCGGTAGTCGCTGGTTTCGGCGCCATCTTGAATTTTGTTCTTGCAACTTAACTGTAAATTTCATTGTTTACATCGGAAAACATACGCGATATTTTAGGCTTTCGCGGATTTTAGGGTCGAGGATTTAAGGGAGTCTACTGTATACAATTTTTGTAAAGCTGGTAATTTAAATCTTTTTCGACACTGTACTGATTATAATCACTATTTTGAACTTCTATAGTAGAATAAGATTTTTTTTTTTTAAATGTTTATCTAAATACAATAAAACCTCTCAATAGGGAGCTACTACGGAATTTGTCCGCCATTCGTTGCCGAGGTGCCCGTGATTGAGAAGTTTTACTGAATTTAGATTTTTTTAAATTTATTTAGTTTTTAATCTTATTGTATTTTAAAAGTTTACAATATTGATTATAATCAGTACAACGTCGAAACACATTTCAAGTAAAAGCTTTACAAAAATTGAATATTTAATTTGGGGGCCCCTAAAAGCGAAGGAAGAGGGAGGGGACACTGTTCAGTTTGCCCAAGATTTAATCAAGTGCTCCTTCTGCAAAAAGTCCAACCCTGCATTATACAGGGTGTCCGGTCTCAACGGTGTCCAATGGCTAATTCCTAAACCGTTAGTCATAGACATATAGTTCCAATTACAAAAATGTTTAAAATCAGGTAAAGAAACATTTTAAAAGAGATTTGGGTCAATAAAAACATTTCTTAAAAAATTACGAAATTTAAATTTTTATACGGTCCCCCGGTCCTATAAGTTATATTTAGTAATTTTTTCCTATTACACTGACAAGTAAGACAAAAAAAGTCCCATTCATATAACGCTAAAATTGAGCGAGTTATGAAACTTTAAAAATGCATGACTTATGCCACTTTTCTACTCTGAAAACAAATGAGTTCGGCTTGGCTTTGAGGGATCATATACCAAGTGTTTAAAGTATTCGAAGATCTTATTTAATGTGTATCTGCACTTTGAAAAAATATTCCTACAAGCATTATGATTAAGTCTCAAATTGGCTAAAATAACATCTGTTTTATTTTGTCAGGATTTGAGACTGTTTCTCTTATGATTTCTTTTAACAAAAATTATGTTTTTTTATAAGTTTTTATGTTACTTCAACAATCGTATATGTATGTTTTTCCAGTTCAAAATTTGTACTCCAACTTTAATCCACTTTTAAATATCCGATCGAGATTGCATTTTACATACTAGCGCAAATCCGATAACAATCTAATATTATTAAGATTTTCGGTGGTTACCATTTATACTTATTTTACAGGCTAACACAAAAAATTTCGGATAGATTTCTGCCAAGGAGTTTAAGAAAAAGTTTTAGATTAGATAATACAAGACTGCGATTGTTGGGTTTTTTAACTTATAAGCATTTTTTAGCACTGAATCCAAAAATTACCTTAATTTTTAACCATCAAGTCAGGATATTTCGCAAATCATAAATTTTCAAATTTAAAGAATAACAAAAATCGAATACTATAAAGTAGAGGAGATGGTTGTGTTTTTCAACTTTTGATAATTGATTTTTACGCACTTTTTAGCGCTGAATCTGAAAATGACCTTCATTTTTAACCATTACGTTAGAATTTTTTTGCAAATCGCAAATGTGTAAGTTAAAATATAGCGAAAATCTCATGCTATAAAACATATGTAAAACATTTTTTATTTTATTTTATTTTATTTTATTAAAAAATTTATTCGATATTTTTGCTTATCCTGGGATTCTTACAGCTAAACAGCTGAGTGGTCCGATGAGATGGGGGAAGAAATTCAATTTTAACATTGAACTTCTTAACTTTGAAATTTGCAGTTTGCGAAAAATCCTGATATGATAGTTAAAAATGAAGGTCAATTTCGGATTCAGCGGTACAGAATATATAAGAATCAATTATCAAAAGCTAAAAAACATGACATAACCCAACTTTTGCATGCTTGTGCAATCTAAGAATATTTTAAAATACGTATCATTTTGTAAAGAATTGAGGCTGTTAATTTAGAATCACTTTATTTAACAAAAATTCTGTTTTTTCTTTCTTCTTACATGCTTATTACAAATTGTATATTTTCCATTAATATGCCAGAATGATTAAAGATTTCAAATTTATATTGCATTGTTAATTTTACTCCCAAACATTTTTTATATCTGACGAAATTATATTTCGACTAAATTTGTGAATGACCCCCAATTTGCAGCAAAAAATATGCTCCAACTTTAAACGGCTATTACTCGGTCAATTTTAATCGTACAATAACGGGACTTTTTTTGTATTACTTGTCAGTGTAAAAGGAAAATTTTACTAAATATAACTTATAGGACCGGGGGGCTATATAAAAATTTAAATTTCGTAATTTTTTAAGATATGTTTTTCTTGACCCAAATCGCTTTTAAAATATTTCTTTACCTGATTTAAAACATTTTTGTAATTGGAACTATATGGCTATGACTAACGGTTTAAGAATTAGCCATTGGACACCGTTGAGACCGGACACCCTGTATAGAAGCATTATATATCGCTAAATAGAGGTGTCCGGTATTCGAAAGTATCTGTTATGAAGGTTAATGGACCTCGGATACCTAATATCGGACACCTTTATTTAGCGACAGCCTTTTTTAATCCACAACCCTGACATATTTGTTTATTTTTACCTCACAAAAGCAGATAACTTTGATTATCGAACAAGTTCCGCAGCCTCCAGGTGTCCGCTGTTGAGAACTTTTACACACAAAAAAAAAAAATTTAAATTCATATCATAGGGGGCATGGGCGTACCCAAGGGGGGGGTGATGGAGCTACAACCCCCCTCCCTCGAAATTTTCGAAAGTGATATGAAAAAATGCTGAATTTTTTTCTTCCTTTTTTGGAAAAAATTTAATTTTTTTCAATCATACAGCGGACTAGCCATTCTCATTAGTCCCGTATTAATCCACATTGACACCAAAGAAGAGAAAGGGGGCTGATGGCGTTACAACCCCACCCCCCTCCTCCTCCTAAAACAGTCGAAAATTTAAATGAAAAAAGTGTTTTTCCTTACATTTTTTAGATAAATCTGTATTTTTTTTTCTTCTATTTTTTTTCTACAGCAAAGTAGCCATTGTCAGGTTCTGAGAAACATCTGCTATTGGAAGTGGGGTTATATATTATTCTTTTTACTTGTATATTGTATTCATGTCGTCTGGTCTGTGTACTGGAATTTCAAAATAACATTCTTTCATTGTCTAAAACTGGATCTAAGCCGGTGAAAATGTATAGATGGAATGAAGGGGAAAAAAGATAGTTGGAGAGGGGTTTGTCCAACCTCTTGAGATGTCTGTGGAAGATGGGGAGACAAAGGCATTCCACGAACGAAGAAAAGAGCTTGGAATGCGAGCCAGGTAGAAAACCCCAAGGGGGTTACGTTGAGAAAAGGCAGAAGGTTGCTAGGGGCAGGCTCTTCTGCTGAGACAGTCAGTTGGAGCCGAGAGCGCAGGGTGGACAGTATTTCCTGCGTATAGCTCTTAGATAAGAGCGTAGGGTTGAGTTGAAGGCTGGAGTGCCAAGCGCAAGGGTAGTTCCTTGGATCGCTCTGAGAGAGAGCGTAAGGTTGAGAGAGGCTCGGAGAGCTTAGGCTTAGAGCATATGTTTTGGGAGATTGAGATTGATCTTCGGTAAAGCTTATTTAACGTGTATAGAGTGAGAGTGAGATAACGTAGTTTTAACAGTACACAGCCAGCATTTACTGTATTTAATTTAATGTTGAACCGGATCACCTACATCCGAGTTTTAAGTGTAAATAGTGTTTGGTGTTGTGTAATTAGTGTGTAAATAAATTATTAAACCAGTTAATTGAAAGCGTTGGTTTTCATTTAAACAATCCTCTCAGTGCGTGACCGATATCACGTAATCATATCGGTGGTGGCAGCATATAAATAGAACGGAATTTCTTCAAAGTTGTGCGGACTAAGAGGAAACTCCGACAGCCATTCTCGTTAACACCATAGTCCACATTGACATCACACCATACCCAAAGATAGGGAGGGGGCTGGTGGAATTCCAGCCCCCTCCTCTCAAAGTAGTCGAAAATGAATTTAAAAAATTGTGCTGATTTTTTTTCTTTCTGTTTGAGATATATTTGCAATTTTTACCCTATCATTCAACAGACTACCCGCTCCCGTCGCTTTAGTTCCATATTAGAACACATTGACACCAAAGAAGAGAAAGGGGGCTGATGGGGTTACAGACCTCCCCTCCTCTTCCCAAAATAGTCGAAAAATTAAATGAAAAAAGTGTTTTTTCCTTACTGTTTTAGATAAATCTGTAATTTTATCTTCTGTCATACAGCAAAACTGCCATTCTCTTTAACCCCATATCACCCCACATTGACATCTATAAAGATGGGGCTGATGGAATTACAGCCACCTCCTCTCGAAATAGCCGAAAATGAAATGAAAAAGTGCTGATTTTTTTCTTTTTGTTTGAGACAAATTTATATTTTCCCCCGTATCATTCAAGGTAGTAGCCACTCTCTTCTGTTTAGTTCCATACTAGCGCACAGTGACACCACATTATACCCAAAGATGTGAAAGGGGCTAATAGGGTGCCTACTCTAAAAATAGTCGAAAATGAAATGAAAAAAAAAATGCTAATTTTTTTCTTCTTGTTTGAGCTAAATTTGTAATTTTGTTTTCTGCAGTCCTTATTTTTTTTTAGATAAATCTAATTTTTCTTCTGCCATACAGCGAAATAGCCATTCTCGTTAACCCCATATTAGTCCACATTGACAGCACAGCATACCGAAAGAAGGGGGGGGGGTGCTGATGGGATTACAGCCCCCTCCTCACGAAATAGTCGAAAATGAAATGAAAAATATTGCTTTTTTCTCTTTCTCTTTGAATTAAATTTATATATATTTTTCTCCTATCATTCAAAAGACTAGCTGCTTTCTTCTCTTTAGTTCCATATTAGTGCACAATGACACCACATTATACTCAAAGAAGTGGAAAGGAGATAATGGGGTTACAGCCCCATTGCCTCCCAAAATTGCTGATTTTTTCCCTTTTTGTTTGAGATAAATTTGTAACTTTGTTTTCTGAAATACAACGAACTAGCCATTCTGGTTAGTCTCATATCAGCGCACAGTTACACCACCACAGTATACCCAACGAGGGGAAGGGGCTGATGGGGGTTACAGGTCCCCTTTAGAAATAATCAAAAATGAAATGAAAAAAAAAATATTGCTGATTTTTTTCTTTCTTTTAAGATAAATTTGTATTTTTTCTGCCATGCAGCTATTCTCGTTAGCCCATATATTAGTGTGAAGTGATGCCTCAGCATACAATAACCAAAGAAGTCAATGGGGACATGAGTTATGAAGTTACAGTTCCATTCCCCCTCCAAAGGGATCGCAGTGAAAGTAAAAAAAAAGGCTGATATTGTTTCTTTCTTTTTGAGCTAAAATTGTTTTATTTTCCGGCATGCCGCGAATTTGTCTTTTTCGTTAATCCAATATCCTCCTCAGTCCTGCGACCAAATTTACTTGAAACCACAAAATCTATTTTCAAAATGAAAAAAAAAATTAGAAAAAAACCCATATTATTTGTTTTTGTAACACTTTTTTTTTTTTAAATACCAAAAAATTGAAAATATTCTCCAATATCACGTACGATTTATTTACTGCTCGCGCACAATTAAAAGTAGGGGTGATTCTGATTCGAATTTTTCGAAAATTTAATTCATTCGGTTCCGAAAATTCAAAAAATTCGGCTACAAAAAAGTCGCGAATTTTGACAAATGGTCGCTGTAAAAAATGAATTTCGTCATTCGTTCACAGAAAAAATTTCCAATTTCGCCAAAATATCGCAGAAAAAATGCGGATTTAGTCAACTGATTGCGGGAAAAAACGCGAATTTCGTCGAAAGGCCACGAAAAAAATGCGAATTTTGTATTTCGCTTCGCCAACAGGCCGCGAAAAAACGCGTATTTCGTAAAACAAAAACTGCTAATTTCGTCAAATAATCCCGGACAAAACGCGAATTTCGTCAAAGGATCGCGAAAAAAGCGCAAATTTCGTTAAAAGGTCTCGAAAAAAATCGAGAATTTCAATAAAAGGTAGCAAAAAAGACGAGAATTTCATCAAAGGGCTGCGAAAAAAACGCAAATTTCGTCAAGTGATTGCGGAAAAAATGCAAATTTCGTCAAAGGACCGCGAAAAATTCCCCCTCCTACTTATCTTCCTATTCCGTCCTAATTTTCAGCCAGTATTTTTCTTCTGGAACGGTTTAAAGTCATTATTATTATTTGTGCATTGCACAAATAATAAACAGTCGTTATTTTATATATGTGTATAAAAATATTTTGTGTTTGTTACAATATTAATTTATTGTTCAACAAGAATCGTAGCCAGAATTTAGTTTCAGGGGTGGGAAGAACAATTTTATAGATTTTTAGCTACAATGACTTTCTTTTAGATGAAAGTATATAAAAAAAAAAAACCAGTAACAATTTCAACTTATTTCGACGTGGTACGGCCTCAGGATCGAACCCGTGCCTCTCCGCGCACACACATATGTAAAATAGAGTAGGCTTTTTTACTAATCTGTATTTTCTGTATTAATACACTTCTCAAAAAATATTTTTACCCTGCTCAACAACTCAAAACTTTCTGGCATACACACTGACTTATTTATTAAAGGGGAAAAGCATGGTACTGGCAGGCCTAACTATTGAAGCTAGTGGGATTCAAATGGTAGTTTCTATTTTTTGATAAATTGATTACTTAACCCTTTGAAGGGCGATGATCACGCGGCGTGACCACCTAATTTTAATTCCAAAACTGGCAATCCGCACCAAGGATATTTTAATAAAATTTTTGCTTTTAAATTGAAAGTATGAAAAAGCAGATTTGTATTTTCTAAGAAATTCGTTCGTAAAGTCTGGTGTCAATCAATTATTTCATCATTTTATTAACAGAATTTATCTGCCCTTCAAAGGGTTAAGGTGTAATGAAAGTCACGTGAAGACAGTTTCCTCTCTTTTCCCGCACAGTCATTTCGGAAATTTTGGTTCAAAAGATCCGAAAGATCTTCCGTTTTTACAATAAAAGAAAGGGACAACTTCTTCGATTGCATAACTTCTGAATAAGAACACCTGCCAATTCCACGAATTTCCGAAATTTCTCTTTGACCTAGTATATACATAAAATGGATACTAGCAAACACATAACCAACTGAAAATATTTAGAAACAATGTAACTTAGCAGAATAATTAATAAGTACAATGTTCTTTAAGCTAGATTTATTAATGTGCTAAGCTTACAATTTAACTCAAATTGCAAAAGTCACCCTTTGCCATGGTGGCGGCATTGCCCGGAGAGGACAATATAGTGGAAAACCCCCCGCAAAGCCGAAACAAGAACCGAACTTGTTCGACAAATTACACCAAAATGTCGGCGAATGCATGTAGATTACGGGTAATATTACCTAAGTACCCAATGTTACAATAAAAGGTGTTTACCTCTACTCATTTGAAGCTCCAATATAAGAAGCAACTAGATGAAAACTAAATTTTTCACTAGAACAAAAGAACGACGTACAACAAAATCACTCTCGCTCTAGGCACTGTTTCTATTGTTGTCTGCTATAGTGCAGGCGCATTCACTATCTCAAATTGCCGTTAGTTTTTAAACTAGGCGTGGTGGCGGCATAACCCCGAGCGGCGCCATTCCCCCGGTCTCCCTTAATAAAATCAATTTGTAATTTCGTGCAAGTTAATAAGGTATCATTCTTAAAATGTAACAGAAATAATCCGCAATTGATCGCATTAATGATGATACATTAACATGTCATAAAACTAACTTTTTTTTGCGACTTTATCGAATGTATTTCATAACTTGGTAATATTTCATATAACCTAATCATCTCATACTTAAAAAAAAAAAAAAGGAATGATTTTAAAATAAATCATTTTCTCTGAGGTGATATACAGGGTGTCCGGTCTCAACGGTGTCCAATGGCTAATTCCTAAACTGTTTGTCTTAGACATATAGTTCCAATTACAAAAATGTTTTAAATCAGGCAAAGAAACATTTTAAAAGCGATTTGGGTCAATAAAAACATTTCTTTAAAAAACCCGAAATTTTAATTTTTATACGGTCCCCCGGTCCTATAAGTTATATTTAGTAAAATTTTCCTTTTACTCTGATAAGTAATGCAAAAAAAGTCCCGTTATTCTATGATTAAAATTGACCGAGTAATAGCTGTTTAAAGTTGGAGTATATTTCTTGCTGCAAATTGGGGGTCATTCACAAATGTAGTCGAAATATAATTTCGTCAGATATATTAAAAATGGTTGAGAGTAAAATTAACATTGCAATATAAATTTAAAATCTTTAATCAGTCTGATATATTAATGCAAAATATACAATTTATAATGAACATTTAAGAAGAAAGAAAAAACAGAATTTTTGATAAATAAAATGATGCTAAATTAACAGCCTCAATTCTTTACAAAATGATACGTATTTTAAAATATTATTAGATTACACTAGCCTGCAAAAGTTGGGTTATGTGATGAATTTGAGCTTTTAATAATTGATTCTTATGTATTCTGTACCGCTGAATCCAAAATTGACCTCCATTTTAACCATCACATCAGGATTTTTCGCAAATTGCAAATTTCAAAGTTAAAAAGTTCGAAGTTAAAATTGAACCTCCTCCCCCATCTCATCGGACCACTCAGCTGTTTACCTGTAATAATCCCAGGATAAGCAAAAATATCGAATAAATTATTGAATAAAATAAAATAAAATAAAATGAAATAAAATAAAAAACATGTTTTACATATCTTATATAGTATGAGATTTTCGCTATATTTTAACTTACACATATACGATTTGCGAAAAAATTCTAACTTGATGGTTAAAAATGAAGGTCATTTTCAGATTCAGTGCTAAAACTACGTAAAAATCAATTATCAAAAGTTAAAAAACACAACCATCTCCTCTACTTTGTAGTTTCCGATTTTTGTTATTCTTTATATTTGACAAATTATGATTTGCGTAATATCCTGACATGATGGTTAAAAATTAAGGTAATTTTCGGATTCAGTACTAAAAAATACATAAAAGTCAAAAAACCCAACAATCGCAGTCTTGTATTATCTAATCTGAAACTTTTACTTAAAATTCTTGGAGGTAATCTATCCGAAATTTTTGGTGTTATCCTATAAAATAAGTATAAATGGTAACCACCGAAAATCATAATAATATTAGATTGCTATCGGATTTGCGCCAGTATGTAAAATGGAATCTCGATCGGATATTTGAAAGTGAGTTAAAGTTTTGAAGAAATTTTGTTCGAGTACAAATTTTGAATTGGAAAAATATACATACAATCGTTGAAGTAACATAAAAACTTATAAAAATAACATAATTTGTGTTAAAAGAAATCATAAAAGAAACAGTCTCAAATCCTGACAAAATAAAACATGTGTTATTTTAGCCAATCTGAAACTTAATAAATGTTAACTTAATCGTAATATTGTACGATTTTTTTCAAAGCGCAGATACGCATGAAATAAGATCTTCGAATACTTTAAGCACTTGCTATGTGACCCCTCAAAGCCAAGCCGAACTCATTTGTTTTCAGGGCAGAAAAGTGGCATAAGTCATGCATTTTTAAAGTTTCATAACTCTCTCAATTTTAGATTTATATAAATGGGACTTTTTTTGTCTTACTTGTCAGTGTAATAGGAAAAATTTACTAAATATAACTTATAGGAACGGGATACCGTATAAAAATTTAAATTTCGTAATTTTTTAAGAAATTTTTTTATTGATCCAAATCGCTTTTAAAATATTTCTTTATCTGATTTAAAACATTTTTGTAATTGGAACTATATGTCTATGTCTAACGGTTTTGGAATTAGCCATTGGACACCGTTGAGACCGGACACCCCGTATAACATTTTTGTTAAATATACATCTGTTTCCTTTTTTTTCCCTCGTAAATTTTAAAGTATTTCAACAAAAATCTTTCTGACTTATTCACGGAGTCATTTTTAAAATAGGTGTTCTAGCGCATAAGGCGTTTCGGCGATTTGAGACTGTATTTTTATGTTTTTAGGCATAGGGAAAAGAGAGGTAATGCCGCTCACTTGAGGGAAAACATGAATAGCTAATCACATTTATTCAAAAAATCAATATTTTATTAACGCAGTACAAGTCCAAAGTATAAGGAACAATTTGCAATAAACTAATTTGCATAAAAGTTTTAGGAATTTTTTCTATCGTTTTATATATTTAACCATGCATTGAGCGGTAATGCCCGGTAGGGTAATGGCGCTCAAAGTTTGAATATAACATGTAAGTACGAGAAAAGTCACATATGTAGTTGTGTGGGCTATTCACACCACAGCAGACTTTAAGCGACTGCTTTCCACATATTTTTCAGCGAATCCACGTTTCGTTATCTCTCCCGAATTCTTCGCAAAAAACAGCAGATTTCGGTCTCCATACCTTTTTTAAATTCAGGTTTTTTGATTGTCACCACATTTTGAAACCGTAAAATTGACCTTGTTTAGTTACATAATAATTAACAAGGGTAAGGCGAAAACAAGGGTAATTTTACCATTTCGAAAAAGTGGTGTCAATCAAGAAATTTGAATTTTTAAAAAGTAGCCCACTGGCAAAATTGCTTCGAATTCCACGTGAGCGCCATTGCCCTTCATAGACATATTGGATTTAATGCATTATATTTGGCGTAACAACGCACTGCAAAAATAAATAAATGCATGAACGTACAGCTAAATGTATATATTTTGTAGACATAATGAGTGAATCAACATTTGAAAATAAGAATGTACACTTATCTTCAAGTTAGATCTTATAAAATTTTATAATAAAATAACTGCAAACTAATAACGTGAGGACACAAAAATACTTTCCTTCCGACGGTTACTATATCCTTACTGGGAACTTACGATGAGTTCGCACCGAGTTTCAGGTACCGATCGCACGTTTTCAATTCTATTCTGTTTAGAGATATTGGAGTGAGCGGGATTACCCGCTGAGCGACATCACGATACATTCCCCTATTCGCCGTATTACGAACAACCCCTTCTTTGCAAAGAAACCTTCACGAAATATGTAGCATGCAAAAAGATTATTGAAAAGTATAATAAATAGTACAAATATAAATAAGAAAGGAGCAAATATTAATAGAGGACATACGGTACTGGCAAGCCTATCTGTCTAATACCTGTTATCCTAATTGACTGTATGGAATCGGTTCATCCAGTTAATCATATCTCCTATTTACTACAGACACCTGAATTCGTATTCTTATCTTTTCTTAATTTTTCATTTTTATATCTGACGTAGGGGAGACCGGGTAAATGGCGACACCTAAAGGAAATTTAAATTTTTTCACCTCAAAAAAATGTTTATTTTTTCATAGTAAAAATTCTAAAGCTGAATCATGATCTTTAGTAACTGTATGAATTTAACCGTAATCATAACTATAAAGTAAGCACACATAAAAAAAAATCTTTCAACCTCTGTACAGTGGCGGGATTATCCAGGATACTGTTGTAATTCCGCCACTGTATTGGGATTAATGACGCCACTCTTTAATGACCTATTAAATACATAAAATGGATACTAGGAAACACATAACCTACTAAAAATGTTTAGAAAGCAATAATTTAGCAGAATAATGAATAATTACAATGTCCCTTAAGCTAGATTTATTAATGTGCTAAGCTTACAATTTAACTCAAACTACAAAAGTCACCCTTTACCATGGTGGCGGCATTACCCCGAGAGGAAAATATAGCGGAAATCCCAGAGCAAATCAAAAAGAAGAACCGAACTTGTTCAACAAATTGCATCAAAATGTCGTCGAATGCATGTAGATTACGGGTAATATTATCTTAAGTACCTAATGTTACAATAAAAGGTGTTTACCTCTACTCATTTGAAGCTCCAAAATAAGAAGCAACTAGATGAAAACTAAATTTTTCACTAGAACAAACGAACGAAGTATAACAAAATCACTCTCACTTCTAGGCACTGCTTCTATTGTTGGCCGCTGTAGTGCAGGCACATTCACTATCTCAAACTACCATTAGTTTTTAAACTAGCATAACCCCGAGTGGCGCCATTCCCCCGGTCTCCCCTAATAAAATCAATTTGTAATTTCTTGCAAGTTAATAAGGTATCATTCTTAAAATGTAATAGAATTAATCTGCAATTGATTACATTAATGATGATACATTAACATGTCGTAAAACTAAGTTTTTTTTTTTTTTTTTTTTTTTTTTTTTTGTGTGTGTGTGTGTGTGTGTGTGGCTTTATCGAATGTATTTAATAACTTAGTAATATTTCATATAACATATCATCTCATACTTTAAAAAGAAAAAGTGAATGATTTTAAAATAAATCATTTTCTCTGAAGGTGGTACATAACATTTGTGTTAAATATAGATCTGTTTCTTTTCTTTTTTTTTTCTCGTAAATCTTAAGCTATTTCAACATAAATCTTTCTGACTTATTCACGGAGTCATTTCAAAAATATGTATTCCAGCGCATAAGGCATTTCGGTGATTTGAGACTGTATTTTTATGTTTTTAGGTATATTCGCCGTATTACGAACACCCCCTTCTTTGCAAAGAAACTTTCACGAAATATGTTGCATGAAAATATATATATATATTGAAAAGTATAATAAATAGTACAAATATAAATAAGAAAGGAGCAAATATAAATAGAGGACATACAGTACTGTCAAGCCTATATCTGTCTAATACCTGATACTCCAACGAACTGTTTAGAATAGGTTCATTCAGTTAAATATATCTCCTCTTTAACATAGACACCTGAATTCGTATTCTTAACATCTTTTCTTAATTTTTAATCTTTAATTTTTATATCTGACGTATAACGCGCATCTGCATATTTTGAAAATTTTTCTCGTTTGAAAAGTGCTTGTTATACGTCTGAATATGCGATAATTACCGAGAAAAGAGACAATAACACTATTTGAATTTCTTTCAGTAACATCTTCTAGGCTTGAATTTTGGCGTGATTGATAAGTTTTACTATTAGCATTATTTTCACTAGATATTTTGTTTGCCTAAATGCAAATTGTTTATTACAGAAATCGTCTTATTAGCTTTCTATAGGAACGTTTATAGAAAACCAAGTGTTTAAAGATTACTCTATAAAATTAGAGGCATGAAATTTAAAGTTTAAGTGCAATCTGAAATTTAAAAATACAACTCATCACAATTTTACACACAGTGAAATCGGACATTTTTCAAAGGAAACGGATTTCTGTAGCTCCGTGATTGGAGGGGGGACACTATAAAGTTCTGACGGGGATATCTTATACTTCTAGACAATAAGTTTAAATTTCCGGGGGGGGGGGGGGGGGGAATGTCGACCAGGACCACCTTTTGAATTCAACTCGGTTTATACCAGGTTTAAATCCTTCACTTATTGTCTTAAATTGTAATGCAGATTCCCACTTTCCCTTTAAAAAAAATATATTAATTTCTTGCAGTTTACATGTCTGTAATACTTATAGATTTATATAAATTATAAAAATCATTTCCTAATAAGAAATTTTTTTCAAGCAGTAGCAGTGATTTGACAAAAATTTAAAAAACTTTTAATCAAATCATGAATATAATCATGGCCAACATGCTAGCAACAGTATGCTGCAAAATAAAAGATAAAATATACAGGCGAACTCTATTATGGAAAGTCAATTGACATTAGCTTTAAATTAAAACTAGCATTTCATTCTGACGAAATCACGAAGAAATATTTAAGATACATCGTATTAAGAAAATATTTTGTTCAATAAAGTTAAAGGTGGGAAATCTCGTATGCTTCAACAATGAACTTCTGACTCAAGAAGTGAGAAAAGCTCTTTCCTTTGGGCAGGAATCGCCCATCTGGTCGGTAACCCGATTTAACCCTAACCTTATCAGACTCGCGGTTCTGTTGGGTAAAGACGCTAGGCCTCACCACTGGCTGAGTGGTTCTGCTCTCAAAGCTGGTAAACGGGAGGTGTTGGATTCGGACCAATCGCGACCGTCGGCCTAATCGTTCGAAGTTTTCCAGGGTTTTCTTCGAACCAGGGAGTCGAACCTTGCGTAAATACGTGTTAGGATCTCTTAGGTTTAAAGACTTCTACGGAGGGCATTCCTCTCAGACCTATATCCCTAGTGCAGATAGTCGGCCGTCATACATAACACCAACATACAGAGTTGACGGTAATTTTTTTTATTCGGATGATTTTAAATTTTCCGGGTTCGTAGCGGTTTCGATTGGGATTGAATTTTGATTCTTTTGAGATCGATCCATTTTTTTGAAAAGGAAGTCCGCAAATTTTTTCAATTGAAAATACTATATACTACTACTTAATTATTACTAAGTGTACAGAACAATCATTTTCATACAAAACAGATAAAACTATAACCTTTCTATGATTGCTTTAAAATACGGATTAATTTTCTTTCACTTTAGGTTCGAGTTTGAATATTCCAGATTCGAGTTGATTTTGGGTTGAAGTATGTCTGATTTCGGGTTGGCGAAATTATTTTTTTGTCAGGTTTGACATCGACTTAAAAACAAAATTTTCGGTTGTCCCCGATCCCTGCAAGATTCTACTTCGTAGTAGTAGAAAAAAGAGGAAATATGTGTATGGAATGTAATTATCAGTGTTAAGCAAGAGTAAGTAAAATATTGCTTTTAGATCCGGAAATGATCATTTTCCAGTATGCTGTGCTGCCTCATTGTCACAAGGCTCACGGTTTAACGGTCTTTATTTTGACGTCCAGATTTTAAACTTAAAAAAACAAAACAAAAAAACTTTATCTTCATTTAAGTACGCTAATAAAAGCTGTTTTATTTTTAATATTTTTATTTTAGTTTCTTCACTACAGTTGGCGGGACAGATTGAGAATTTACAGTCTTCAACTTTAGCGTGCAGATAATAGTAAGGACATTGCCAGGCACCAACTCTGACTTTCGCTTCAGTAAGTCTGTCTTTGCAATAAAATTGCCGTTATCATCGCTGCATAATTCGTGTCCTTCAAGAATTCCACGTAGTAAAAGCTCCATGCTACCGTCAAGTTTTTTTAAGCCAAAATAATATTCAATTGTGTGCTTGCGCTTCTTGGTGCTTCGGAGATACAGGCGTACGAACTCAATCTTCACATTCCAGTTCGGCCACAATTTCAAACACAGTGGTGCATCTGCAACAGAGAAAGTTGGACTAGCGTAGTCTAAGTATTTGACATCTTCGGAGAGTTTAAAAAAATTAGCTATCTTCCATTCAAACTGTATTCTTTCAATTTTCCCAATTTCTTTATTCTCATCCATAATTGATGATAGAATCCACGCTGTCTTGGGTGGGAATAAAAACTACAGCAATCCTGAAAATAAATAGAAGGTGATGAAAATGTATAAAAAAAAGAAAAGTATTAATAGCAACCGATACAAATTTCGGTATAAAATATGTATCCCCCTTAACTGTGTGTGTAGTCATTTTATTTTTATACTTCAAAATTTCATCATATATTTTCATATTTTAACAGACTTCCTACGACGCACAGGGGATCAAAGTATAGGCAATGTCGAACATAGGATTATCAGAATAGTATAAGCCTATATATATGATGTTTTTTGTTAAATTTAGGTTCAAATAAGTGTAATAAATTATACTGAAAGTATCTCCATGGTTTTATGAACAACTTCATACTTTTTTGTTTCAAACAGAAATTTAGAGGTATGCTGTGGATAACTTAACTAAACTTAGAAAAGAAGGACAGAGAGAAAAAGCTTAGCAGACATTACTTTTATTATTTACCAAATTTTACTTATATCCAAAGGATCTTTGAGGAATATTCAATATTTATTTAATTTTTAATTGACAACATATGTGATGTTTACACAACTCTTTAAAATCGTTCTACTCAAGAGAGTTCTCTGAAAACTGCAACATTTCACTACAACGTTCTGTAACTTATTTCAATGCATATTTATTATAGACGAGATTTAGTTCTTTAAACTTATCTTTAATTAATTTTTGCATATTTCTCTTTTATTAAATATATATATATATATATATATTTCGTTTTTTTCCTTAACTTCTCTTGAAATGGGATAACGAACCGAAATCTGTTTATGTTTGTAAAGAATTTAAATAACGGTTTTATTTATGACATATCATGTCACTGAATAGTTTGGAGCAATGACCTCAGCAATTGACGAACAAAATTTAACGGGGCATTTACGTATGTTTTGTGCAAATAAAATTGAAAAGAACGCTAGTGAAAAATATTTGTTAAAACCAAATTCCATTCTCCACTAGATCTCGTTGGCCTGTTAGATCCGAACTTGTGAGCGAAAATATTACAAAATAGTATCAGCGACTGGAAAAAGAAATAAAATATTTAAAGACTAGCATACAAATACGGCCATCAGGGCCGGCCCAAGGGGTGTGCGAAGTGTGCCACCCACGGGGCGCCTAATCGCAGAGGGCGCCAAACCAGCTGTAGGAGTAAAGAGCGGCTATAAATAATTTTGGAAATTCTACGTTTTTTTTTTTTTTTTTTTTTTTTTTTCCTTACATTTTCTGTAACTAGGTGTGAATCATCTGTTAGCTCTAGGCAGATCTGCTGAGCAGGGGAACTTCTTTGTGCTTAAAGGCGCTAAACTTTCACATGCAGCGACTTCTGTATTCTTTATTTGAGTAAAATGCAAAGAACTTGTGATGAACATAACATATCAGAGGAAAGTAGGATGTTAGGATGCGTTCTTTAAAGAAATCCTTTTAAGCTAAAGGCTCAGATTACCTTCCTTGAAACTGAAAAAGGACCACCACCTATTCAACTCTTCAGCTTCCTTATGGAGTGTTAAATTCTTTTGACTAATTAATTTCGGCGTAGCTGAGGGGCGCCAAATTTAGGAAAACTTTAAACCGAAATTAGCTCACATATTTTGATGATAAACAAAAATTGCAGATTTTTTCCCCCTTGTGTATGTCTGAATGCATTCTTTAGTAAAATATTTTATTATGTCCGAAAAATGAAGAAAGAAAAATTTCTGTAAATGTTTCTAGAGATAGCTTAAACCCATTTTGTACCTTACATGATTACGTACCTGACAGGAACCTAAGAATGATTAAATAGAGGAGAGGACACGCCATATTTAAGGAGGCTTTAAATGAGATTATATCATATATTTTGACAATAAAGAAGAATTGTAGACTTTTTTTTTCCCCTTGTGTGTGGTGTATGAATGCATTCTTTAGTAAAATATTTTATTATATCCGAAAAATGAAGAAAGAAAAAGTTTCTCTAAACCCATTTTTGTTCTTTACATGATTACGTACCTGAAAGAAGAATCCAAATGATTAAATGGAGAGGAAGGGGGGGGGGGGGGGGGCACCATATTTAGGGAGGCTTTAAATCGGAATTATCTCACATATTTTGAAGATAAACAAGAATTGTAGACTTTTTCCCCCCCTTGTATGTGGTGTGTGAATGCATTCTTTAGTAAAATATTTTATTATATCTGAAAAAAAAAGAAAGAAAAAGTTTCTCTAAACGTCTAAACCCATTTTGTTCTGTAGATGATTACGTACCTGAAAGGAGGATCCAAATGATTAAATAGAGAGAGGGAGGCGCCATATTTAGTGAGGCTTTAAATCGGAATTATCTCACATATTTTGAAGATAAACAAGAACTGTAGACCTTTTTTTTCCCTTGTGTGTGGTGTGTGAATGAATTCTTTAGTAAAATATTTTATTATATCCAAAAATGGAGAAATAAAAGGTTTCTCTAAACCCATTTTGTTCTTTACATCAGCGCCATCGCTAAGACTTTTTATTGGTGGGGGAGAAAACCTTAAATTGCCAAGTCAAATTTCAGTATTTGCCAACTCGTTTTATAATTTTGCCAACTTAACACAGTTAGAAAATGTAATGTAGTTCTTATTTGTTAAAAGTTTAATAATATTCCCAATTAGTTTTGTAATTTTTGCCAAGTCTATCAGAAATAGAAAATATATTACAGTTTTTATTAAAATTTTAAACAAATTTGCCAAGTGTAATAACATTCGCGAATGTTTGGGGGGGAGGTCCCCCCCCCCCCCCGCCGTCCTTAGTGAGGCCCCTGCTTTACATGATTACGCCATGTATAGGGAAGCTTTAAATCGAAATTATCTCGCATATTTTGAAGATAAACAACAATTTTATAGACCTTTTTTTACCTTTATGTGTCTGTGTGTAATCACTACTTGACCGGAATGTATGCTTGTGTACTGTGCTTCAGAATCCGTGTTCATATCTTATTTATTTTAAAGACAAGACTTTTTTTTTCTTTTTTTCAAATGAATTTTTCGAGAGATTTATGACTTTTCTAATTTATCAAAAATTCTTATTATGATAAGAGAATCTTTTTCAGAATTCAACATTTTAGTGTAGTGATCACGATCAGTTTTAAACCTTAAAACTAGTTGGATGTGCCAACCCAAAACTTTCTTCTATCTTACACATAATATTTCAAAAATTGCACATGTTAATACTTCAATATTATTAGTTCAATACTATCCCAACTTTGATTTTCATTTTAAATTCCTGCTTCAGTCAATTAAACGGACTAAAAACGAGTTAATCAATATCAAGATGTTTGTTAAAATTAATAGTTTTTGCTTATTCTGTTGTTATCAGATGTTTGCGAATAGCTGGCTTAGCAAAAAGCGAGTTTCCGCCTCTGCACGCGCCGCCGATGGACAACAGAACTACGAAAAATCAAGAAAAGCATACAAAAATCGCTATCACAGAGCCCCTTTACCGCGAATATTTCCAAATTCAAGGAGGACTTGTTGGCCAAAGCCAAAAACATGCACGAAAAAAATTTGGTTCAATTATATGCATAATTTTATACACTTTTCGATTGTACAATAAAGAAAATGGCACAAACATTGCTATTATAACACCCCCCCTTCCGGCAGATTTTTTTTTAATTCAGGGAGGGCTTGTTTGCCATAGCCAGAAACTTACACAAAAAAATTGGTTCAATTCTATGCATAAAACCAGACACTTTTCAATGGTACTATAATGAAAATGGCACAGAGATCCAATTATAGCACCCCCTTCTGGCGGAATTTTTTTGAAGTTCAGGGATGCCTTGCTTGTCAAAGCCAGAAACATACACAAAACATTTGATTCAATTATATGCATAACTTCATATCCTTTTCGATGGTACAATATTCAGAATGGCACAAAAATCGCTATTACAGCGCCTCCTATGGGCGAATTTTTTCCAAATTAAGGAAGAACCTGCTTGCCATAGTCAAGAACTTAAAATAAAAATTTGGTTCAATTCTATGCATAATTTCATACACTTTTCGATGGTACAATTTTCAAAATCGCTATTACAGCGCCACCTACCGGTGATTTTTTTCGAAATTCAGGGAGGAACTGCTTGCTATAGTCAAAAACTTAAAATAAAAATTTGGTTCAATTCTATGCATAACTTCATACATTTTTGGATGGTACAATATTCAAAATCACTGTTACAGCGCCCCCTACCGGCGAATTTTTTCCAAATTCAGAGTGGATCTGCTTGCCATAGTCAAAAACTTAAAATAAAAATTTGGTTCAATTCTATGCATAACTTCATTCACTTTTGGATGGTACAATATTCAAAATCGCACAAAAATCGCTATTACAGCACCCGCTACCGGCGATTTTTTTCCAGATTCAGGGTGGATCTGCTTGCCATAGCTAAAAACTTAAAATAAAAATTTGGTTCAATTCTATGCATAACTTCGTACAATTGTGGATGGTACAATATTCAAAATCGCTGTTACAGCGCCCCCTACCGGCGAATTTTTTCCAAATTATGGAAGGACCTGCTTGCCATAGACAAAAACTTAAAATAAAAATTTGGATCAATTCTATCCCTAACTTCATACATTTTTGCATAGTACAATATTCAAAATCGCTATTACAGCACCCCCTACCGGCGAATTTTTTCCAAATTCAGGGAGGATCTGCTTGCCATAGCCGAAAACTTAAAATAAAAATTTGGTTTAATTCTATGCATAACTTCATACACTTTTTGATGGTACAATGGCAACAGACACACGGACAGACAGACATTTTCTATAAACATATTTTTGGGGATCTCTGACCCCTAAAACGTGTAAATCCGTCGAAAACCGGAAGTCGAAAAAAATTTCGATTACAATACTGTCTTCTATTGAAGATAGAAGAAAGTAAAAATCGATTTTCTTGTTTTCGATATATTTTTAAATTATTGAACCTATAAAAAGAGATAGCGTGAAAATATTCAAATTAGATCCGAGTCAATTTGAAATTAATTGATAACGCATACTTTAACACAGATTCAAATTGAATTTCAACTTTGCGTAGGTTTTTACTACTCGTACACATTATAAAAAAAAAAAAAAAAAAAAAAAAAAAAAAGTTTTGAAAGATAGGTAATTTATTTTCAACATATATGTATAAAATGATTATAGTAAAATTTCTACCTACTTTTTTGACTACTTAAAAGGCGTAAAATTTATTTGTTGCAATTAGAACGTGTTTTCTGCATGTGATACACCTTTAAAAAGCACATTCCATCCCCCCCCCCCCAAAAAAAAAAACGCGTCATTTAACGGGACACAAACATTGTTAGAGTATGTAGGTATATTCATTTTATATACACCTATATTCAAAAGAAATTATCTATCTGCAAAGAAAACTATTATTATTATTATTTTCAATGTATATAAGTAGCAAAAACACAGTTTTGTGGAAAGCATACCCAGAGTTATCAATCGGAGTCTGAGTTAAAGTACTCATTTTTAATTTCAAACTGATCCGTTTGTAATTCGAATATTCTTATGCGGTTTTTGTTTTGCTTGATCCAGAATCATGTAATTTTTTAAAGAGTATAAAAAAACAATAAATCATTTTTTTTTAAAGATTTTAAAACTCACGACTCACCAAATATAAAATTAATATATGCTTCCTTGAAAGTAAATAACAAGACAGGGTTACAGATTTCATCTTTACATAATTGCTACTTATTAGTACTACTCTGTTGAGTATATTCCAAATAATAAACATAACTATTCTAATAAAATTTCTTCTTTCAATAAATTAATTATTGTTATTTTTGTCCTATACCATGGTATAATGAATGGCATTTAATTTTTTTATCACAATGTTACATATTGAGATAGATATTTATTATAAAATTCAGATCTCAAAGATAATAGTAAATATGAATACGTTTATTTATTTTATAGTCTTTTTAAATAATATCTTAAATAATTAAGAATAGCATATGTAAAAGTTTATGAACGAATAATTTACGAATATTTTAAAAATTGTGTGAAAAAAGGCCAAATATTTTTAACAGGTATGGTTGGGGGGCGCCCAAGAGAATGCTCGCACGGGCGCCAAAATTGTCTTGGGCCGGCCCTGACGGCCATTGATCTCGAGATGCATTTAACTTGATGGAAATGTTATCACTGCAATTTTAGATACATTATCATGTTCAACATGTTCCATTTGTGGTACAAAATCTCTGCAAATGAATAATATTGATAAAACTTATAAAAGTAGTGTAATTTCGCAATAGAAACAGCTAAACAAGTCTCTCAAAATATAGTTGGTATTATATGCCAATTCCAGCACAAAAATTACTGATTCATGCAAAATAAATAATTATAAATTTTGATGTTTTAATTAGGCAATTATCAGAAGAAGCTAACGAATCTCGAAATATAGAGTTTTGAAAGTATCGGGAGTCCCATATGAGAAAAAACAAGTCGGAAATTGCACGTCAAACGTGGTAAATGAGGTACGTTCGTACTATAACTAGTGTTATAAATATTTTTTGCTCGCATATTGTGCGGAATGTATATTTTAGGGCACTTCATAAGTGCATATCCACTTCATTCTGTTCGAAACGCTGTAACATCATTAAAATGCACTTGGAAAATTTTTTCCCATTGGCCGTAATGTATCGGAAAACATTTGACTGTCCCTGTAATTAAATTATACATCCAATTTTCATAAAATTTGGAATGACTCGATAAAATTTTGCAACAAATATATATTTAAAATTTCAGACCATTCGGTTGTGTAGTTTTTGCTCTGTTATATGCAGACAGACAGACGGATCGAACGACGACTATAGGTGTTACGTATTTACATAATTACGAACGCACCTACAAAAGAGTCGAAGGCATGTAACGAAGTTTGTTAATGACATCTGATCCTTTGGTTTGCAGTATCAATCACAAAATAAATAAAAAGTTCTGAGGAAAAGAAAGTTTCTAGAAGCATTGGAACTTTCACTTTAAAGCATAACACTTTATTACTGAACATATCAGAGCAGCCAGTTGTTGAAGCTCATTTAACGCTCTGTTAGCCTTTGCGCTTTTCTGCATTATCATATTATTGTTTGTAAAACTAAAGAGAAATTAAATTTCGCATTTTAATGTTAAATTATATTTTCATATTCCTTCATCCTGCAGGCTTATTGCAGCATAATCTTTAAAAAATATATTTTTGTCTAAAATTGCAAATTCTTCAAAATCATTGGCAATAGTAACTTGAAAGTTTTCATGGTACTTACTTTCAAAATGTAAATTGAACGTAAGAATGGTTTCTAAAAAAGTTTAAATTTAAAAGGGTGAAATGGGAAAAAATGTTCTAAATTACGATATACAGTAGAACCTAGATTATCCGAAGTAATTGGGACCGACCCTCTTTCGAAAAATTGAAAATTTCGGATAATCGAGAATGCTTCAATTTTAAGATTAAGGAGAAATATATACAATATTTCTTATTGTGATAATAAGTGCTTAATAAAAATAAATCAATAGCAAACTAAAAACAAGAAAAAAATTACCTGAATTTTAATTTCGAAATTAAGTATCTTTTACATATATCACAAGGGTTTGAAAAATATTTTGTTTGTCGCATTTTCGACTGCCTTTGCTTTGAAGCTCTATCGGAGTTTTTTAATATTATTAGTTCACCGGTATCGCAGTCTTTTTGCTGCTTTAGCCATGTCAAACATTTTGCAAAACAATCAAATGTTTCAGAATTGCTGATTTGTCCGTTTTCTTCGTTCCACTCCTCAGGTTAAGGGAGCCCAAGCCAAGTTAAATGCAAAGGAACTCTAAGAAAGGGGATCGAAATATTTATATGTACTCGTAGTTCGGAAAGAACCGCTTGCACACAAGCAATATGATAGTTTAAAAAAAAGCTTTGAAAATTGATTTTGCACACAAGGAATGTGATGTTAAAAAAAGGCTTTAAAAATGGATTTCGGTTAAAAGAGTTTCGGACAAAAGAGATTCTACTGTATTTGAATTTTTTACGGGTAAAAACTTAAAGCTTGACAAGTCTGTCACTGTTAATCCTCGACTATTGTTAGCGGGCTCGCAGGCTTGATATTTTTTACAAGTTTTTAATTATTACACTTTAATTTGAAATATTCAGTAACTATACTTATGAGTGAAATTTTGCTTCATTTGAAATACTAGTATACTCTGATTAGAAACTTCTGAATAGTGGAATTTTAATTCTAAAAATCCTGTATACAAAGTTTAGTACATAAACCTGTGAATACTGTATCCTGTGAGTTAATCGAACCTTTCATTCATCCTTCGATCAAACGGAGACCGCTCACAATATCTAGGGGAGACCGGGGGAATGCCGCCAACCCGGGTTATGCCGCCACCCCACCTAGTTTAAAAACTAAGGGCAGTTTGAGATAGTGAATGAGCCTGCACTATAGCGGCCAACAATATGAACAGTGCCTAAAGTGAGAGTGACTTTGCTGTACGTCGTTCGTTTGTTCTAGTGAAAAATGTAGTTTTCATCTAGTTACTTATTATTTTGGAGCTTCAAATGAGTAGAGATAAGCACCTTTTATTGTAACATTAGGTATTTAAGATAATATGACCCGTAATCTACATGTATTCGCCGACATTTTGATGCAATGTGTTGAACAAGTTCCATTCTTCTTTCGGCTTTGCTTGGGGATTTCCGCCATATTGTCCTCTCGGGGTAATGCCGCCGCCATGCAAATCGGGTGAGAAATGGCCTCATTTTAATGTAGTGGAGCCGAGTCAGCAGAGTGACTTTTGCAATATGAAGTAAATTGTAAGCTTAACCATTATTCTGCTCAATTACATTGATTTCTAACTATTTTCAGTAGGTTGTGTGTTTCCTAGTATCCATTTGATGCATGTACTAGGTCATTAAAGATTGGCGGCATTACCCCGGTACGGTGGCGGAATTACCCCAGTGTCCTGGGTAATCCCGCCATTGTGCAGAGGTTTAAAAAATATTTTTTTATGCATTCTTACCTTACAGTTATGATTACGGTTAAATTTATACAGATACTAAAGATGATGATTCAGCTTTAGAATTTTTATTATTAAAAAATAAACATTTTTTCGAGGTGAAAAAATTTAAATTCCCTTAAGGTGTCGCCATTCCCCCGGTCTCCCCTATGCTACAATTTTTACCCGACTGAAAAGAAGGGTTATGTGTTTCAAGCGTATCTGTGTAAGTGGATTTCTTTATACCCTCGAAACATCACAACGGCTGGATGGATTATAATGAATGAGGTCTCTATCAATTCGTCTTAACGACACGATGGTTATAGGATAGGTTTTGTTTTTATAAATTCAAAATGGCGGCCGTAAAATACAAAATGGCGGTAGAGACGAAAATAAAATTTACGCACCCTATTGAGTGGCATATCATTGGATAGGTCTTTCAAAATGAAGACGATGTTTCATTGACTATTTTACAGTCAGAAGCTCCGTTAAAATATTATATAACCTGGAAGTTATGTACGTATTGTGGATCTCTAGCTTTACTGCAACTCTAACCATCATAGACATCTATAGACCTCGTCAAAACAGTGTTTATAGATAGGAACTAACAGTTAAACGCAACTTAAAAGTCATCAATACAAGTAAATAAAAAAATAGGTAAGTAATATAAACAAGTAATCTAAAAAAATATTTTAAGTCAATTCCTACATAGGTCAATAAGAGAAATTTTTTTTCTCCCAAATCTTCTTTTCCCTTGAGTGGCGCTTAAAATGCCTTGATCAAGAAGAGGGCTCTCTCAATCTTAAAATACCTTGATCAAGAAAAGGGCTCTCTCGATTATTGAAAATTAATTAATTTAATTTAATTAATGAAATAATATTTGAAAAAAAAAACTGGATTGACACCAAGTGTCATCCACTACAAGTTTAAAAATATTTATTTGAGCTTGATTGGATGAATAATAAGTATTTTATTAAATATTGAAAATTTGAACAAGATATATATAGCGAGAGTGTGAGCTAATAGTAGGGAGTGAAAAAAAAATAGTTTCACATTGATGAGAAATAATTAATTAGTTCGCTTTTTACGCAGTCGGGTTTTTTGATATTTTAAATTTAATTGTTTATCTATCGTAGCAGTTAAAGGGACTTATCTGGTGGGGAATAAAAAAAGTGGAATCCTATGTTATCCCATGGGAAAAATACTTATCCTTCTTGTTCATTCAAATTTGGAAATTTCTACAACATAGGTTTTTTTTTTTTTTTTTTTTTTTTTTTCAGGACGTAGATAGAAGGGTTCTTTATCCCTCTGTAAGCTTAAAATATTTAAAAGATAGTTATGAGTATTTTAAAATCTGTGTTAAAGTTTCAAAAAATTCCGAAAAGCATAAAAAGTATTCTTTAGTTTTTTGTAACTTTGGATTGAAAAAATATATAGATATTTGGAGCTTACAGAGTGATAACGAACCTTCCTATCGACGTGCTGAAAAAAAAAAATATTGTTGAAATTTCCAAATTTGAATGAACAAGAAGGATACTTATTTTTCCCATAGGATAACATGGAATTCCACTTTTTTTCTTCCCCACCAGATAAGTCCCCTTAATAGCCTACACTGGTCGCGGAAAGAAACGCTCAATCTAATGTTAATCCTATAGGAGCGTTGCTCAACAAGTTGGAACCGGTACTGAAAGTGAAACTATACTCATAAAACTACTCCAACCAAAATCGAAAACGCACAATAAAAGTTATTGACCTCAGGTAACCTATTCAAAAAAAATTAAAAATATTAAAATGCGAGTGAGAAATCTGCATAAACAATGTTCCCATAGGTTTAACGTTATAGCGGATTAATATTAACGCTCAATCTAATGTTAATCCTATAGGAGCGTTATTCAACAAGTTGGAACCGGTACTGAAAGTGAAACTATCCTCATATAAAAATACTCCAACCAAAATCGAAAAAGCACAATAAAAGTTATTGACCTCAGGTAACCTATTCAAAAAAATTAAAAATATTAAAATGCGAGTGAGAAATCTGCATAAACAATGTTCCCATAGGATTAACGTTATAGCGGATTAATATTAACGCTCAATCTAATGTTAATCCTATAGGAGCGTTATAGGAGCTTCTTAATACGTTTTCTATTGTTGGCCGCTACAGTGCAGACGCAATCACTATCTCAAACTGCTGTTAGTTTTTAAACTAGACGGGTTGGCGGCATAACCCCGAGTGGCGCCATTCCCGTGGTCTCCCCTACTAGGTCATTTAAAAGGGCATCATTACCCCGATACAGTGGCGAAATTACTCCAGTATCCTGGGTAATCCCTCCACTGTACTGAGATTTAAAGAATTTTTTTTTTTTTATGTGTGCTTACTTTACAGTTATGATTGCTGTTAAATTTATAAAGATAATATAGATCATGATTCAGCTTTAGAATGTTTACTATTAAAAAATAAACATTTTTTTAGGCGAAAAAATTTGAATTCCCTTAAGGTGTCACCATTCCCCTGGTCTCCCCTACATAATTCTATTCTATTTTTATATTCTACTCGCACTACTATAATTTAAAAGTGATTTTCTTAATAAATTTCAACTTCGAAGATACAGACTCGTCAACAATAAATTTTCTTTTTAAATTTTAAAAAATTGAAAAAGAAAAAAAGTATATATATTGCTTGACATGTCACTGTTATATATAATTTTTCTGATCAATAACATAAAACGTCAATATGTATCAATAATCATTCAATTGGTTGTACAATATTCTGAAAAAAAAAAAAAAATCTCACTTCGTCTTTTTCCCCAGACCACCAGCTTAAAGTTTATTCTGAAATTTAAATTAGCAGCATTGAAATCAAGGCGACTTCACATACATTGAGAAATGTGATAAAATAAGTAAAACAAAAAGCACCTTAATTATAAAACAAATGCGTTGTGAAATACTTACACAAATGAGAAATTTTGGCCTGTAAAATTATCATCAATAACTGTCAAAGTCGTTCAAGACTAGACCAGGTTATCGTATGGGTATAAACTTTTTAAAAGGTCTTCCATGTGTTTTCCATAATTCCGAGTATGTTTTCTATAATCTCATTATATTTATACCATAAATTTGAGAGAAAATTCTAATGATATCAGACAGTTTTTTTATTATTATTATTATTAAATTCAACAAATGTACCACAGAATTCCCGAATGCAAACTCATCTCATCTCTTTTTATATCTTTTTAAAAACATCTAAGCTATAAATTTTTCGAAACCATTTGAAAGTTTAATTTGAGCTGAGAAAAGCTTTAGGGACCCCCCCCCCCCCCCCACACACACAGGGCCGAAACTAAAAGGGGCAGACGGGGTATGTGCCCCGTGCACCAGAACGAAGGGGTACCAAATGAAGACTTTGTTTGTCGATTTTTCTCACATATATGTTTAGCACGGTATTGTTAAAATCATCCTGTCTGGGGTATGCCAAAGCATAGAAGAATCTAAAAGATAGTATCGCATAAGGATCCTGTATAAAGCGGAATTTTTTTCGAATCTTTTTAGTTCCGTTTTCATGAATCAATATTTGACAATGCAGATTACCTAGTTCAGTATTACATATTTTAAATTTTAAAATAATTCGGCTATTAAAAAATTAGTAAAATTATCAGTGTAAGTATACTTTTTTTTGGGGGGGGGGGGGGGGAGGAGGGGCGCCAAAATCTATGTTTTCCACGGGTGCCAAAAAAGGTTAATTTCGGCCCGCTATTTTTTTCTATAAATCGGTTTTCATATCGCATTTACCTCTTCTTCCATAAATATATTACTTTTCGTTAATTATTAAAAGAAACTTTTCTGTAATACACGAAAGAAAAATGGGGGGTGCAGTTTCAAAATTACAGAAGAAAAAGGTTCATAATTCTTTACGCGATCTGTACTATTATCTGATATAAAAATGATAAATATAGAAAGTGAAATTGTGTGAAGACCATGGTCTTGTCTTTATAGATGCTGCCCGTCATTAAAAAGGTGCAAGTTTTGAATCCTTATTTATAAAAAAAAAATATCCTGATGCTTCCAAACTACCAATTTAACCGAGAAGCGAATACTTGTTAGTTAGACAAATATTTGTAGGTTACAGACAAATACTTGTTAGTCTAAATATTAATAGTGTTTGATAGTTTCAAAAATCAACTGAAGTTGATGACATTCATTATGTGTACTATTTACATCCCCTTCCCCACATATACGCACTCAAGGTTTCTGGGAGGAAGAGAAGGTTATGCACATAGCAATATATATATATATATATATATAATAGGTCAAGATTTTTTTCTTAATTCTAAAACATATATGTTTATTAATAACACTTATTAAATATTTTTATCACGTTTCTTGAACTTTTTTTTTGTAACTAAATAAATAAATAAACAGATTCTCCAAAATAAAAAAAGCAACTCAAATTTAACTGATGGGAGAGAAATTGTCACATAACTACTGTGAGACCACTCCACCAAAGGATGAATAAAAGGCGCAATTAACTGATAGGATGGTCTTTTTGTACTAAACTTTTTAGACAGGGCTGTTATAATTAAAATTCACCTATTCAAAAGTCTCTGGTGATAGTACTAAAGATTCAAATGAATCAAAATTTCGGCAGTGGTTGTAGTTAAACTGAAAGTTACAAGTTATATAAAAATTGAAAAAAGCAGCGGTCTGTGAGATCGGTAACATCAGTTAAAGATTAAAATTTAAATTGAACCAATGTATGATAAAACAAACAGGTCTTTAACCTCTGTACTAAATAAGTGCGGAACACAATCAAACGTGTTTGTCAATTGTGGAAAAAAAAAAAACTATTTAAATTTATAAATAAAACAACTTCTATTCCTTATAATATTAATACGGATCGGTTGAAAACATTTTTGGACCTTACAGTTTTTCTTATCCCACGTTTTAATCTATAATGGTTGCTAAACAGATTGCAATGCGGATAGTTTTTTCAACATAACTCTTTAGGGTTTTAGGGAGAAAAAAATTCATAACTTCGCCAATTCTCAAGATATCAAATCTAAGTACATGACAGAATGATATGTAATTTTGTATTTGAATCATCTAAAAATCTATTTCTGTTTTGTTTTTTTTGTGTGTGTGTGTGTGTCTGTGTGTGTTCATAGATTATAATGCATATTTTTTTTAAAAAAGTTTCAAAACATGTATTTTCTAAATAAACTTTCGAAATAAAAATCTATTGAAATCTATAATTTAAAAAAGAAAAAAAAACAGAAATCGATTTCTGAAAACCTTAAATATGTAAAAATTAAAACTGATTTCGCATAATATTTTGAATTATGTTTAAAAAACTACATCTGTGTTTGCCAAGATTACAAATGCATTTTACATTAGATTTTCTAAAATTTAAACTTGCATAACTCTTAAACTTCTTGACTTAATTACTTCCAATTCGATGCCTCAAGGTAAAATTTGACAAACAAGCCAAATATGATGTCAAAAAGAAGTGCTCGTATTGAAAATTTCAGAGTTTGGTACAATATGACTATGAAGACAACCCCCCCCCCCCCTCCTCCAAAGCTTATACTATTTTTTAAACATAAATTGAAAGAAGACATAATTTCCAATCGAGTTGTTATTTTCGTTTGTTTCTGAGATAATTTGGTGATTAAAATGTATCAGCTGTTCATTTAAGCTTTTATTTACACCTTATGATTTTTTTCTTCACAAACATGAGTGAGTAGAATTAACTTAAATCGGCCATAAATGAACGATTACTTCATTATACAATCTATTTCAAGAAACATTCAGATATTTCCTTATTACCAAAATTTTATAAAATCCAAATAAAACATATTAAAATATACTTGTACGTATGAATACTTGAGACAAAGTATTAAAAACTTACTTATAAGTGGTCAGTTTATTAACTATTAACAAGCTGGAGCTAAATTAACAGTTTCATAGAAACTTTTAGTAAACAATTTACAAAGCAAAATGGTAATCACGTGTTAATGTACACACCATAAACTTTAAGTGCTGCCATCTAATTACAGAGAAATAAATTTTTATATTTAAAGCACCACTACTGAGCAACTGTATTATAACTCAGTAGAAGTATAAGTCCATACTATAATTACCGGTTCATATCTTATCTATAATTTCATAATAAAAATTTAAAAGAAAGAGTGAAAGAAAAAAAATACATACAGTATTCACATAGGTAATAGTATGCCAAATAGATTTTGAACTTTTAATTCCCCCACAAAAATATTAAAACTCGAATGCAATATCCATTTTTATATTTCAGCATTTCATTTTTATATGCTAGAGCAAATTTTTCTTTCACTTGACAATACTATTTTTATTGCATTGTTTGACGGATTTAATATTTAAAGATACATTTTTATTATTTGGTATTTTGCATATAATGCTTTAATTATTCAAAAGCAATATTTTATTCACAAATTAAGATTTTATTTAGAGAGCAATATTTTATTCACAGAGTAATATTTTATTTAAAGAGCAATATTTTATTCATACTAGGTTTTAAATGTTTAAAAGCAATATTTTATTCACAGAAGCTTATTTCCATGTTTACACAGCATATATTATTAGTTCTCTTTCATTTGTGAATTTTGGATGGGGATTTGTTTCTATTTCTAATAAATATGTTTGACATGTTTTTTTCTTATCTTTTCATAGTTGAAATGACAAACAAAGAATCTATAAAATAATATTTTATCCACAATTTTAAGAAATAATTTTTTAGAAACAATTTTTTCATCGCTTATAATTTTTAACGTTATAGAATAATAATTATTGTGTCCACTTACTTGAATACCAAAAATAAATTCATACATGATAAATATGTCATTTGTCTGTAAAACATTGAAATAGCGCTTTAAAAATTAAACTGCCAAAACAAAAATAAATCACTCTTGTTTTTTAAATAGAATTTAACGAAAGAAAATATTTTATGTATTAAAAAATATCGATGCGTTCAGATTTTATTTTATTTTTAAAAACGTATTTATTTATTTTCCTGATCTTTGGGTAAATTTTGTAATCTCTCGAAAAAATCCCTATGAAATGAAAGGTAAAATAATAGAAATAACCAAAGATTTAAAATTAAATGATTTAATAAATTTTTTTCACCCCCCTTTAACAACTGTTACATACAATTAAACATAATACATAACTTTACTTTGCAAATAGCTTGTGAAACAATAACTAAAAATGTAACTTAATTATTTGCTAATAGATGGCAGCATATAATGACAGTTAAATACATCACTGAATCGAATCAAGAAGGAAGTGGCTATTCGTCCGACCAATCGGACTTTTAGCAATTTAGGCAAAACGTCCGACCATCATATGCGCATGCGCGCCAGCAAATGATCGGATGAAATCGTTTTTGCGTAACTCCGCCTTTTAAAATATAATATTTAGGTCATTTTCTTTTTAGAAGAAAGTTATTTATATTTATAAATATTAATTTAGTAATATTTGTCTGCAATTATTTATTTTTTTAAACGTTACATTTCGTTAAGCAATTAAGTATATTAAATATTTATTTCTATATTTATAAATTATTTAATATATTATTAATTTAATAATTTATTATATTATTATTAATGTTATTTATTAATTATCTAATAAAAATAATTTAATAATTTATTATATTATAATTAATTTAATAATTAATTTATTATTGTTAATTTAATAATTATTATTTATTAACTAATATTAAAATATTAACAAATATAAATAGTTTGTACTTTTTTTTTATATTATACAATTAACTTATTTTAAATAAACAATAATAAATGTTTGAATATTCAATATTTCTTAATTGTTAAATAAATATATGTATATATATATATTTAATATGTTTAAAAACTATCTAGCATAAGGAAGTCTGTCAAAACAAATTGTAGTTTAAATAATTTCATGTTGATATTTTGCATTTTTAATAAATAGCAGGCTAGGTTGGGTCATAGGCAAACATGTTCCAAAATCGTGCCCCTCCTTGGTTTTCTTTCTGTCGATGTCTATATCTCTTAATATTTCAATTTATACTTTATTATTTTCCAAGATTTAGAAAATCGGTTGGAGGGGGAGATGGCTTCATTCCATATTCCATGAAAATGAGCAGTATTACTTAATTTTCATGGTCTTTTTTTTTTTTTTTTTTTTTTTTTTTTTTTTTTTTCAAATTGTACAAATTAATTTCACCCAATGAGTAATTATTTTTTGTTTTACTTTTAAAAAAGGTACTTTTTGGTTAACCAGGCACCAGTGTTATATATACATATTATGTGTACGTATATCATTGGCGCTAGGCTAACCAAAAAGTACGTCAAAAATAATAAAACTGATGCTTAAACACAAATTTACAGAATTTTGTGCTTTTATAATCACTCAATGAAATTTAAATTTACATGCTCTTTAACTTAACAACAACAAAAAAAGGTGTAAGCCAGTGTTGTAGACATAAAAAAGAGGCTTCTACACTAAAATCATGAATGGTCATAGCTAGAGCATATATGCCATAGCTTTTTTTGAGAAACACAGAATATATGGAGCTTTTAAAAAAATCTTGAAAATAATATAAATACATCATATCTATGTAATATGGAACAGTATGTGTATACCCAGGCCCTTCTGCCATCTTGTTTTTTAAATAACAAAAAAAAAAATATTATACATAAAATGTTTACGATTTTAAAAAATATTTCAAAACATCAAAATTATTGGTAGAAAGCTCAAATTATTAGCAATATTAGCTAAATTGTAATAACTGTATTTTAAATATGCCAACTATATTGTGTTACTGCTCTGATAACAATAAATATATTAACATAAGGAAATATAAGAAATTAAAAAATTAAACACTTTTTATCATCTTAAAACAACATAATGCTTTATCTTTTAAAAATGCTTTTTTTTTTTTTTTTTTTTACTTTCAAAAACACTTAGTCTTACATAAATATAAACAACAAACCCTTTTTGCATCTTAAACAAAAAAAAATTAATAACTGTATTTTAAACATACCAACTATATTGTGTTACTGCTCTGATAACAATAAATATATTAACATAAGGAAATATAAGAAATTAAAAAATAAAACACTTTTTATCATCTTAAAACCACATAACGCTTTATTTTTTAAAAATGCTTTTTTTTTTTTTTTTTTTTTTTTTACTTTCAAAAACTCACATAAGTCTCACATAAATATAAACAACAAACCCTTTTTGCATCTTAAACAAAACACTAAAAAACTTTTATTATCTAAAAACCTCATATCTCCTTCTCCACACCCTCTTTTTTTCATTTTTTAAAATCAAACCAAGTAGTGTAATTGCTCTGACAACAAACAAGGGAAGGGTATACATAAGGGCTGGACCACACTATTTTTTTTTACTTAGCAGCTGATTTTATATATGCCCCAGACTGAAATATATAAATGTTTATTTCACGTTATATTTACAATTTTACTTTATTATTACCTGGGCATTTAAAAATACTTTCAGCTAAATAACTTTTGTACTTACTTTTCTTATTGTGTAATATTGTGTTCTTATAGTTTGTAGTGAAACCTGCTATTTTTGAAAAATATAATTTAGCGAGTAATTTAAAAAACTCGTTTACAGGCAGCACCAATATTATTTTTTATGTTACTTTAATATGTCCTCTTCTGACATAGCAGCAGTGGCATAGCTAGGATGGTCGACACCCGGGGTGGATGTACATGGTGTCAACCCCACCCACCATGGTTCCCCCCCACATCCACCCGTCAGATGCTCCCTACAAACTAGTTTAAAAAAATTACATTATTCGCTAAATTATATGTTCCAAAAAATAGTATATTACACAACAAACAATGACAAAACTAGGACCTACTATAGTTTCCCATTACTTATAACATACTATTTTGACCTCTGAATTTATTGAATTCATGATTCGTCTAAAACTTTATTATACACTCAAACATATAGACTCAAATCAAAGAATCTTCCACAGAAAGCATTTCATTTTTTGATAATAAATTCTATTTTCAAAAATAGTAAGAATAATAAGTAAATGCTTTAAAAAAAAAAAAAAAAAGTAAACTTTTAATTTAATAGATAAATACATTTAAACTGATGACCTATGCAGTAAGGTAAATCTGTAGCTATACTTGTAAAAGAAATACACCTAAATAACAATTTAAATAAAATTTTATAAATATATATTTCAAATGGAGAATTTCCTAATATTTTGACATCAATAATTTTTCAACAAATGAAAATAATCACTCCGTCGCAAACAAGACATGCAGATTTAACTTAAAATACATGGAATAGATAAAATTAAATAAATGAAAATAAACATTTTAGATTAAGAAACTTTTTTATGAATAAAGTAATTTAACAACATAATAAAGTAATAATTTTTTTTCAATGTTCAAAACTTATTTATTATTATATTAAAGTTATTTAAAAAAAACTAATTTAAAATAACTGTTTTGTATTAAATTATTCAATAATTTATTCATATGAAAATGAATAGTAGCTTTTTCATAACCAAAACATTCTAAAAGCTAAATGTTGTAATAAAAGACAACTGGGAATGGAAAATTTAAAAATACAGTAGACTAACTAGTGCCGATATAATGATCGGCATATCATGGGGCCAGAAATTATGCAAATTTTAGAATTTTGAAAATTTCTGGTCACTGTTTTGTTTACGTTTAACACTAATTTGAATGTAACACTGCACTCGAAATTATGATGAATGTAAAGTAAATTAAAGTCATGTAAAGTAAATTACTAAAATATTAAGTAAAATAATAAAAATTAGGAATTTTTTAAAAATGTAAAGAAAAAACGAAGGTCAAATAAATAGTAATGCATAGCCTATATGCATAAAAATAAAGAGAAATTTTTATTGAACTATTTAATGAAATATGCCTCATAAAATTACAATAATAATTTATTTAAAAACTTAATATAAAAAAGGTTTCATCCATGTTTACTCAGATAAACCAAAAGAGCTTTATTAATACATAAATACAATTGTTAATTAAGCATGCAATCGCTACTAATATCAGCGCTCCGCTAACTTGAAATATTTCAGCTGGACAAGTTGTAAACAAACCTGCACGCATGCGCAAACGATGGTCGGACTTTCTGCCTAAATAGCTAAAAGTCCGATTGGTCGGACGAATAGCCACTTCCAATCAGGAATAAGAACTGATCTACCAACACAGAGTAGCTCAACAGAAAGTTGAGCTGTTCTGTTGAGCTGTCTACATGACAGACCAGATGCTATTACCAATAAGGTTTTCTGAGTGAAATATGCTGGCTGGTGGTCGGCCCAGTTAGCTTAAATGGAAAAGCATTGGCCTTGTAAGCCAAGGATCTGGGTTCGATTCCCAGCCTTGGCATTTTTCGCTCAGTTGGAAATATTCAATTCGTATGATAACTTTACCAATCAGTTTGATTGTGTTAAAATAATAGTTCATCTACGTATCCATCGTTTATATGGAGTTCCTTTACCCGCGGTTTTTTCTGTTGAGCTGTCTACATGACAGACCAGATGCTATTACCAATAAGGTTTTCTGAGCGAAATATGCTGGCTGGTTGTCGGCCCAGTTAGCTTAAATGGAAAAGCATTGGCCTTGTAAGCCAAGGATCTGGGTTCGATTCCCAGCCTGGGCATTTTTCGCTCAGTTGGAAATATTCAATTCGTATGAAAACAGTAAATGATTATCACAAATATTTTATTAATTACTGGTATCCTAATTGTTAAATTTATTTGAAAATAACTATTTTGTTTCATTAATATGTATTCATTAAATTCTGGTTCTAAATACAGTCATAAAAACAATTATATTTATTACTTTTTATGGGGTGTCCATTACTGGAGCAGAGGGCGTCCATTACTGGGCCAGAAGATGTCCATTATTGGGTTTTTGGGTATTTTGATATATTTTTGTTATTTAAAATTAAATTTTGATTCATATTGGGAAATGAGACTATAAAAATGGTTAAATATTGTTGATAGGTTAATGTAATATTGAAAAAACTGGAATATAATAATTATAACTAGTAATAAAAAAATAATTTAAAAAGAATTTCTTTAAGGGTGTCCATTACTGGCACATCTACCCTATATCAAAATATCAGATATTTTGGATATTTTCGAAAATATCATGATATTTACAAACCCTGATTCTGAGTTTCTTCCGTTTAAAAATGTTAATAATGTTATATGTTTACTAATATTTTTTCAGATATTTCTAATCAGAAAAACTAAAATTGGTGAAAGGTGCATATTTAGAATCTATAATTATATCATCATAAATTAATGTTTATACTCTTTCATAATATTTTCATATTGAATTTCTGATAAGTAAACTACTACATTAGACTACCTCAAATCTGCAACCCTAAAATCCGCACATCATCACAGATGTAAACAATGAAACTTTCAGTTCAGATGTATTAGGGCAGATAATAGGAGCAGAGTTACAGACTTTTTTATTTTTATATCTTCCTGTATGTATTTTGATATGTAATTCTTGTTAATATGACTGAACTCATGTTTTTTCATGAAGGAAGTATAAATTAATTTCTGAAAAAATTCAAGATATTGCTGATATCAATTGGTAATCACAATCTTTTTATCAAATATAATATGTTTTATAAATATTTTCATTCAGCAATCCATCTTCTGCAAATCCCAGGGCCGAAACTAAAGGGGGGCAGAGGGGGCATGTGCCCCGGGCGCCAGAGCCAAGGGGCGCCAAATGAAAGATTATACCTTTGGAATTGATCATTTTCTTCTGATGGACTGATGGCTTTCATTATTATGAAACAGACATTATAAATGAAGCGTTAGGTGAAGATGAAAGAGCAGCCGTAAAAAGTTTGAACTCTGATTTTCTGGTCAGAATAGGGAAAAAAAATTGACCATTTTTTTTTTTTTTTTTTTTTTTGCAAAAAAAAAAAAAAAAAATTATGGCCATTTTTTTTTTTCCATTCTGACCAGAAAATCAGAGTTCAAACTTTTTACGGCTGCTCTTTCATGTTCACCTAACGCTTCATTTATAATGGCTGTTTCATAATAATGAAAGCCATCAGTCCATCAGAAGAAAATAACTCTGTTAAAGCAGAAACTTGGTTAAGCGGGCTCGGATAATCGGAACGCTACTATATAAGCAAACACTGTAAATAGTCGGTAATACATGCAAATTCTTTTATGTGAACGAGCTATAATTGCAACAAACGTCACTCTCAATTTACGTAGTTCAGTATTACACATTTTATTATTACATATTTTACATTTTAAAATAAGTCGGCCATTAGAAAATTAATAAAATTCTCTTTGCAAATATACTTTGAGGAAGAAAGGGGGGTGGGCGCCAAAATTCATGTTTGCTCCGGGCGCAAAAAAGGCTAGTTTCGGCCCTGTCTAAAACATTCGCATATCATCAAGTACCTATCTTAACCTTTATTCCCGGCTGTACAATTTTGTACCAGCCGGTTTATAAAATAGTATTCGAAGAGTTAAATATATTTTTTAATATTTTATGGCCCTTAAAAGTGAAATAAATTGGCGCTATAGCTCTTTGAAATAAATAAATTGCGGAATATTTCATTTGCATTTACTAGAAAACTCGATTGGCAATGTTTGGGCCAAGGCTGAGTTTAAGGGACTACTTCAGTCAAGCGAAAAGTCCCGTTCGCTAATACTAATCCCATGGAAGAACTTTATAAAGATATTTCGGTTGCATTTCAATATTTGTAAACATTTTTTCGAAAGTGAAAGCATCTTCATAAAAAAAAAAGAAAAAAAAAGTTGAAAAAGTAACAAATGGCCTTTGTACAGATCGACCTCAGGTATAATAATAATAATAATAGTAATAATAATAATAATAATAATAAATCTTTTCAAAATATTAAAATGCTACCGAGATATCTATAAATTTCTTCCATAGGATTAGCATTAGCGAACGGGTCTTTTTGCTTGACTGAAGTAGCCTCTTAAAGACAGACTTTCCATGATTAATTAAAGCAAAGATTACTGTTTTAAAATGCTGGTAAACATTTTGATATTAAAAAAAAAGGCTAATTTCGAGACGAGCTTACTCATCATCTGTCAACAAAGCGTTAAAAGATCGCTTTTCTGCTTACGCCCATGACACATAGTGTGAACAGATCTGTGAAGATTTTTTTTCATAATACGATAACTTCGTCCAACGCACGCCGATAGCTAGGTAGGGGCCAGGTCGGGCAAGACACGACCTGAAAAGTATTTGCCCCACCTAGCACAATTGACTGGACACCCTGATCGACACATTAAAGCTCCAAAAAATTTTTTGCCTCATAGACCGTAACAGTAACAGATCACTAAAACTTCCCAATTCAAGCAAAATTATTTAAACAAAAAATTCATATCTAAAGTCTTTTCTTTTCATTCCAAGATCTGAATTACATTTTTCGTTTTGTTGCTTTGTAGAAATTTACCTTACCGCCTCCCCAAAGTGTGAAACTGCATACTTTAGAGATTAATAGGGCTTAGAGATTATCCTCTTAACTCTTTTTCTCAAACTGGTTCCGATGTCCGCGGAAATCGTTTTCTTTGTACAACTGTCATAAATGAAATTTATTGAAATCAATAAAGGTTGAAACCAAAGGCTTGGATTTTCAGTTGCAGTTGGCTACCTATTTTATGGCTTTACACGACAGGTTCCACAAAACAGGAAATTATCATGTGTTACAATCATGTGGTTTTGCCATTGTTAACTTCACTATGTTGCTTTTGGGAGCTTTTCAACAAAAATGGCAAATGTTCTATGACAGCTTTCCTGACACTTGCAAATCACAAAAGTTTGTAAAATCACACAGAATTGCGATATGTAGAAGGGATTTTTCAGAGTAAAGGGGCTTTATAATTACATTGTAAATGTCATCTATGACTATTTAAATATAATATTGTATATTAACCCTTAAATGCCTGGTGTTGCTTTTCGGCAACATACCCATTTTAGGCTTCTAAAATACTATTAGAATAATATTGAAGCTACAATGCCTAATGTTGCCAATAAAATACATTCTGAAAATACACTGCTCAAAACAATTAAAGGATATTTGAAGTTTTATATAAAATAAAGATATAAGCGAAATTTTTTTTGCCGAAAATAGAAGAAGAGAATCACAAATGCAAATTTTTCTGGTTTTCAAACTGTGGAGTATGCAAATTTTGAGTTCGACGTCAAAAACGTCGCTTCAGCGGCAGCGAATGAAATTTGACTTTCAATTGGATAAAAGAGAATGAAGACAAGGATGATCGGCATTCAGTGATTGCTTTGTTTCGATGAGTACGATGTCTCAGCGAAGTCATTTGACAGATTCAGAAGCTTTGAGTATTGTTGGTAGGTTAGAAGGTGGCCAAACTCAAGCCGAAGTAGCGCAAGCCATTGGAGTGTCACAAAGTGTCATTTCCAGGATCTGGAACCGTTTTTTGGAGAGTGGATGTGCAGGCCGAAGACCAGGGCAAGGTCGTAGACGGGCAACAACGCCCAATGAAGATCGATATTTAGCGTTAACAGCTCGGAGACACCGAACCATGAACGCTACTCTTCTCCAACAACACCTTCGTTCGGCTACAGGCACCACGATTTCAACTCAGACTGTCCGAAACCGGCTCCATGCTGTAGGTCTGTATGCTCGCCGACCGATGGTATGTGTTAGATTAACATCAAGGCATCGTCGCGACCGCAGGGAGTGGGCAACCGAGCATGTCAACTGGAGGAGAAATGAATGGAGCAATATTCTGTTTTGTGACGAGTCCCGTTTTTCTGTGCATCCGGATAATAGGCGTATTTTCATCTGGAGGGACCGTGGCAGTAGGAATAATCCTGCGTTCGTGCACGAAAGTGTCAGATTTGGCGGTGGAGGAGTGTTGGTGTATGGTGGCATCTCCATTGACAGGCGCACCGACCTCTACATCATTCGAGATGAAGCTCTGACTGGTCGCCGATATAGGGATGAGATCCTCAGACCTATTGTAGTCCCTTACGCTGCAGCAATCGGAGATAACTTCATTTTAATGGACGATAACTGCAGGCCACATCGTGCAAACCTGGTGGAGGATTTCCTTTTCGAGGAAGGAATCGTTCGAATGGAATGGCCAGCGTGTTCTCCAGACATGAATCCAATCGAGCGGACGCTCTAGGAAGACGAGTTTCTGGCCGCCAACAACCCCCACAAACTCTCCAAGAACTGGAAAGAGCTCTTCTGGAAGAGTGGGGCAGAATACCCCAACTCGTCATTAATAGCCTCATTGAGTCCATGCCTCAAAGGTGTTCAACGTTGCTGGCCGCCCGTGGAAACCATACCCCCTACTGAAAATGATTTTCTTTGAAGAAAACACCTTTTCTTATTCTTTTTTTCTCATATGCACAAATTGTGTTTTTTTCCTTTAGTACACAAATGCGCAATAAAATGCATTTTTTTCTGCCAAACATGTGTAATTTATTCTCATATAACCTACTAAGTCTGTCGACCATGTATCAATCAGCTAAACAGTTTACCAGATACAAAATCCACCTAAAACTGCAATATCCTTTAATTGTTTTGAGCAGTGTATTAGTAAATCGATTTTCAATATGCAGATGGCAACATTTGTGCTGTTTAAGAATAAAGATAGATTTATTTTTTCAATTGTTGCTACGTGTCCTTTTTGTTTCGTTTGGAACCTTGCGAAATACCCTATTTTGTTCTGCAGTGAGCAAGTAAAATTTATTTCTTATTATAGTTCCTAAAATTCTTGTGTGGTTAATATTATAGAATTTTATCAAGGAAAGTTATTTTTTCAATTAAAGACCAGTATTGCTGATTAGCAACAAACTGTTTTTTAGCCGTAAACCATACTTAAAACAAAATATGATTTTTTAAAGTATTTTTTCTCATGATTTATTTAAAAAATGAAAGCCGAAAAACATTGTTACAATGATTTTTGAAACATCAGGCATTTAAGGGTTAATTAAATGGTATAAATGTAATTTAGAAATGAGAATATTGCAGAAATTAATTATCTCTTTTATAAGTACAAAAGTTTTTATTTTTTCTAGTGCTTCCCCACACCTTTATTTTTATTTTTACAAAGATATCTTCTTATTTATCCTACTTTTTATTTGTTTTATTCTGTTTCTCCTATATATGGCTATAAATATGCAAATATCACATAGTATCTGTATGAAAAAGGGGAAATAAATGTAAGATTGTGAAGCAGAAATATAAATTGAAAAATTAATAAAAATACTAAACGAGCATTATGTTTTTAAGCAATGAAATACTCATTTTTATTTTTAGTATTTCCTTAATTTATAGCTACAGTTCACAAACAATAACCACTTACGGCTGTTTATAAAAAATATTTTTGTTTACTCGACTTCAAGAAACTTTATAATGCATTCGCGTTTTTTTTTTTTTTATTATTATTTTTTTATGTAAAGGCCTGATATTCACAGGCAATATTATTGAAGTAGTTTTGATTCGAATTGCATTTTTTATTTTTACTTTCTTCTATCTCTACAAGAAGAAAGCATTGGATTCATGAAAATTTTCGAATTCCGGTTTTCGACGGATTTACCCGTTTTAGGGATCAGAGAACCATAAAAACGTGTTTTACAAAATATCTGTCAGTGAGACAAATTCTGGAGCTGATTACTTTTTGGTGTAAATCGCTCAACAGGTGGCGCAGCTAGGCTTCATTTTTCATGATTTCCGCAATAGGTATATCTCAAGAATTAATGCACAGATTTTTATAAAACTTCAGATTCCGTTAGTCCTTGACATAATTTGGTGCTGATTACTTTTTAGTGTAAATCGCCCGACAGGTGGTGCTGATTACGTTTTAGTGTAAGTCGCCCAACAGGTGGCGCTGCTAGGCTGCATTTATCACGATTTTCGCAATAACTGCATCTCAAGGACTAATGCATGAATTTTCATCAAACTTCAGATTCAGTTAGTCCCTCATATAAATTGGTCCTGATTAGTTTTTGGAGTAAATCGGCCAACAAGTGGACTATGTAGACTTTTTTTACGATTCCCGCAATAGTTCTACCTCAAAAACTAATGTACGGATTTTCATCAAACTTCAAATTCAGTTAGAAGTTCACGTAAGTTGTTGCGGATTATTTTGGTGTAAGTCACCTAACCGGTGGCGCTGATATGCTTTATTTTTCCGAAAATATTAACATGCATGAGAGTTTTGGGATTGCCACACTCGATTAGTTTGACAAATGCATCCAATCTTGAACTTTAAACGATAGTGTCTCAGATCACATTTCCTAGCCTCAAACATTGGCTTATAACACCTATTTTGATTTTTTTCTGAAATATCCTTTGTCTTTATAGAAAACAGAAAACGCTATTTGCTATCGTGGTGTCAAAACAAAAATAATTTGCAACTTTATGGCATTTTAAGCATAAAAATGTTTTCGCGATTGTGTTAGAGAATAGAGAGTTCGAATGGAGACCATAATAGTGAATTGTAACTGGCACACGTTCTCATGATAGTTTTTGTTTATCTGATACTTGCTGACCAGCTCGGCGTCGCCCGTGATGTGATGATATTAACCTTAAATTTGTATTTGTTCCTATTTTTAATCCAATTTTATAAAAAATTATACTTTTAAGCAAAAATATTTCCAAACGAACCTCGTATCGAAGGCCCGGAAACACTTATACGGAATGCGACATTTTAAAGTAAAATGTGCGCTTTTTAAAGGATGTTATATGTTTTTCTGTATTTCAACAAAAAATAGCGGATTCGTAATTTTAAAGAGCGCGGATTTTTTTATTCTCATCAGATATTTAATATTTTAAAATAACAGTTCTTATTGTCTTAACTCTTTGAAATTTTTATGAGTCATAAATATAATAGTTTCAAAGTCTGTACACAAGATTCGTGGAAAACCATTGATATTTAGTGGAAAGACGTTTGTAAGAAGAGTTTCAGGTAGATTTCGTAAGAAACACTACCTATATTACATTCTCTCCTGTACACAAGATTCGTGGAAAACCACTGATATTTAGTAGGAAGACGCTTGTAAGAAGACTTTTAAGTAGATTTCGTAAGAAACACTACTTACGTTCTCTCTTCTATGTTGGAATTTCTGAAACATTTTTGCAGATCTAGGCCCATCAAAACTTCATAAATCTTTCTATCTACCGTCAACCGGGGTTACTTTGGTCCATCCCATAAAAAAGGGTTTTATTCTTTGTATTGAACAAACAATACAAGATAATTCGGAGTTTTTGCCCTTGTAAAATATTTTAGACCCTACTATAGGGTATTTGAATAGTTTGGAGATAATTAAAAATTTTTTAGTAGCAACACTGGATGTGTTTGTGAACAACTGTTTTCGTGTGTAGATTTTAACTCCCCAAACTTTCTATAGTGAGACAATCTGGATAAGAGATAAAAATAAGGTAAGTGTCAAAATATTACCTTTGATAACCTGTAACCCTTGTGTGATCATAGTTTTTCCTTTAACTTTTCATTTTGATAGAAAATGTTTACATTTTCATAAAGCTAACATGAAAACTAGTTTTTCGGGGCTACTTTGTGCCAGGCCTTTTTTGGTCCGAAAGTAGCCCCAGTTACTCAAAAATGCCTTTTATACAATCAAATCTCATAAAAAATGTATTAAGTAACATTTTTTTCAAATGTTACTTTAGCAAAATGTTTCAGTAATTATTTTTGTTCCAGTTGCTGAGAATAACAGGATGTACTGTTTCTCATGTCTTTAATATTAACATTTGGTTTATTGTGTTTAAATCTAAAAAAAGAAAAAACATTTGTTTATTAAATTTGCAGTGTTAATTCATTACCAGATCCTATTGCAATCAATTGCTAATTGATTTAAATATTACAGCATAGGAATTGTACTCATTTTATATGAAAATAAGTGAATGGACCAAAGAAACTCCCAACAGCGGCTACTTTGTTCCAAAACTTTAAAAATAGTTAAAAAATAAAAAAATAAAAAATTGCCTCTTTAAAACCATACAGTTTGCTTCATTGTTTCATGTTAATTGATTACAATTCAATTTCAACGTTGAAAAATCATATATAATATTTTTAATAATGGAAATGTTAGTGGAACCAGCAAAAGTGGTCTAAAGCAAGGTTACTATATCTAAAGTAGCCCTGGTTGACGGTACCTATCTATAGATAGTTAGATACATCACTTTTTAATAGACACGATAACTTCCATAACTCTACACAAGTATCTTCCAAACTGATACAGAAAATCAAGTAGCAGAAAATCTCGGTCAAGTTCGTTAATGGGCAAAATCGAAGCAAGGGTTCGGGGGCCGAAATGGAAAGGGCTTTGTGAAAACAGAAAAAACCCAGAATTTCTAAATTATGATACATACAGGAATGCAAGTTAGTCACTTTTCTCACTTTTTCACTTTTTTAAAAACCTGTCACTTTTAGTCACTATTTTTGAAAATAGTCACTTTTTTTGACTGAAAGAGATGAAGTGTCTAAAAGTGAGCCAGCTGCAGAAACTGATTCGCTCACTTTTAGTAAAAAAGTGTGATTAAAATCGACATTTTTATCTTTCAGATTTCTCGATATCCCCAGCATCAATAATTATTGGTATTCTTGCACAAAAAGCCATGTGTAAATACAGTCGAACTCGGTTAATACGAGACCGACTAATATGAGGACATGGTTAAAACAAACAATTTGGACATTAAGAAAAGTTTGTCACTAAAACTGTACTATGCTTTTCTCTCTTATTATGAATTACTAAAGTAGGATATATGAGCAAAACATCGTTCGGTTGCATTTGAGTTTAATTGAAAAGTAGGGTAGAATTAATAAAGGAATTCCATCACATAACTGCACGATCCATAGTGTGCACACTTTTCATTGAGTTTCAGTTCCAGTCACAATTCTATCTTTATTTTTTATATGAGATATGCCGAATGTTCTAAAATTTTTGCCCCCCCCCCTACCCCCCCATTTTGAACCGCCTTAGGGAGGGATTTTGTAAAATCGCTGAAATATGTGTTTAAGTATTATTTAGTAGATTTATTTTCTGGAATTTCATGCTCCGACTTAAAACTGCTCTGAGATATGGCCAGTTGTTCTAAAAAATTTTTACCCCCTAAAAAAAGGAGGGGAGGGATTTTTAAAAATTAGTGCGCGCTTAGTGCGCGCTTATGTCATACTAGGTATGAACCCCCCCCCCCCCCCCAATTTTCATGCTTCGAGGTTCTGTACTTTGGTCTGTGCATTGGTTATGAGTCAGTCGGGAGAAATTCTATATCTCTCTATTCTAAAAAAATGTAACTACCGCTGTCACCGCCGCCGCCGCCGGTTTTGAATTTTTTGTGACCGGAGGTCTTTCTTCGTTAATATTAAAAAAACTGTTGCATACAAAAATATGAAAATCGGTAGTATTATAGAGAAATGTTTGATAAACACGCTGATGCAGACAGTTTTCAAATCGAAGAATTATTTTAAGAGATATTTAATGCCAAAGTTGGACAAAATTGTTCCATTAAAAAAGTTTTATAGGAGCAAAAACTGAACATAGGAATTTAATCATTTTTAGATCATTTTATGCGTCAGAATTTCCCGGTGTGCAGATTGCAGTTAGTTTTTTAATTTGAATAATTTTACGAGGTTTTATTTCTATTTTAAATTCAAATTTTCAGCATTTCGAGAGATATTTTTTACAAATTTTAGAAAATTGTATTAATTTAAACTGTTGCCAACAGTATAAACAGCGCAATCAGTAATGTTTGCTTCAAATTAAAAATTTATTTTACACGTGACTATTATAAACAAAAAATATAAAAAGCAGGAACTCATTGAAAATTACGTCATAAAAACTATAGTTACACGTGAATTTTAAATGAGAAAGAATATTGTAAAATAATAAATTCAGCAACAATCGTTAGAAGTCCTAAATAGGAGAATTTATGTCATATTACACTTATTACGTAAAATGAACAAAAAATAATATTGCAAAACAGTTTTAATTTAAAAATTGCGCGAGACATTTACTTGACATTTTAAGATGATCATCATAATATTTCATTTCTAACAAAAGTATTTTGACGTGAATATTAAAAAGAGAAAGAAATGTTTGGTGAAAATTACGTCAGATTATAATTGTCAGATTCAAATTATAATTCAATCTTCCGAAATCTTTTTAAAGACGATCAAATTAGCGTGCTGTTAGAGTCTGCGGTGTCTGAACGGGGGTTGACGAGCGTAGCTCGTAGGGGGCAGAGCCCCCTAGTATATATAATATAAATAGAGAGCCCACTTCGCTGATCTGTTTCTCTAAAAGAAATTTTATTAAATGAAATATAATAGCAAAAATGAATATAGACAAAATAGGTCTAAAATCACTGAAGTACCTGTTTTTAACTATGTTTTTAGTAGGTTTGTTATCTTGAATTTCCCATTTCTACCTAAAACTGCTGCTGAGATATTGCGAAATGTCCAAAATTTTCGACCACCCCCTTAATTCCCTTAGGCGGGAATTTCTGAAATCACTGAAATACATGTTTATTTTTTTAATAGGTTTGTTATCTTGAATTTCACGTTCCTACCTAACACGGCTGCTGAGATATGACTAAATGTTCTAAAATTTTCTATCCCCCACCTTAGAGGGGGGGGGGAGGGTTCTAAAATTGTAGAAATACTTGGTATTATTTTTTTAGTAGATTTATTTTCTGGAACTTCCCACTCTTACCTAAAACGGCTGCTAAGATATGGCCTATTTTTTTTTACTTTTCTTTAACCCTCATAGGGAGGGATTTCAAAAATCGCTGAAATACTTGTCTAAATATTTTTTAGTACAGTTATTGTCTGGACATTCATGCTGCTATTTAAAACGGCTGCTGAGACTGGCCAAATGTTCTAAAAGTTTCGCCCCCCCCCTTTAACCACCTTAGGGGGGAATCTCTAAAATTACTGAAGTACATGCTTAATTATTTTTTAAGCATGTTTAATTATTTTTTAAGCACGTTTAAGTATTTTTTGTATTTTATGCCCCTACCTAAAGTGATTGCTGAGATATGGTGAAATGACCTGAAACTTTCGATTACCCCTTTAACCTGCTTAGAGGGGGGGGGGGGATGATTTCTGAAATCTCTTAAATACATGTTTAATTACTTTTTTAGCAGATTTATTTTTTGGACTTTCACGCTTCTACCTAATACGGCTACTGAGATATGGCCAAATGTTTTAAAATTTTCGACTCTTCTTTAATCCTTTTAGGGGGGGGGGGGGAATTTCTATTAATTCTTGAAATATGTGTTTAATTATTTTTTAGTAGATTTATTTTCTAGAATTTCGTGCTCCTACCTAAAACGGCTGCTGAGATATGGCCTGGAGTTCTAAAATTTTTGACCTCCCCCCTTTAACCCCCTCAGAGGGGGAATTTTCAAAAATCCTTTCTTAGTGCACGCTTATGTCATAAGAAATATTTTCTTCTAATTTTCATGCTTCTAGGTTCAGTACTTTGGGCTGTGAATTGATTATGAGTCAGTCAGGAAAAAACTGTTTTATAGATATAGATGTGCGCATTTTATTTTTTATTTTAGCATTTATTTTTCATTTGGTACATTTTATTTGTGCTTTTTCTAAGAGTTTTAATTACTTACTCGATGTGAATTCAGCAATAGAATTTTAATTTTTCTTTATTTCCATCATTTTTTCTTAAATGTCTGGTTTCTTACTGTATAGTTAGTTGCAGTTATAAAATGGAGCTTGTCACAGAAAATATTGTAAGGATCCTACCAGTGACCTATTTTAATATCACTATTTGCCAACAGTGGATTTCTGGTGCAAATGTTATAGAAATAAAATGAAGAATATTCTTTAGAAATAGTGGTAATTAAAAGGTGATAGGTGAGACCCCTGTAATTTTTTTGTGACAAACAACCTTACTATTTATAATTCAAATTTAAAAGTTTATTATGGTAACATTTTACTTTTTGCTTTATATGATTAAATAAAACTGAGGTTTTATCTTATCCATCATTTTGGTAGAGTATTGTCATCTTAAAAACAAAAAGGCGTTTTTTTTTTACATAATTTAACTTACAAATTGATTGAAAAAAAATCATTGTCATGTACCATTCATACCACTTTTTTTGTGTGTGTGCTTTAACACCCCCCCCCCCCTCCCCTCTTTTTTTTTTTTTTTTTTTTTTGTTACGCTTTAGTCATTTTTTTGACACGCTGTAGTCACTTTTTTGACATGCTTTAGTCACTTTTTTGTCACTTATTTTGATCTTTTTGTCAGTTTTCTCACTTTTTTGGAAGCATTATTGCACTTGTATACCTGTACATATCGAATCCGTTTAAAGTTATTATTACTTCTAGGAAAAGGTTCAAAAATTTATGTATCACCTATTTTGATATCGTTAAATATGGCCTCAAGGGACGAAAATAATAAGACTTTAAGAAGAAACAAATTCCTAACTATGTCAATTCACAAGATATGAAAGACACTTAAATTTATTGTAAATATTTTTAATTGTATTATCTACAACTTTTATATTGACAAGTTTCTCATAGGACCAACTCTTACAGGAAAAAAATGGGGGGGGGGGGGTGATTGAAGAAGAAAAACTTCATAACTTCATCAATTGACAAGGTATCAAATCCGCTTAAATTTATTGTAAATCTTCTTAATATTATCTGCAACTTTTGTATTGACAAGTGTTTGATAGGACCAACTCGCACAAAAATAAATAAATGAAAATAAAGTAATAAAATAAAGTAAACAAGAAAGAAAAAAAATCATGCGCCAAGCACAGGTTATGAAACACTTTCCAACACATTCAGAATCTTGTAACAAAACTGTTAGCGGTTGACTCGTTGGTTTACCATTGTGTTTTCCTACTCCCAGTTCTCCATGTTTTCATACTTTTGGGTGCAGGAAAACACAATGGCAAAACCTACGAGTCAGCTGCTAAAATCGGGTTTTCAGGTATTTTCCACCAAGATATGACTTGGCAGACCGATTGCGTTTTAATATGCGAATCGAGATTTAACTAATCCTAGAATTTCATCCGTGAACTCGATGAGGTGAATGTCTGTGCTGCGGGATCCCGGTCTATAACGTTGTTATTTGATTTCATTAATTTCTTGTTCAAAATGTTCCTTTGACTTGAAAAAAAAAGAAGGTTGGCAGTTTCGAAAATAAAATCTGAAATGCAGTAAAACCTGTGAAAATGGAACATGTCTGTATCGGAATCCGGCATTAAATGGAAAAATGCCTTTGTCCCGGAGACAAGAATATAATACGATACAATTGCAATGTACAGTAAAGCTTCGATTATCCGACCCTCGTTTAACAGGAACTCTCCGTAAACCGATGTCGGTTTTCTGACATCTTTTTTTTTCGGCGTTATTTTTTTTACTTTCATATTCCTTGTGTATGCAAGCGGTCCTTTCCAAACTACGAGTACAGATAAATATTTCGGTTCCCATAATTTTTCAACTGGAACTAACACAGAAGAAAGTGTTACAAACGTTGCGATAGATGGTGTTACGGAATTTTCAAACGTTTTAAGACAGATGCCAGGTTTTGAAAAATGTGGGATCAAAGAAATCACAGATTGGTCGAATTGTGAAGTGAAAGAAGTAGGCTTCTAGTTGCTTACTGATGCAGAAACTATCGCAGAAGTCCGACATTCGCTGCACGGCAAATGATGGCCAATTTGCGCCAGATAAAGTTTCCATTCGAATCATCGCAAGTTTTTTGTTTCAAAATAAATTTATTTACATGTATAATTTGAGTTTAGATATTTATTTGGCAGTTTAAATTGTCATAATAGCAGTTCGATGATGATGTTATATATTAAACTAGATAATTATTGATAAATTATCGATTAACCGAAAATCGATGTAGGTCCAATTACGTCGGATAATCAAGGTTCTACTGTATTGCATACTTAAATAAAGCATGCAAATCTGTTTAAAATTGATTGTTTCAAATACCTCGCGATTCAGTCTGAGAAAGTGCGACTTTACTTTAATTATATGGTATTAATTATAAAGTTTTATTATAAATTAATGCTTTTAGAAACTAATATACGCTATCAGAAAAATTCGTCCTTATACACTAAATTATTCGCCACTTTTAAACAAATAATTTCCGTACTCCTGGAAAACAGGCTTTTCCCGGTAAATCTTCATTGAAGTCTGAGAAAGAGGAAAAATTTTCGTTAATTCCTTGTACGAATGCGTACTGGCTGTATTAGTACTAAAGTTCGAATGTATTTTTAAAATGGGAAACCGACAATTCAACAAATTAAAATTTATAATTTATTTAAAAACAAAAATAATGCTTTCGAATTTAATAAATTAGCAGTTTTCTCATTCATTTAAACGTATTCGCAATTAATTTTTTAGAGTATTAAAAAACATATTCGCATGTAAAAATTTATCTAAACGAACACATTCGAAAAATATATAGTAGTTCAATCAAAAAAAGAATATTCAAAAAAGTTAGAAAAAAAATATTTCTTCTTGATTTAAGTGAAAACATAATATTCATATTTTACAACTGGCCGCCCTTGGCGACCAGTTTGGTCTCCCTTAAACATATGCTAAGCATTGTATCACGTTACTTTTATACATAATTTAATTTACTTGCTCAATCCTTCGTCAAGTCCGAAGATTCTGATTCAGAAATCCTGAACTCGGCATTTTTATGTTAGCCGGGCGCAGGTGATAAATCGCCAAACATTGTTCCCGTCGTATTTTTTCGTATATCATTTAAAATATAGTACTTTCACTCATTTTATTGAAAATGCATAACTTCAATTTAAAACTGAAATATTTAAAATTTATGACTCTCAATTATTGCTTTAAAAAAAAGGAAAAGTAATAAATAATATCATAAACCATGACATTTAATTTCAACATCAAAGCTTTGTTTTAATTTACCACGTAAAAAATTGTTTATAACAGTCGCATGAAATGGAGTATTATAATACTGCTGGTGACATGATATTTACAATATTTGGCGAAGGAACAATATTTGACGATTTATCACCTGCTCCCGGCTAACATTAAATTACCAAATTGGCCGCTTGGCATACAAAACGTGAAGCGATCAGCCTGGAAGTGTTGATGACAGTCACATGACTTAGGCTTTTATTATATAGATAAATCTAATAATCAAATTATGTCTTGAAAATATGTCTACTATTTAATAATTTTTATCCTGTATTATTCTATAAGTGTTAAAACACCAACAATTATTTCATAACGAAGAAATGTTCCTGTAACTAAGTTTAAATTTCAGAGCTTTCTGCACCACATTTAACAAGCCTTACCAATCACCATTTGAAGAAACCCGTATCTTCATTTTAAACTCTCCGTCTCGCAAGTGCTCGCTGACAGAAGTTAAGGGGCTACTTCAGTCACCTGGAAAGACTTGCTTACTAATGCTATGGCTAGGCTAATGTCAGACGAACGTCTATTTACAAGCTTTATGTTTCAACATACTCCTTCGCTATCAGGGGTTTCTTTTTTATGTTGAAACAAAAAGAGTGCAAATAGACGTTCGTCTGACATTAGCCTTAATCCTATGGAATAAATTCTTTAAGATATCTCTTTTGCATTTCAATATTTTTAAATGATTTTTTTTTGCATTGAACAGCTGAGATTGATCTCTACATCTGCTCTTTTTTACTTTTTCGATTTTGTTTGCAGTTTTATTTTCAAGAGGATGCTTTCACTTTCGAAACCGGTTCCGAAAATGAAAACGTCCTAATTAAAAATATCTCTAAACAAAATCGGAAAAGTAATAAACGCCCTTTATATATATCTATCTCAGCTAGCCAATGCAAAAAGAATATTTCAAAAATACTGAAAAGCAAACGAGATATCTTTAAAAATTTCTTCCATAGGATTAGCATAAGTGAGCGTGTCTTTTCAGGTGACTAAAGTAGCCTCTAAGGCTAATGTTTGACGAACGTCTTTTTGCACGCTTTTTTCCCTACATATCATCCCTACACAATGCTAGCGGCATTGTCTACGGATGATATATAGGGAAAAAAGCGCGCAAAAAGACGTTCGTCTGACATTAGCCTTAAGATGCTCGATTACAGAAGCGCGGTCCCAGGATCAAAACGGAGTGAATCCACGGAAGAAGTGGCGTATTTTTCAAATAATTCCCTTTTTAAATTACGGAAATTTTCTATCCTAAAACGGAAAAAAAGACGGAAATTTCTTCAATTCTCGGATATAAACCGGTAGCAGTGTTGCCAGGAGTATTTCCGTGAATTGAAGAAATAATTTCAGATTGTGTATTTAGAGATAAAAACATGTTATAACAAATTTGAACGTGTAACTATTTACGTAATTATGAATATATACAGTAATAAGAAAACAATGTGTACACGTAGCTATTATATATTTGTAAGGATCTTAATTGTTCTTTTACAGAGTCTCTAGAGCAGCGGTTCCCAACGTGGGGCGTACGCTCCACAGGAAGGTAATTTGGCTTTTTAGGGGGGGGGGGGGGGGCAATTTCAATTTTTTAACTCACCCATTCGCTGTCAGTTATTTGAAAAAGTATGGTTTCAGACTAAATATATACGTAATACATGTAAAATTTTAGAATAAAATATATATTTTCTTAATTTTAAAAAGTTCGAATCAACAGTTTTAAATGGAATCTTAACAGGAATAATTATATGAACAATTTTTAAATAAACGAATGTTATAATACTCCTCCTTTTTTTTTAAATTGTTACTTAAAAATTTCTATAACTTTTCTACTTGTGTATTTTACGATTTTTTTCCATTTATTTGATTAATTGTTGGACGAACTTTGTATGTCTATGTGCTCTGCCTTATGTAATAAAAACTTTTACAAGCAAAACTATTTAAGTATCTATCTAAATTTTAGTGTCTTGAATATATTTAACATAAAATTTTTTTGATATATCTAAATATGTTACTACCAACTTAATAAACTTTATAAATCCTAAATAGCATTAGGAAAAAAAAAAAAAAATGGGTAAATAATAAATATCTATGGTTGTAGTGCAGGACTCCTACCACACCAAATGAATTTATAAGGTATAAAATTTAAATTTTATAATTGGATAATGCATGACAATTAATTGTAATCGGTGAGGGGAAAAAAGAAAAAAAAATCTGTTTTGAAGGGGGATAATGGGTCCTTAAGAGGCCACTTCAGTCAAGTGAAAAGACCCGTTCGTTAATGCTAATCCTACGGAAGAAATTTATAAAGATATCTCGGTTGCATTTCAATATTTTAAAATGTTTTTTGCATTGGATAGCTGAGATCGATCTGTACAAAGGCCGTTTTTTTTACTTTTTCGATTTTGTTTACAGATATTTTTAATGAGGACACTTTGATTTTCGGAGCCGATTTCGAAACTGAAAGCATCCTCATAAAAAAAATCTGCAATCGAAATAGAAAAAGTAAAAAACGGCCTTTGTACAGACCTATCTCAGCTATCCAATGCAAAAAAAAAAAAAAAAAAAAAAACCATTTAAAAATATTGAAATGCAACCGAGATATCTTTATAAATTTCTTCCGTACGATTAGCATTAGCAAACGGGTCTTTTCACTTGACTGAAATAGCCTCTTAAGAAAAAGATTGATCATTGTTCAAACATTGATAAAGATCAGATTATTGAACTGTTTCTTGTGTATTTTGTTATCCATAGCATGAAAATTTAGTGTCCAAAACTTTTCCACCAACTCTTACTAAGTTACTAAAATGAATTATATAAAATACGTCAATGTTATCAATTTTAATGCTAATTGTGAGAGTCTCTTCAAGCATTTTGTAAAGATAAAAACGCAGGCAAAAGGGGAGGGATAATCGTGATTTTACAGATGATTCGGTGGGGCGTGGCCAATAAAATGTTGGAAACCAACAACTTTGTTGTATAGCCAAAATATTCAACTTTCATTTAGTAATAAAACTGATATTTTGTTCCTTACTACTATTAATGAAAAATGCATAAAAATAAATCTTTATTTAAGCAAATAAGATAAGAAAAAAAGCAATTTAACAAATTACAACGACCATTTGGAAAATGATTTTTTCGAAGACTAAAATTTAAGACATCAAAAATCGCACGGAGTTGATCATACATTACGTACGCCATGAATTAAACATTAACATTTCTGGATTCATCATGAACAAATTTTAAAAGAAATTTCAGTTTTACAATTTTCGATACTGTAAATTTTTAAACTTCTACGGAGCTGGTCATACATTACGTACGCCATGGATTAAACATTAATATTCCTGGACCAATTTTAAATGAAATTTCACTCTTAAACTTCTAAACATCCAACAGTATTACTTTTTACACCGTCGTATATAGAAAAAAAAAAGTACTTTTAAATGCAATTTGTTTGAAAGCTGTATCTCAATTTGTTTCTGAGTTATTATTATTTTTTTTTGTAGTTTTTATTACTTTTTTGTCATAGTGGCAACAGAAGTATCCATCTCTGTTGAAATTAAAGGGAAAATACATATTACTGTATAGACCAATCAGAAAACGAATAAAATTCAGATTAAACCAATCAAACCCTTCAGATATGCTTTTGATTTCCTACTCTGATGACGACAATAACCATTTTCCCAAATGGTTACTAACAAATAATAGCCCGGGAGACAATGACATCGAAAGTCTCGTCATCGCGAAATTGTAAATTTGAAAAAAAAGTCATACGAACAAAATGAGCTAGGTTTGATAAGCCAAAAATAAATTAAATTAAATTAATTATTATAAAAAAGCTATAATTATTTACCGTTTTTCGTGAAAAGCCGACATTTGGCCAGCGTCCAGCCAGGGCTTAATTTGCGGAGCCCACCGAAGCCCAGCCCCTGTACTTCTCTGTTTTTTGTGACTATTCAAATATTGGTCGGAATTCATCGGAGCTCATAAATACAGGGCTCCGGAGCCCAGTGCAGTAGCGCTTCCGAAAAACCGAAGTCTAAATTACTTTTTCCTTTCCTTCCCATCTCCAAGCTTTTGCATTCTTTTTTACCAAAACACTTATATGTGACGTAATGCGTTGCACGCGTATAGAAGATGGGGATAAAACGGACTCAATTTTTATATCAGTTTTTAGGTTTGGACTGACTCGAGCTCAATTTGCATTACAATAAATATTTAATTTATTCATGTATAGATATAAAAAAAAAAACCTTTTCCTTCGTTAAAATTACTTATTATATGCTATTTTGGTCAAAATGAAGAGAAAACAGAAATCGTGTTTTTCTATTTCAAATTTATGTCGGCGACGACGTGTTGATACGGCGCCACTCAAGAGACTGAACAATGAATTTGCTTTCAGTTCGATTTTCTTTTGTGACAGTAGGATAATTTTTATGGGCTGTTTTTTTTTTTTTTTTTTTTTTTTTTTTTTTTTTTTTTTTTTTAGATATATAACATGAAAAGAATATTTTCTGTTTTAGCCAACGAGCATCAGCTTGAGGTTTCTTGTCTTCTATTGCGTACGAGTATGAAAATCCCGTTAGTGATTTTTCTATTTATTTTATGTCATGAAAGGTACCCATGCTAAGGCTCTGCTCTGCACATTTAAAAAGTCCCTTTCATTTGTAAGTAGATACAACTGCCATGTCATTGTTATTCTGATAGAAAGCAATCGAGCAGTGTTTCCCCTTTTTCATATAAAAGCATCGGTTCTTTCCGATAACGGTGTCAGATTTTAAAATCCGGTTTTCAGGGACTCGCCACAAAAGATTATTATGCGGAAGAATCGATTATAATTTAAGATATGCACCTTTTATAGGAAATTGTGAAACATTGTTCCATTCTTCAGCATATAAATATTAATTTCTGTAAATTTCATTCATTTTTTCTTAAAAATTCATAGCTGCAAACTATACTTCTTTGTGTTAACACTATTTCCTAATCATAATCCTTACCATATTTAATCGCAGACTTCTGCAATTAATTAACTTTAAAATTAGGTAAAGATTACTATTCAGAAGGAGTGATAGCTAAAAAGTGGAATAGTTGACAGCTAAGTATATGCTGATAAATATATTTAAAATTTTTATTTTGCTAAAGAAAAAAAAATGCTTTAAATTTTGCGAACAATTTACGAAATATAAATATGCATATTGGAGTGACAGAGGGGGGGGGGGGGGGAGGGAACGGTACGATTGTTGAACCGGTACCGCAAAATATTAGAGCTCCGGTACTTTTTTCGTTAGTAATTAAGCCCTGGTCTAGGCACGAAATAAAGTAGCCATCAGTTAAAGTTCAAAGCAAAATAAATTTTGCCCCTTTAAAATGCCGCCCCTTTAAAATAGGTATGACAGACATTTCCGTCAGAATAAAGTTTGTCATACCAAGTTTTTCTAAAAGAGCACAAATTTTTCTATAAAATGCTCCAAGAGTGATCGAAATCCGCGATGACGGTAAAACACTAAAGCTTTTTAATAATAATTAATTTAATTAAACATATTTTCGTCTTGTCAAACCTAGTCATACCTAGCTCATTTTGTTCGTATGACTTTTTGCTATCGGTTTACATAAAAATGTTTTCAATCCCGCGATGACGGGGCTTTCGATATCACCGACTCCCGCACTATAACAAAAGTAAAATATGCGATATTAAAATACTGATATAATTCATTTAAAAGGTGCTAAAATATACATAAAAAGGTCTTTATAGCATAAACAAGTTGGAAATTGCTCGTCAAACGTGGCAAATGAGGTGCGTTCGTACTATAACTAGTTTTATAAATATTTTTTGCACCGCATATTGTACTGAATGTATATTTTAGTGCACTTCATAAGTGCATATCAATTTCATTCTGTTCGAAAGGCTGTAACATCATTAAAATGCATTTGCAATAATTTTTTCGCATTGCCGTAATGTAACGGAAAACTTTTGATTGTCCCTGTAATTGAAGTATACTTCCGATTTCCACAAAATTGGAAATGACTCGACTAAATTTCCCAACAATTATACATTTAAAATTTCAGACCATCCGGAAGCCTGTAACATCATTAAAATGGACTTGCAATAATTTATTCCCATTGGCCGTAATGTAATGGAAAACTTTTGACTGTCCCTATAATTAAACTATACTTCCGATTTTCATAAAATTTGAAATGACTCGACAAAACTTTACAACAATTATATATTTAAAATTTCAGAACATTCGGTTGGATAGTTTTTGCTCTGTTATATAAGGACAGACGGACTGAACGACAACTATAAGTGCTACGTATTTATATAATTATGAACGCACCTAAAAAACATCAAGAGATGTTAAAAAACCGAAGCGCTTTCAACTGCACTATAATAGTCGTTATCAGGGGGAAAGATGAGAGGAGTGAAAGTTCCGATCTTTCCCCCTTATGGCGGCTGTTATAGTGCAGTTGAAAGCGCTTGGGGCTTTTAACATCTTTTGACGGATTTTTATGCTAAAAGACATTTTTATGTATATTTTAGTACCTTTTAATTAAGTTATATCAGTATTTTAACATCGCATATTTTCTTTGTTAATCAACATGAACATGACGATCAGTAATTATAGTACAAGCTATATTTTATTATATAACAAAAATAATTATAACACCATTCCACCTAATATCCTCCTGAGACCCAAACAAAATGTAATGCATAATTTTTTTTTAAATATGAATTTTTTTTTAACAAATAGGCATCTAAAATGACGTTTTTAAAGAAATTAATAAATTTCGATTTTTTAATTTTGTTTTACATTACATCCATCTAAATGGATGTTCAGGCCATAACTCGCTTTAAAGTAATTAAAAAAATGCGAGAAGTATGGGAAAGAATAGAATTTATTATAAAGAACGTAAGGCAAGTATTAACATCTGATTTAAAATTGCAAAATAAAAATAGTTTAAACAAATTAAAATAACATAAAAACGAAAATTACCAGCAGAACGTAGAATTCCAACTTGACTCATTTATTACGCCATTTTGTAAACAAAGTAGTTACAGTTGCCAAAATCCAAAAGCTGAATGTTGATTTTTGATTCATACGTTATCAAAACCAACTGGTTTTAGATTGCTACAATGAAATTTAACGCAATAGAAGGAGAAAGCAAAGCATCCATTTAAATGGATGCCAGGTCTCAGGAGGTTATATTAATTTAAAAAACAAGTGAACCGGCTATGCAAGGAATTTGAAAAAAAAAAAATGCAATAAAAGAAATTAATAATTTACATTGTTCTGTCACGTATGCTCCTAGGTTTCATAATTAACAATGCAAATGTAAATGCATTTATGAAGAACTAATTTTTGAATTTATACAATATCGAAAGAAGCCAGCGAAGCTATAGAAAGGAACTGGGCTAGACGACCTCTCGAAGGTCTAAACACTAATGGTCGGAAAAAACACACACATTTTTTATCAATACTTAACCCGTAAATTCGCGATTTTTTATTTTGTTTCGAAAAAATATATAAATGTGGCTCTCTGAAAGGTTTATTACACAGGAAAAATAATGAAAATAATCAGAGACACATTTTTCATATAATACGTCAATCTTTTCTTTTGTTGCACATCTGCAATACAATTAAAAACTACTGTCGTGTGGCTGTTTTACGCTAAAATATTGCAAATTAGTAAATATTTTAATAAGTACACTGTAAAAAAAATTCCGCAACGTTCCTGGGAAAAAATGGGCAGCTGAGTTGCCCATTATATCCAAGAAACAGTTCTTGAAAATGACTGAAACTTTACTGTATACCTTAAAAACTTTCCATAGAAATGCCAGTAAGCTTCCTGCGAAATACCAAAAATGTTTCTGTTGACAGCAAAACATTACTGACATGTCACAGAAAGTTTACCTTGTTTTCTATGGAACGTTTCAGAAGTGTTCAAAAGTTTTCTGTTAATATGCACTCTTTCAAGGGTACCACCAAACATGATGCTCACCAATTACTCACACTCTTATTCCTAATTATTCTAGTGAAAGTATTTCTTCAAATGGGTCTTAGATTCCCAGAAATTGGGGGCGAAGTTCAGCATACGTTTCAAATACTGATTAGTTTGCAACTTTCCACCAGTATTACGTGGAGTGATCTCAGAGTGTTCACCTGCCAGCCAGAGGAACCGAGTTCGATGCTCTTTATTTTTTTATATTAATTTCATATTTTTGACACTTTAGAAATTTTAATCAAAGTTGTGAATTTTTACAGCTTCGAAATTTTGATATTTTCAAAATCGATTTATATTTTTGATTTTCCACGAAAACTTCTATTTTTTCTGTAATTTTTAAACTAACCTTTTATTGGCGGAAATAGAAATTAATGTGTGCAGAAAGTTTGTTTCCATAATATTATTATTATCCACCTTTTTGTATTTTAAATACAAGTCTCAAATAATGCACATTTTATTAGAAAAAAAAAAAATAAATAAATATCTTTTGAATGTTTGGTTTGTTCAATATATTAAAATATGACAAATGCTGAAATACAAAATTGTTTGCTATTACTGACTTTGACATTTAAGTTTAGTAAATATACAATTAATCGAGTGACATGTGTCGTAGAAATATTCAAAACGAAATATTTATACGAAAAATTTTCCTATAATATAGCTTAACTTCTTACCTAGTACTTGTATTAAAAAAAAAAAAAAAAAAAAAAAAAAAAAAAAACATGAAATATATCAATATATATTTTTTTAAATTATTCTGATATTATTATAAAATGCTATCTAACGACTTCTTAAAAAATATATATCATAAGTTATATTTCATGCGGGATCCGCAGACGATTTTTACATTTCCAGTTGACAATTTTTCCTTTATTATCATTATTTGTTATAATGAAAAAATATTTTGAAATATAATTTGTCTATTTTTATTCATTTAAAGATAAACACATTTGGACATTTGACATCAAAATTATTATTTATAATTTACACGAAAAAATAAATTTTCAGTTAAAATTCAATAAATATATATGATATATTGTTTCTGAACTTTGCTTAAAATATAAAAATATATAAATGTAAATAACAATTTAAAAAAAATCTAGGCATAAAACATTTTGGATTTTCATCAGTAAAGATGTTAGTTTACAAGATAAAATACATATAAATTTTCATGAAAAAAAAAAAATCTTAAAAGTAATTGATATTTTTTACGAAAATATAAAAAAATTCAAATTTGCAGCAATTCATAGCTGTACTTAAAAGTTGTAAAGCGTCAAAATATAAAATTAATTAAAAAAGAATAAAAAAGTCAAGAGGTAGCATCGAACTCGGGCCGTCCGGGTGGCGTGCGAGCCCTCTGCGCCCACACCACGAAAAACAAGTTGAAAACTGCAAACTAATGAGTATTTGAAACGTATGCTAAACTTCGGCACCCAATTTCTGAAAATCAAGTCATTTGAAGAAATCCTTTCACAAGAATAATTAGGGATAACAACTCTAACGCATATCTTAAATTAATCAAAATCTGCGAGCATCATGTTTGGTGGTTCCCTGGTTAATGAAAATCCAAATGATAGGTGTATTTTTTTAAATGTGCTGCTCGTTAAACATTCCACAGACAGGTACGAGGGATAATTTCTTAGCGGTGTCACAGAGATATTGCATTTTCATCTGAATGGTCTTGACAATAGAGACGTAAAGGCTTATGTCGTCTATTCATTTATTCCCATTCCATATTGATTTTTTGACATTCATATAAAGAATTCGTTTTCGACACTCGCGCGCGAGCAACAGCAACGGATACAGCAACAAAATAATAAAACGGCGGCCGCAGCGTTTTCCTGTTTCCAACTTTTGTTCAGGAACGTTTCAGATATGAAAACCAGAATTTCACAGGAAAGAGCTAAATTATTCTGAAAACCTGAGAAAAGGCGTAACGTTCCTGGATTTTACATGGAACATTACCATTTTTTTTTTTTTTTTTTACAGTGTATGTCTCCAAATACGATATTTGATATGATTATTTCTTTTATAAAACTTAACATTTAACCCTTTAATTCCCATGACGTTCTAGAAATTACGTAGTTCAGAGAATCTGACTCTACACCAGAAATTTTAATGGTTAATTTCGCTTTATTTAAATACGGAATATCTGTTATTAATTAAAACAAATATTGGTATTTTAATTTTCTGGTGTGAATTAAGTACATACGAATAAAAAAAAATCTATTAAATTCACAACACTGTTGTTTGCATATATACAAAGCTGCGCACTAAAGGGTTAATAGTTTTAACAGAAGTGATCATTTTCAGAGGACCAAGAAAAAAAAAAAAAAATGCTTAGGCCGCCTAAAGCATACTTTATTCAATGAGTGCGAAAACACCGTGTTAAACCTACATAGGGGAATTCCAAAACCATGGCTTAGCGTCTAATGATAATTTTTACCAAATAAAAGTTGTCCCATATAGGGTGACTCCGCCAATTGATCAAATAAAGTCAGTGCTACGGGTTTTTTATTATATGTCCTTCCTTTTAAGTTTTAGAAGTAAACTAACATGATTTCTACAATCCTTAATGAATGTCCTATAATGGACAAAAATTAAATCTGCTGAAATTAAATAGCAACAAAATTATAAAGAAATTATTTTTTAAATTGTTATTTTCCTAGTGGTTGATCAGGCGAAAGAAATCAATTGAAAATCTGAAAATTAATCTTTAAAATATCATCCTTGTGCTGTGATTAACAATAATTGGGCGATTCTCAAAAGGTGGGCACAGGACACAAGTCATAACTTTAAGCCTTTCAAACATAACTTTAATTATCATTGACTTCATTATTATTTTTTTTTTTTACACTGAGTTTTTACTTCTATTCAGAGACAGAAAATGACATAATTTATTGTAAAAGCTTTGTATAAATATCTTAAAATTTTATTATTTTATGCTAAAGAGGCCAATTTCGGACATTCATAACGTTAACTGCCCCAATGTACCACCAAGAAAAAGAGTTTTAACTTTTTTCCAGGTGGTTCTAATGGTAAACAACGAATGCATAAAGGAAACGGGTGATTTTTTGACAATTTTGTTAAGAGATGGCAGGCTGATTTATTGCTTTTTTTGGAGATAGAAGGACTTTTCTATAAAGAATTTTTCTGTATTTTGTTATGCCCGAAAGTAACGTACGTAACAAAGTATTTGATTTTATTATTATTATTACTGGATAACAAAACGTTAATTATGCGCATATATATGTATACAGACACATTTACTACATTCTTAGTCTTAAGAATTTTTTAAATAGTAAGAGCAACGTCCAAAATCGGTAATTTACGTGCGAAAAAGTGTCCAAAATTTGTAACGTACGTAACTGCTAATTAAGTGCTTTAATCATTAATTTTCCAGAATAGTTGTTGTTTGTGTATAATTTTGTAGACATACTATTATAAAATATTTATATATTATATTTATAGACAAAACTATTAAAAAAAATGGCCTTAAATTTGAAAATTTTAAAAATTACATATAGTTAACGTTTAATGATCCCACCTTTTGAGAATCTTCCAATAATTCTTATAACAATATAGTTGAAATAAGCAAGATGGAAGTGGATTATTTTAACTAACAGTAATTGTCTCCAACTAACCAAAAACTAAATGTTTACACTTTCTAATAGAAAAATTTCCTAAAATGGCTTCTCTTACAGTAGACAGCTAACAACAATGCGACAACAGGCACTAATATTAAAACAGAAATATTATTTCTAGTACCACGTATAAAACTCATTTCCGCCTGAAATGGCGCAATATTTCAAAAAAATTGGTCAACTACTGGAAGGGTATCAACAACTGGCGGAGCCACCCTAGTTGGCGTCAGTCTGCCCATTCTAAAATTTCCACATTAAAAATATACTCATACAAGTTCTAGTTTTTACATTTTTGCTCTCAATTACTTATTAGAAGACTTAGAAGTAAAATAAAAATAAAATGGATAAAAAAAAGTGATTGTAAGTAAATTTGCACAATGTAATTAAGATGTCAAGGAAATGTAAAATACAGTACTACCCCGACTTGCATCATAGATTAATATTCAAGATGGGACATTTCCATAGAGCGTAATGGTAATGCGATTGCGATGGTAGCGCCCTTAGTGACAATGGGGAAGAAACTCCCCATCCTTGTAAAAATTTTATCATTGAGCATCTATCTACCTTATTGTGATCTTTCTTTTTTTAATGTTTTATGTTTACGTTTTCAATAGAATCTTACACCGATACATGAACACAGAATAAATATTCTATTTTATATGGCTAATATCTATTCTGTGTTCATGAACGGATATATGCTTTTTTTTTTCCTTACATGATGAGTGAACGATATAAGTGCAACGAAAAACAGGGTAAAAATGTCGTCTTGAATGCTATATATGAAGTAAATATGATACAATTGGATTTAAAGCTACATAAAGTAATGGTGTCATATAAAAATATACGAAGTATTGCGCTCTACAAATCCCAGAAAATTTCATAAATATTCCCATTCAGTAGGAAAATTTTTATAGCCGATGTTTTATTAATTGATGAAGTTTAACGTATTAAATAATCGTTACAATAATCTTTTAAAATTGACGCATTTTCACTTTCTTACAGATTAAATAAAAATATTGTTTTTAATGTAAATAACGTACTATTAATTCAATAATATTTATAATATTAACATATAAGAAATAATAATAAAATTATAGATATGGAAAAATTCATTTCGACAAATTTTTAGAATTATATAAATCTAACAGTTAAAAATAAATAGAGGTACTGACATTACACTCAATAAAGTTTTATTCGATATGAATAAATTAACACAATACCTGAATTTGATTTTTTACAATTTAATATCATAAACTTACATATTTACGTTATTAACAGAATCTTCTACGGTTTTCTTTTATATTATTACTCTAATTATCATTTTGTAAGTTAAAGTTGAACAATACAAGTACGATAAAAAAAAAAAAAAAAAATAGCAGCTAAATAAATAAAGCATAAATAGAATATCGTCTGCCTGTTCTTCGTTTTAGGAAAGAATAGATACTCAAAACATAGAGCGTAAACTTATTTCTTCAACATAGGTAAATTTCGGAGGCTTGTTAATTCTTCCCCCTTGTCGGTAGTGACGCTAGTACTGTTACCATTACAGATTTTGCCGTAAATGTTCCTTCTTGGTCCTTAATCTATGACTTACATCACCCTGCATTTACGTCGTCTGGCCTGGAATTTTTTTTTTCTTTAATTAAGACGAACTTTGAGGTTTTTTGAAGAGTTTTGGAAGAAATTTAACATCTCAGATACAGCCACAGTCATAAGGAGATTCATAGGATGAAGTTCAACAAAAAACAATGAGAGATGTATGGAAAAGACTGTGCCCCTTTTCTTCGCAAAGACTAAGAAAACATCTGAAAATTGTGTTTCTGTTTCTCACTTAATTGGTGAAATCATCGAAAATGGAAGCGAACTCGATTTTGAGATGGATGCTGAAGATGGTGTTGAACTCGTAAATTCCACTGAATCGGAATTACCATCAACAAACTTACCTAATTAAAGAAACAAAGTACTGTCGAAGAAATAGATGAAGATTTTGAGCGTAGGGGAAAGGGGGAAGATTATGACGGTTGCAAAATTAACCGAAAGACTAAACCTTATTGAAGCTGGAATGACGGTTCTTGAAAATATTAATTCAGATTAGAAAAATGTAGCAAAGAGGTTCTAAGAGAAAAAATAGAAAAAATTGCCAGTTTAAACTTCATTGCAAGATTTTTTCATATGTTCAAAGATTCGAACGGCACAGCTAGAACAACAATAAATTGCAAGTTAACAATTTATTGATTTATTCCAAATTCTTGTATTGCAAACGCATTTTTTTTTAACCATTTGGAAAAATGGTTATTGTCCTCGTCAGGGTAGGAAATCAAAAGCATATCTAAAGTTTTTTATTTGTTGAATCCGCATTTTATTCGTTTTCTGATTGGTCTATACAGTAATCTGTATTTCCCTTTATTTTCAACAGAGATGGATACTTCTGTTGCCACTATGACAAGAAAGTACTAATAACTACAAAAAAAAAATAATAACTCAGAAACAAATTGAGATTACAGCTTTCAAAAAAATTGCATTTAAAAGTACATTTTTTTTCTCTGTACGACGGTGTAAAAAGTAATATTGTGGGATGTTTAAAAGTTTAAGAATGAAATTTCATTTAAAATTGGTCTTGGAAATCTGACGATGGAAAAGCCTTTTCCCGAACAGCCAATGAAATGCTTGGATAATACGTAAGTTTCAGGTGGATAATACGTAAGTTTCAGGAAATCTGACGAGTCGCAGGTGATTTTTGTCGCTTGCAATTTTTAAGTGTAATAACACTATTAATGTTTAATCCATGGCGTACGTAATGTATGATCAACTCCGTGCGATTTTTTATGTCTTAAATTTTAGTCTTTGAAAAAATCATTTTCCAAATAATCGTTATAATTTGTTAAAATGCTTTTTTTTTTTTTGCTAATGTTAAATGTACGTAACATAATCCCTAAATACAATGAAATATCTTCTTTAGATTCCGGTGAATTTTTATTACTTATCCTTTTTTGCTCATCTAAATGTACCTCGGCTTACGTCTTTTTGGACTTACGTCGCTAGTTTTGGAATGAATTGCTGATGTAAGTCGAGGTATTACTGTATTTGTAATATATTTTCACATAATTTTAATGAAGGGTTTTTTTTTCTTTTTAAAATATTTTCTCAGCTGAATTTTTTGGCGCTTATACTACTTCAGTGCCTGTAGATCAACTTCTCTCCCCCCCCCTTTCCAATCAGTGGTGAGGCATTTCTTTTAAAAAATGTGTAGATAGGGTAACATCCCCAGCAATTGGCAGGTCATCAGTGATTGGCACATCCTTCAAAAATGTCCAAAAATAAGATTTATATCCAGTCATTTAAAAATGCAAGACCATATTCCAGTTATATGTACATTTACTTTAAAAATTATAACTTTGATTTATGCTACTAGATGACAATAGTGCATAGGAAAGAGAAACAATTATGTCTTGTGTCAAATTAGCAATTTTTGTTGCAAATGCTTCTTCTCTGGCTTAAGGTAGCATGCATATCAATTCATTATTATCTGATTTATAATATATTATAAATTTTGACTGACAAAAGTTTTGTTTAGTTGAAAGGGCTTACTTTAATTGAGTAAAAGTATTTTTGACATAAATATTTGGATTTTTGAATTAATGATAGGTGCCATTTAATGGTGCTTCAGTTTTGCTAGTTCCAAGTAATTGACACATGTGCCAATTACTAGGGAATTACAAAATTTGAGATTAAACCACTTATTTTGGCAGTTCTTTTAAAGTTATAAACTAATTTTGTTTAGCAATTGTTTTTATTTGAAAATATCCCGTAAGGCATGGTGACGTCACGGCGACGTCTTTGTGAAGTCACACTGTGATTTTGTGACGGTCGATGTGACGTCATAGTGACTAGAATGCGAGGTCGTTATGGCCGTTTTAGAGGTCGTTTGTGACGTCACATTGTGACCACTCTGTGAAGTCACGGTGTGACAAATTTGTGAAAAGTGTGTCATTTGTGACTATTTTGGCATTAACTTTGTGACTAACCTGTGACGACAGCGACAATGCTTTGACGTCACACTGTGATTAATTTGTGAAATATGTGTCATTTGTGACGAACTTGTCATAAACAATGTGATGATTTCAAATGAAAATCAAATTTCAAATTAATTGCTTAATAGGGCAAAGGCCAACATAGAGAAAAAGATTCCAAGCCGGGACTCGAATCCGGGGCATCAGTGTAGCGCACTGACATTCTACCGACTAAACCACATGGAACGAGAGCCAGACTGGAAAATTTCTTACTAGTACATGTTGGCAAGGCTACAAACGCAGCACAAGATGGAATATTTATCGTGAGCCGCCAACATCGGGTAAACACGAAACTTAATTAAATCCAGCATCGATTCAAACTATATAAATACTTGGAAATTTTTCCATAGAGAACCATTCGCCTTGCATACAATATTTCAAATAAAAATCAAATTTCAAATTAATTGCTTAAAATGCAATTTTAATTTGAAATTTGATTTTCATTTGAAATATTGTATGCAAGGCGAATGTTTCTCTCTGGAAAATTTTCCAAGTATTCATATAGTTTGAATCGCTGCTGGATTTAATTAAGTTTCGTGTTTGCCCCATGTCGGTGGCTCATGATAAATATTCCATCTTGTGCTGCGTTTGTAGCCTTGCCAACATGTACTAGTAAGAACTTTTCCAGGCTGGGTCTCGTTCCATGTGGTTTAGTCAGTAGAATGTCAGTGCGCTATACTGATGGCCCGGATTCAAGTACCGTTATGGAATTTTTTTCACTATGTTGGCTTTTGCGCCTTTTAAGCAATCAATTTGAAATTTGATTTCCATTTGAAATATTGTTTGCAAGGCGAATGTTTCTCTCTGGAAAATTTTCCAAGCATTAATACTGTGATGATTCTTGTTATAAACACTGTAATGAATTTTAAAATAAAGTTTTGTTTGAAATATACAATATTATCTTTTTACCGTACTTTTTAGCAATGTATCGCTATTTTGGAGTCCTATTCTTCTAAAATACTTTTAATTTTTACACTGAAAAAAACAATGCTTATCAACTGGCATCCTTTTTTATTAAGTTCTAAGCTTGATCTTGAGTTCAAGCTTTATATTAAGAATGTTTTGTGTGTTGTGATTTGTTATTATTTTATTAAATACGAACATGGAGTCTAACGGATATTAATACATTTCCTATTTAAAGAAGAATAAGATAAGCCATATTTATTTAAATTTTTTATTCCCGTGTATATTGTATTTTGTTAATATGAGCTAAATAGATTTGGTATGATTTATAGGAAATGACTGATCTGGGAAATAGAAAAAACAAGTAAGAAAAATCATGCGTTAAGCATAGATTATAAAGCACTTTCCAACGCTTCCTGAATGCTTTAACTAGACATCGTAATTTAAGGAAATAACGTAAATAAGATAGCTAAGCAAATATTTTAGAAAACGCATAAAACATTTGAAAAACTGATTTCAGCAGTTACCGTTCATAGCCAAATATGTTTTCCAATTCTTTTGAATAGCCCTGTATTTAATCTGTAGTTTGATATATACTAGTATATAATGTGAAAATTTAGTTTAGCAAGAAAATGCATAACAGGTTGAAATTCTCATTCAAAAATGTATACTAATATATAAAAACATACTTGAATACTTTTGTACAACCCTGTTGTTTAGCTAGAATCTTTATTACACGCCACATTTAGTTAAAATTTAATTCAAATTAAAACACTCTTAAAACTGCTGAAATCACATTTCCAGAAATTATAATTTATAGACGGCCATATATCCATTTCCTTGCGTGACCCTGTGTATCATTTTATCCATATTCTACAAACATTTCTTAGTAAATTAAATGCAGTTCAACATAAAAATCCATAACTCATCTAAAAAACACCTTTAAGCAATTTGCGCCCATACCCCTTAACTCTTACGTATAGTTTTGTGTAGCCTTGTATATGAATTATAGCTTTTATATACACCATATACTATGCATAAATATAGTGGATCATAAAAGCGCATATTATAATTAAAAATACATTTCCAGCAATTATCGCTAATGAACAGTACAATATCAACTTTTATAAATATCATAAATTATAAATATTTTTTTATAAATATTATAAATATCAAATTTTAAAAAGTATAGTAAAGCTGTTTAATCTATAAACTTGTTATCAGGCATGAAAAACACTTTATTTCAATGCTTAATTGTCATATTTTATTTTTTAATGCGAAGTATCGAACGTGTATCGAAAACGTAGAAAATGAGTTTACAATCGAAGAAAATTTAATAACTGATTCTGAATGTCTACAATTAAATGTTTGATTAAAATCACGAACAGCAAAAACGTGCTTACATACAATTTAAAAAAATAAATATACCAATTTGAAAAACACTATATAATTAGTATTTATAATTGTACTATTAAACAACAACAAAGTACAATAGATGAATTAAATGTATTGTTAGATTTAACAATTTCTCAAAAATCTCTCCATATGTTACAAGGAATTCCTATTATTTTATAATTTTGGCAAATGTTAAATCTGAAAACATTGATATGAAGATTTAGGATTTTAAATAATAATTTAAAATATTATTAGCAATGAAAAAAAGTCTTTCAAAAGTTTCACTACTATAGTATGTAAAACGGCATTTCCCATTCAGTATAATGTTAATTTCTAATCTGAAAAACAATCCCAGAACAGTCTCTTTCTATAGGTATAATATAAAACTATTTAACTCATCTCACCAAATATACAAAACAGGAACAAACAATTTAAATTAAATAAGACTTACTTTTTGAGCTCCATAAATTAATTATTAATATCCGTGTGTATCTGAAAATGGCGAAGTCTTTTTCTTCCATTAAAAAAAGCACACGCAAAAGCTTACATTTTAGACTAGTAACTTACCGCATCTGTTAGAACAAAAAGTTCTCTGTTTACCCTGCGGTATCGTGGCAGACGATTTGGGGCAGGTGTGAGTTTATTTCCTTTTATATAAACAGATATGGAACTTATATGTGCAATCATTTTATGAGACTGTCTGTATTTAAATTTTTGTATTTGAAGAATTTTCCAATGTATTTTACCTTTTCTTTTTATCAGTTTTAAGCCCCCCCCCTCCCTTTTTCTAAGTAAAGATTGTTTCACACAAATACAAAATATCTTCCTAAAAAATAAAAAGATATAAATAAATATCGAGGATAAAAAAAATTTCTTTGTCAATCGTCATTCTTTTCATGTTAATTTCCTGTAAAATAAAACAATTCGTAAAATAACTTTTTTTTAGAGTCATATCTCTAAAACACAAATTTGAAATACGAATAATAAATTATATCATGGGTTTTGCATAAATTTTGTATTATTTTTATTTATTCGGAAAATGCTAATTTTATTTTAAAAGTCTGAAAGAAGTAGAATTTTTAAAAAAAAATAGTTACTTAAAATAGGTACACTAACAGGAAAAAATATGACTTGAATGCAAATTATAAAGCAAGAAATGTATGTATGACTAAACTCTGAAGACTCTTTCTACGTGCTCATTAAAAGCTGCAGACTTAAATATAATAGAAATTTTTTAGTTTGAAGCCACAAAAGTGTTTCGAATACCAGTGGTCGGTAAAAATAAATTAAAAATTTTCCTTCCTGCAAACTAAATATGTAAAGTGTATATATTTAATATTCCTAATTCTAAATATGTTATCCAAATTGCTTCAGCACGTACCATTTTTCCGAGAAACACTTTTATAATAATAAGAATAAGAGAAGGATTATTATATTAAATTGCAATAATAGATAAAATTGAAATCAGGAAAAAAGTATACTTTCACACTCTTAGAGATCAAATTGATAAAATATAGCATGGAAATCTAGTTTGTTGATACTTGTACCGTGCATTTTCCTTTATATGCCCCCCCCCCCCCCGCCCCACCATCTTTTCGTGTCTGAATTTACTACTTGCTACCCACTAATATATTTTCATTCCTTATGCCGCTGTAACACGGGCCTTTTTAAAACATTTCTCTTCATTTTCAAAGATTTTTGAAGTTCATATTTTTCCCACACTGTGACTTACAATATGGGTTACAATTTTTTACAATTTTTTTTTTGTGAGTGTGTCGAGACCTACGTTACATGCAGTGACATAACAATTCTTTTTTATTGCCAGAAAAATAAAATTTTACAGTAACAACATGTTTTGAAGATTTTTTGTAATTTTTTAAAGTTTTCTAAGAAGTTCACATCTCATTCACAATGTGACATCACTGAGTGGTGGCATTTCGGTCACAGATGTGACGTAACCACAGTGACTCACAGTGACGTCACAACGACGTCACTGTGACCATGCATGCTATGAGGGATGGAATCCAGTAATTGGCATGCATTAAAGCTTCATATGACAATTACTGGGGATGGCACGGCAATTACTGGGTATTAATATAAATATATTATATTGTTTTAAAATGTTCACATTTCAAACTAATTATGCTGCTTTCTTTCTCTCAAAAACCTGAAATATAGCATCTTCATCTACAGTAAATTCATTGAAAGGGATTAAACTCAAATTCTTGTATTCTGAAGAAGCTGTGATGAATGCAATGCATGTTACACATACTCAAAACATGAGCTTTCATAAAGCCAATGTTACATATGGTGTGCCTCATAATACTTTAGAAAACTAAGTTAATGGGAAAACTCCAAGAGAAAGAAGAATGAGAGCATCATCAGTTCTTACAGCAGCAGAAGAAGTTAACGTAGTAAAATGAATTTTGAGCACTGACAAAGCTGGCTTTCCCTTAATAAAAGAGGATTTATTGTGTACAGTTCAAAAAATTATTGAACTGTCAAACAGGAAAACTTCATTCACATATAATAAACCTAGGAAAAAATGGTTTAAATTATTTTTAGCATGTCATCCTAAAATTCGCGTGAGCATTCCAGAAACTCTTACTCATTCAATAGCCAAACTAATGGAGTTAGATTTGCGAATATTGTTTAAAGAAATGGAAGATTATTTTTGTAAAGAAAATCTCGAAGAGCTTTTCAATGATCCGCAGAGAATTTACAATAATTGTGATGAGGCTGCATTTTTGCTTTGTCCCAAAACTGGAAAAGAGGATGCAAAGATGTTTATGAAATTGTGCAAGGCTCAGACAAAGAATCTCTTACTGTACTGATGACAGTTCGACCTGATGGAGTTGTTTGTCCACCATTTATAGTTTATCCTTATGCGAGATTGCCATCAGATCTGGTCAATAATGCTTCTAAAAGCTGGGGTTCAGGGAAAAGTAAAAGTGGCTAGATGAATGGTGAAACATTTTATGAATACATAGCTAAAATATTTTTTCCATGGCTGCAGCAAAATCAGATTGATTTACCAGTAATACTTTTTATGGATGGTCACCAGAGTCACCTTACATTGCATTTAAGTAATTATTGTGCTGAAAAAGTTATAGGATTGATTGCTCTCCCCCAAATGCAACACATATAATGTAACCATGCGATGTCAGCTTGTTCAAAGTGATGAAATTGAAGTGAACGGTGTGTAACTTTCATGGAGCTATTACAAAAATTACATTTGCAAAAATGGTTGAAGTTGTTGCTAAATTTTATAACCAAGACTTTCTGCCTATATTATGTTATAATTAACTTTTTCTATTATATGTTTCTCATAGTCATTTTTTTCATATAATCTAAAAGTAAAAAATAGTGTTTTTTTTTTTTTACTTATATACACATATGCCAATCACTGGATCGCAAGGTGTCATAGATTGGTGCAATTACTGGTGATTATAGTAGCTTTTTATAAATATTTTTTTTCTAAAAATACCTATCCAAATATTTTTGATTTTAGTGGGCAAAATAGATACACAGATATGCACTCTTTGATTTTAAATTATTTGCAAGTAAATATTTTTTTCCTAAGTAATGAAAGCAGGGGTAAGTTTAAGGACAAATTCTTAAGGTGCCAATTACTGGGGAAGTTACCCTATTTAAAAATGAAAAGTAAACAGCATTTTTCTGCTTCATTGTGAATTAGTTTTACAAAGAAAAAAAATAACACTAACGAAGGTTCCATCTTTTTTTTTCTGAATATAAAATTTTCAGATCATTTACTCCTACTCATGCGAAAAAATTAAACAAATAAAAATTTCGAAAGTCAATACAGATTTAAAGCGCTGCAGACTGGTAATTGTTCCAACTTTCCGGAATAAACATACTCCAGGAACGCTGCAAAAGAATCGGGATCACTATGTTTAAAAACAAAAAGTAAAGAACGATTTTCTGATTTATTGCTTTTATCTGAATTGTTTTTACAAAAAAATTATATTAACAACAGATTCATTTAATCCATAATATAAAAATTTTAAAACACTCACTTCAGCTTATGTTAAAAATAAAATAAAATAAAATTTTCGAAAGTCAACCTTTAAGTGTCATTTTCATTTAGATATATGACCTCCACCGTAGTGAAGATTTCTTCGGTGCCTATATGGCTATAGTCAACAATGGCTGTCGTCTCCTCAAATGAACCTTTGCGTGTCACTTTTGACATTTCCAGCAGCAGTTTATTTGCTAAGTCACTTTCTTTTTTCATCATATTCAGCCATTCAGAAGTTGCAAAAATTTTGCTCGTATTTTCGTTGAAAAAACTTTGAACCGCAGTGAATAATGCTGCTTCCTCATATTTGTCAGCAAAGACAGCAATTTCACAGATATTTTCTACTGTCAAATGCTCCATCAGATAGTCGACGCAGAATGTCTTGGGTTCTTGGACATCGTATTTATCACAAATATAATACAGATTTAAAGCGCTGCACGCCGATAACTCTTCAATCTTTCCGGAATAAACGTACTCCAGGAATACTGCAAAAGAATCGGGATCACAATCCGTTATAGTGATAACTCCAGTCTGTCTCTCCAAAGTATCGTACTTAAAAGCTGCTGCAAAGACACTCGATCGCGCGATCAAAACAGACCTGTGGGCTTTGTACTCTTTGTTCTGTACTTTCAAAGTCGTGTCGCATGTACCGTGATCACCAAAAAGGTCTTGGAAATTCTCTGACAATTTATCCAGTCCTGAAAACCGAAACAAAATTAAATCATAAATATTGTAAATAGTACAGGTAAAATTGTCCAAAAATTGAGTAATATAAGAGAAGTGATGGCCGTTTACCAAAATTTGTGCAGAACTTCGTTTTGGCATAAGAAACGAAGATCCGATGAGTACCCAGAAATGAAAATGTTTTACCATGGTTAGGGAAAGAGCATTTTTAACTCAGCGAGGGGGAGGAAATTCAAACTTTTTAAGTAGGCCAAGTGGGATATCGTTTATTATGTATTTTTAACACTTTCCAGCAAAGTTGAAAAGTGTTTATGCATTCGGTTTGTCTGTTCGTCCGTCCACGATCTAACTGACGTACGAGGATGGTTCAATAATTACTGCTCCTAGTGTATATAAAATATTTGTACTGATACGATTGTTGTGGAATATCGAAGCCTAATGCCTTAGGTGTGTATATGCTCAATTTCAGAACCGTAGATGCTATATTGTTTTGGAGAGAGGAGTAAAGGGGGGGATGGGGGTGAAAGGCTGATTTTTAGCTTCTGGGGCTAGATTTATGACAGTGGATGAGACGTAACTACTGTCGTTTGGACTCGGGATCGTAGTGATGTAGCCACATCTCATCTACTGTCACAAATGTAGCCTCATAAGCTCCAAACCAGCATTTTCCCCTCACCCCCCTCTTTAAATACTCCCCCAAAAATAGGGCTTTAAAACTTCATACCTCCCTACAAAACTACGGTTTCGAAATTGAGCATATGGGCATTTACGACATTAGGCTTCGATATTCCACATCAACCATCGCAGTACAAATATTTTATATAGACTGGGGACAATAATTATTGAACCACCCACATAAATATACTCTAATTTTCATGCAATTGAAAAATTTTAATGATGCTTACCATGGCATGTTTGGTATTGTATATGAAGTGTATAGCATTAACAATTCATTTACAGGGGCACTCAAAAGAATTTCGTTACATTATGGTCAATGAGCGAAAAATTGTTTGCTGTGTAATTTAATGACATTACGCTATTGCAAATGTTATTGAAATTGATATAAATCACTGAATTTCAGATGATTACTATATAAAAGGGAATTCATAGCATTTACCGCCCATTTACAGGGACGCACAAAAGGCATTGGTGACAATACTGTCTTTGAGCAATAATTGCTAGATCGTGATCACCATGTACCGTAATTTCGGGTGTATAAGCCGCGGGTACAACAAGTCTGTTTCAAACCAGAAATTTTATTTAATGTATATTGTCAAATAAGTTCGAAGATTGAATAAGTTACATTTTGAGAAATAAAATTTCTGATCGGAAACAGAACTATTTGAGCAGCGGCTTATACACCCGAAATTACGGTGGTTCTTTAAAATTTTCCGATAATTTAGCCAGTCCTGAAAAGAAAAATAAAAATTAAATCATAAGTATAGTAGAATGAGTGTTGTTTAAGGGGTCTCGAGACTCTTAAGCTTCAAAATTTTTGAAATCTAAATTTTTTTTTTTAAATGTTAAAACTCCTATCTTTTCTGAATATTTTGATATAATTGTTTCCTTGAAATTTCTATTAGAACAGAAGTTATGGCTTTTCGAATCATACCCGCTCAATAGCTGAAGCGGTGTTTCCGAAACTTTGAAGTCATTTTTCTTCAAATGATGTTTTTGGGCATAACGCGCAGGATATCTCAAAAACTTTGAATATTTTTTCATGAAATTTTCAAAACATATGTTTCATGTTAGTCTGTATAATCGGAACCTAAAATTTCCTTTTTATTGTTCAAAAAAATATTTTTTTATGTAATTATACGATGAAATTTTCCAAATTTTTATTGGCTAAATACAACTTTGTATTAAAAATATAAAAAATGCTTTAAACATTAAAATAAAATAGTGCTAAAATAAAATAAAAAAAAATTTGGTTATATATCTTTTTTTTTTTTTTAAGTATTTTTTTGGTAGCAGCATTACATAAAAAAAAGGTTACGGCAATTATTTACTAAAATTTATAATATAAACATAAAAAATCAGAACACTACAACTACTTTCAGAAAATAATTCTCTACAATGTGCATATAATCTTTCTGAATTTTCATGGTGTTAAATTTGCCCTGCAAAGTTGGGCAACACATTATGGAAGGAAGTACAGTAGCCTCCCGCTTAACCGGCCTAAACGGGACCGAGGCAGGCCTGTAGCCAGGTGGGGGCCAGGTCGGGCAAAGCCCGACCTGGAAAATGTTTTGCCCGACCTAGCGCATTCCGATAAGAACATTAAATTTCCAGTTTTCCCCCGCTTCTTGTCCAACCTAGAATGAAGCTCGACATTCTGATCATTTCTTTCACTCAGTATTTCCCTTTAAAAAAAATTATGTAATACATCAAATTTCCATTTTTCTTCCTTCATGCCAGACCTTGCTGTCTACCCCTAAATTTCCTTTCTAGACTGGAAACAAAAGTAGCAAAATTTCATCTATATAGCTTTTTTCTCTCCCTCTTGACACAGACCCCACAGACCTGTCGAAAATTGCTCCATTGTGCATGCCTGGCTTTTTCGCTTTGTAGAAATTATCCCATATCGCTTCAACAACAAATCGGGTTTACCTTAAACCCCTAAAACCTGCTTTCTTTATACAATTGTCATCATACGAAATTTATCGTTAGGAGGCGGGGTTGAAACCAAAGGCTTCTGAAACTAACGTTGAAGCAGCCCACAGCCACAATACTGTTTCCTTAACTTGAATTTGCTGTACATGACAGTTAAATGGTTGTTTCGTGGAAACTTAGTCCGATTACAACAAATTCCAAGGGACAGTCCACCCCCCCCCCTCCCTCTATTGAAAATACAAAGTAGATAATGGAAGGTCTGTTCCTTCATCTCTTCGACTGTCTCCCATTCCACTGTTTTTTTTTTTTTTTAAATGGCGCTTCTTCTTCTAAAATAAACCTATCATTATTTCAAATTTAAGCAATACAATATGTCGGGTTTCTTACGATTTTACAAATCCAAATTTATCACTTACTGACACATTCATAAAGTCATTTTTATTCTTAAATTCAAAAATGCACTGTTTAATGAAATTGTTTTGCACTTTTTCTTAAAAGCAAATCAGTTTCCAAAGTGGTCGTCAAAGTTGCCATTATAAGCCAATTTTTGCAAGGCAACGCCTGATACAGACCATCATAAGATAGAAATCAATTACAACCCAAAGTGTAATGCATTTATTGAAAAGTGAAAAACGGTATTCGATTCCAATTCCTAATTAAAAGAAAAACATTTTATTTACGTTATGCCCAGGGCCGTAGGAAGGTCTTTTCAGGCCACCCACAAACATTTATTTCAGCCCCCCACCCCCTCTAAGATTTTGGAGAAATAACTATATTTAATTTTGCTATCCGAGTTCCATATTTATAACACCAGCGGAGCTTCCCTAGTTGATTTTTCCAAAATGAAACTCAAATTAAACGAATTTAGAGCTGGGTTGAACTGCTTTCGATACGTACACCCATCGCTATGGCCGCTCAGATCTCGAATCAAACAAACCTTGAATTATTGTAAATTTTCATTTCGACCCGGATTAAATTAAAATTTTCAACATTTTGTTCATGGCGCTATAGGAACAGATCTGATTTTAATCAAAGCACTAACAAAATTTAACTAAGAATTCCCCCATTTAGAAAAAAAAAAAATCGCTGCAAAATGCGAAAGAATGCCAAAAATTGATAAAGATATTTCGAAGTTCATAGGGAGCAAAATTTACTATATTGTGCTAAAAGATTGAAACCGGATTTTTTATTTATGAATGTTAAAAAAATTACCAGAAAAACAGCTAAAATTTCTCCGAAAAATTCAAAAATAGCAGAGAACAAAATTTGGCAAAAAAAAAAAAAAAAAAAGAAAAAGAAAAAAAAAAGAAGTTTAAACTGAATTTCCTTTGCAAATGTTAAGAACCTTCACAAAAAACCGCTAAATACTGCACATAAAAAAAAAAAAAAAAAAAAAAATATGGTAGTCTTTTCGTACTTTGTTTTTTTCCGCATACTTATAATTTTTTTCTGCTTTGAAAGGTGCCTTTTATTTAAACAATATATATATATATTTAGAGATTTACTAATTCGAAAAAAATTACCTTTGGGATGACGTTTTCATATTTTTCAGTTTTCTCTAATTTAAAATTGTCACCCAAGTGTTCCGAATAGAAATTGAAAAGAAAGACTTCGGATAGACAGTACCTTTCTGTGGGCAACAAAAATTGGTTTCTTACTAGATAATAATAAAGACAAACAGAAACTCTCTGTCCAGTTTTTTTTTTTCTTTTTTCGTCTGACCAGATGTTTTTCTGTTCAGAACAAGATTTGACAGGAAGGATACCTGTATACCTTAAATTATGCCCATCAAAACAGGTTTTGGTTTTTTTAATCACATTTTTAATTTTAATTTTTTGTACTATTTTTAGTGTTTTTTTAGTTTTGTGCTTTTTTCCCCACATTCATAAAAGGAATCCATTTTCAATCTATCTTTCCATTTTAGCCGAATATAGTAAAGTGGTCTTCTGCGATTGTTGAATATTTCACGAAGTCACTTTCGCGTTCTGACGGGATTTTTTGACATTAGTAAAAGGAATCGGGGTTTCAATCTTTTAGCCACAAGTACAAAATTTTGTCCTCTGCAATTTTTGAATTTTTCGCAAACTTTTTATGCTATTTTAAACGTTTTTCCCGTTTTTAAGCTCCTGTGATTAGAAGAGATTTTTTCTCATATTTGAAGAAATTTTCGTCTTTTGTACGGAAAATTTCTAGAAATTTTTATCTTTGATTCGCGACTTTTTCGTGTTCTGAAGGAAAAAATTTCCATGCGTAAGTTCAGTTTCTAATTATGAAAAGTACAATGCAACACAGTTGACGGAGCACTATTGGGATTTGATTTGACGAAAATGCATCTTTATATTGAAGGATGTTGGGTATTTTTTACGTTAGACTGGTGACTTTCCATATTTTTGCGAAAAATTGGCAAATCAAAGCATTTTTTTTTTTTTTTGCGTGTGTGTTTGAACGGAAAAAACCTTCAATCCACTGATTTATTTATTTTATTTTATTTTATTTTTTTGAAAATGTAAAAGGAATCCGGTTTCAATATTTTATCCCAATATATTAAGTTTTGCCCTGTGCAGCATTTTTTTCGCCCTCCGCGGTTTTTTTTTTTTTTTTTGTAACAGCCCGAAAAGGAATCAAGTTTAAGTCTTTTAGTTCAATATAGAAAGTTTATCCTTTGCAATTTCTGAATTTTTTACGAACATTTTATGTGATTTTTAGCGTATTTTTTAAAGTTTCACATTCAATCTTTTGGCTCGATATAGCAAAATTTTGCTCTCGGCTATTTTGGAATTTTTTACCAATTTTTTATACGATTACCCTTTTCTTCACGTTTTGCGAAGACCTTTTGACAAGTTTTTCTGAAACCGATAAATTATCCAGTAGATTTTGCTGCTGTCATGATTAAGCTGAAGGTGGGAAAATAACAAATTGGCTCCTGTAACAAGGTGAACGACGATGCTGGAAAATTTAACTTTTAACGGATATAATTTTTATCGAAAGAAAAAATACAATAATTCAAGGATTGTCTAATTCAAAATCAGATTGGTATATTCCGAACGGGTTTATGCTGCGGAAGGCAGTGGGGCCCCCAAGGGGGACCTCCCCCCCCAAAAAAAGTTCCTTTTTTCGAAAAACCAACCGGCAAAGCAAGCGAAGCTCCGCTAGAAGATTATATAATTACAAAATATATAATTTATGCATAATTAACATTAGTAATTTATCGAGAGAAGAGAAATGAAACGTTAAAAAAGAAACAGGTCGAACGTAAGGGGATAGGTGGCAAAGGCATGGTATACAGATGTCTGTTTATTGGGACTCCCAACGAAATTAAAAACTACATTAAAAATAAAAAAAAAAAAAAAAAAAAAAAAAAAAAAAACAATAATGAGGCTTAAAAGTTTTGAATCGTGGATTCCAACTTTTCTTCCATTTAATAGGGACCCTAAAAAAGACATTTTAAAAAGTATTTAGAACCTGCAAAATTTCTTTCATCTGGGTGCCTTTAAAAAGAATGGTGGCTATAGAAAGAAGCCCATGCCTGTTTTGGTTGAAGAAAGTAATAGTATTAAGAAAGTTTTGAACCTGATTAGGGCCCCCAACGAGATTAAAAAGTACATTTTTTAAACATTTGAATAAAAAAGTGGCAGCTACAAGTTGAATCATGGGTTCCAACTTTTATTTAATTTTAAAGCCCCCCTCCTCCCCCCCCCAAAAAAAAAAAGACAATTAAAAAAAATTTAGAGCATGCAAAATTTCTTTCATCTGGGCACCTTTAAAAAAAATGGTGGCTAGAGAGGAAGCACATTATATGTTTTGGTTGAAGGAAGTAATTGTATTAGAAGAAGTTTTGAAGCTCATTGGGATATCCGACTAGATTAAAAAGCATATTTTTTAAACATTTGACAAAGATACAATGATTGAACTATGATACAATGACTTATTACTGGGACCCTGACTTTGCTCACCCTCCCCCCAAATGGGTGGGAGGGGATATGGGAGACGGTTCCTACGGCCCTGGTTATGCCAAATATCTTATTTAACTTTAATATATTTATGTCTCTGAAGAAACTTTAAAAATTTCGTACTGACTTTAGAAATATCTTATATTTTAAATGACAAAAAAAAAAAAAAAAAAAAAAAAAAATCCCTAAAATCGCAATGCGTATTTTTGAAGAACTACGAATAAGAGATAGAAAAAATAAATGAAGAAATAATCTGCCACCCCTGGAAAAATCTTTGCCCTACCTGGAAGTATCGTCTAGCTACGGGCCTGGACCGAGGGTTATCCGATTAAGAGAAAAACCGGTTAAAGCGGAGAAATAAAAAATTTCATATAAGTATCTGCGTAATTTAATTAATTAAACCCGTACGATGTATTTAGTTTTTTAATTTGTGTAGTTTTAAAAAAGTACATATTTTCTATATTTTGTGAAATGAATACAAGTTATAATTAACTGAATTGAAAGAAAAATGACCACTGATAACAAATAATGAAAAATATTTAACACAAATTAAATTGCTGAAAATTATGTCACACCTTATTTATAAGAAGTTGAATTTGTTCTACATTACGTATATTTAAGTTAATTGAACATAAAGTAATCAATGACCATCTTCTGTTGAAGGCAATATACCCGATATTTTGCAGCAGAATCTCTCCATCTCTTTAACATCATCCGAGGAAGCTGTTAGCCGCTGTTTAACTTAGCGTAGCGCCAACTCTAACGCTTTTACCCCTTCCGTATGAGGAATTTCAGCAGTTAACTTCAACTGATCATCATCAGCATCGTCTTCGTACTGAACAACATCAGCTACACTCCTAATTATATCCTCTTCAAATAATGTTTCTTGCTTGATATGGGGAGAGGGGGAGATTGCACTTTTGACCATTAAAAACACAAAATTTCAAATCTTCTGGGGGGACATCTCATCGTTCCCGGGGGGTGGAGTTCCCCCCCCCCCCCCCCCACGCCACACCCTGAATTCAACACTGATGAAGGTCAACGCGTATACATTTAGAACCGGCGTTCTCCTTTCTGAATTTTGCCTCCGTCCCCTCGGCATTACACTTCAACTCAAAAGCGTTAGCTAAGTTCCCGAGGCCGTCATCCCTAAATTTTGCCTGATGTTGGGGAAAAAAGCCGGCCGGTTAAAGCGGAGTTCCGGTTAAGAGGGATGCTACTTTACTATCTTTCTATAAACTTTAAAACATATTTATAATTACTTAAAAGGTGACATAAACATATAAAGATATTATTTAATATAATCCAGAGATCTTTCAAATGCGCACGCGTTCATTTTCAAAGGTAAAAGATGACTGACTGAATAGAAAACAAATTTAAAAACAAAAACAAAATACTACGCATCCGCAAGCGAAGTTCAGTCTATTCTTCTACAGAGGGGTGAAAAGATCAGTTCATATTTTCAGGACCTCTGGAAATACTTACGATTTATACCAAATCGCGGGAATATTATAAGAAAGGACATCGTTACAAACAGTATCACTCCTAAGTAAAATCTCAATGGATTCAAGGATTATTGAAGAGTAATGATTAGATGTTGAAATTATAATTTTAGCTTTTTTACTTAGGTTTTTTTACTCTGTACATGTACAGGGATACTCAAAAAATTTCGAGTTCCTTTCCGGCTATGCACAGTTTACTCTTTAAAATATCCATATAAATTTATAAACGGAAAAATTATCAAAAAAGTTTATTCTGTTATCACTTGGTTGATGACGCCATGGCATTCTTCATCATTAAATCATTTGAAATTGAATCATTTTTATTCCATTTTTTGTCAGATAGATGGTGCCACTGCATATTTTCTTGCTTGTGATTGGTTAAAGCGATAATTGACTGGAAAGATAACGAAAATTTTAAATTCAAGACGGTTTTTATTTTTATTTATTTATTTATTTTTTAGAAGCATTATGACAATGTTTTCCTGATAAAGATCACAGAGGATGATCGAAATGTTGAATATCTTAACTAGTGATGGGCGATTCTGGAAAATTTGAGAATCGATTAAAATCGACATCGTATAAAACAGAATCGATCGCAATAAGAATCGATTCCCAAATTCTAGAATCGATATTTCGATGTTCACAGATTCACACAGATAAGCTGAAAAATAGTAATGGACCTTATGCACGCGACCTGAGGTCGAGGCTGAAATTCGTCTGTTAGCGGTATTTACTGGCGGTGTTTAGCATAGCAGTCTATGGAGTGTGAGTTATTAATGCTTGTTTGTTAAAAATACCGCAAAATAAATTCTTTGATGCAGCAGCATATACTTAATATATTGTAATCTAAATTCAAAATGTTGTTCTGTATGCGAGAAAATTCCTTAAGTTTGCAAATTTTCAGTGAAAATGTATGCACTCAACCTGGGTGAAGGCTAAAGTCGTCTGCTAGCGCCGTTTGCGCCTGCGCATACTGGTATTCTGCCGGTGCAGTAACTAGAATAACAGATCATCACACCGCCAGCTCTGACGTCTGAGGTCACCTGAATAGAGTCCATTCCAAAACGTAGCGAACCAGCAGGGCCGTACGTAACGACTGTCTCTCACCCCTCACCTAAATTTATGGGGGCCCTAGACAATGTTAGCGGCCCAGAAGTAAGCTACTACAGACCTTTGAGTCAAACAATAAGGTTTTTTAACTTTTAAAATTATTATTTTTAAGATGTAATTTTGATAATAATTTATATTATATTTAAATTTATCTTTAAGAAAGATCTCGGTCAGATAAAAAATAAAAAAGAAAAGTGCCCAGCTAAGCTGATGGCATTGACCTCACAGGCTATTCACACTAATTGTATATCATACTCTTATTTTAAAGAATAATGCCCCTCAAAAAAATAAGTGAAGGGGGAATTAGCCCTCGTTTCCCCCTTTATACTTAACCAGTGAACCTCCAAATCAAATCAGGGAAGCTCCTTATCATAATAAACCGGTATACCAAATTTGGAGCAATTCGAATAATCCTGCAAAAAAAACCATTTATCAAAATTAAGGGCGTGGACTAGCCTCCCCCCCCCCCCTTTATCCTTAACGAATGAATCCCCAAAATGAATAAGGGAAGCTCCTTAACATAATAAACCGGTATACCAAATTTGGAGCAAAGCAAATAATTCTGCATGAAAAACACGTTTATATAAATTAAGGGGGGTGGACTAGCCCCCCTTCCCCCTTTATCCTTAAACAATGAACCCCGAAAACTAATCAGGGAAGTTCCTTAACATAATAAACCGGTATACCAAATTCGGAGCAAATCGAATCATTCTGCATGAAAAACCCATTTATCTGAATTAAAAGGGGTGGACTAACCCCCCTTTTCCCCCTTTATCCTTAACCAGTGAACCCTCAAAACTAATCAAGGAAGTTCCTTAGCATAATAAACCGGTATACCAAATTCGGAGCAAATCGAATGATTCTGCATGAAAAACCCATTTATCTGAATTAAGGGGGTGGACTAACCCCCCTTTTCCCCCTTTATCCTTAACCAATGAACCCCCAAAACTAATCAGGCAAGTTCCTTAACATAATAAAAAGGTATACCAAATACGGAGCAAATCGAATGATTCTGCATGAAAAACCCATTTATCTGAATTCAGGGGGGTGGACTAACCCCGTTTTTCCCCCTTTATCCTTAAACAATGAACCTCCAAAACTAATCAGGGAAGTTCCTTAACATAATAAACCGGTATACCAAATTCGGAGCAAATCGAATGATTCTGCATGAAAAACCCATTTATCTGAATTAAGGGGGTGGACTAACCCCCCTTTTCCCCCTTTATCATTAACCAATGAACCCCCAAAACTAAACAGGAAGTTCCTTAACATAATAAACCGGTATACCAAATACGGAGCAAATCGAATGATTCTCTATGAAAAACCCATTTATCTGAATTAAGGGGGGTGAACTAACCCCGTTTTTCCCCCCTTTATCCTTAAACAATGAACCTCCAAAACTAATCAGGGAAGTTCCTTAACATAATAAACCACTATACCAAATTCGGAGCAAAATCGAATCATTCCGCATGAAAAACCCATTAATCTGAATTAAAAGGGGTGGACTAACCCCCCTTTTCCCCCTTTATCCTTAACCAATGAACCCCCAAAACTAATAAGGGAAGTTCATTAACATAATAAACCGGTATACCAAAGTCGGAGCAAATCGAATCATTCCGCATGAAAAACCCATTTATCTGAATTAAAAGGGGTGGACTAACCCCCATTTTCCCCCTTTATTCTTAACCAATGAACCCCCAAAACTAACCTGGGAAGTTCCTTAACATAATAAACCGGTATACCAAAGTCGGAGCAAATTGAATCATTCCGCATGAAAAACCCATTTATCTGAATTAAAAGGGGTGGACTAACCCCCATTTTCCTCCTTTATCCTTAACCAATGAACCCCCAAAACTAATCAGGGAAGTTCCTTAACGTAATAAACCGGTATACCAAATTTGGAGCAAATCGAATAATCTTGCAAAAAAAAAAAAAAAACATTTATCTAAATTAAGGGGGTGGACTAGCCCCCCTTTATCCTTAACCAATGAATCCCCCCCAAAACGAATCAGGGAAGCTCCTTAACATAATAAACCGGTATACCAACTTCGGAGCAAATCGAAACATTCTGCAGGAAAAACCCATTTATCTAAATTAAGAGGGGCGGGCTAACCTACCTTTTCCCCCTTTACCCTTAACCAATGAACCCCCAAAACTAATCAGGGAAGTTCCTTAACATAATGAACCGGTATACCAAATTCGGAGCAAATCGAATCATTCTGCATGAAAAACACATTTATCTCAATTAAGAGGGGCGGGCTAACCTCCCTTTTCCCCCTTTACCCTTAACCAATGAACCCCCAAATCTAATCATGGAAGTTCCTTAACATAATAAACCGGTATACCAAATTCGGAGCAAATCGAATCATTCTGCATGAAAAACACATTTATCTGAATTAAGGGGGGTGGACTAACCCCGTTTTCCCCCCTTTATCCTTAACCAATGAACTCCCAAAACTGATGAGGGAAGTTCCTTAACATAATAAACCGGTATACCAAATTCGGAGCAAATCGAATCATTCTGCATGAAAAACACATTTATCTGAATTAAGGGGGGTAGACTAACCCCGTTTTTCCCCCTTTATCCTTAACCAATGAACTCCCAAAACTGATGAGGGAAGTTCCTTAACATAATAAACCGGTATACCAAATTCGGAGCAAATCGAATGATTCTGCATGAAAAACCCATTTTTCTGAATTAAGGGGGGGGGGTGGACTAACCCCGTTATTCCCCCTTTATCCTTAACCAATGAACCCCCAAAACTAATTATGGATGTTCCTTAACATAATAAACCGGTATACCAAATTCGGAGCAAATCGAATGATTCTGCATTAAAATCCCATTTTTCTGAATTAAGGGGGGTGACTAACCCCGTTTTTCCCCTTTTATCCTTAACCAATGAACTCCCAAAACTAATCAGGGAAGCGCCTTATCACAATGAACCCAGGAAAAAATTTTGAAGCAAATCGGATGTTTCTATCAAGAGTTATCGCGTTACGTATATACATACCTACGTACGTACATACATACATACATACATACAGAACGGGCGGGCACATTAGCTCTCAGGCTTTGATAGCCTGTGAGCTAAAAAGAACGAAATGATTTTTTTTCATCCGGAAAAGATGTACTTTCTACTCTAACTCTTATTTCCTTCAACCAAACAGATGGGGAGTTACTTCCTATAAACGTCATTCTTCTTAAAAATGCGCAGATGAGCGAAATTTTGAAGGCTCTAAATTTATTTTAAAAGTTAAATGGTTTTTCAGTCTTTTTAGGGCCCGCTATAAGCGTGGGGGAAATGCAAATACTGCAAATCTTCTTTTAAAATAGATGTGATGAATGTAATTAACCAATCATCACATACTAATTATCCCCCAATTAATAATCAAAATTCTCCTTTTATTAATATATTTAACTAAAATTTCTTTCCCTTTTTAAAATATATATCTCCTTATCTCCTTTACAGTTTATAAATATCTTTCTTTTTAATGCTTACCAAATTTTCAACTGTTGAGAAAAAAAAAAAAAAAAAATGTTCTCATCCTAGAGCCATTAACAAAATAACATACTTTTCACTAGCAAATAAATAAAAGTGTATTCCTTGATTATATGTTTTTTTTTCTTTCCCAAGCGGTAATCTAAAAACTATAAACAGTTATTGACTCATTCGCTGACATGCAGAGTGCACTCGCTGAAACAATAATAAATAAAAAAGAAAAGTATCGAGTTAAACTGGTGGCATTGAGCTCGCAGTCTATTCATACTAATTGTATTTTATACTCTTATTTCAAAGAATGCCTTTCGAAAAATAAATTAGGTGGGAATCAGCCCCCCCTCCCCACGTCACATCTCTATACTTAAACTAAGCCTCCAAATCACATCAGGGAAGCGTTTTATCAGAATAAACTGGTCACCAAATTTGAAGCAAATCAGATAGAAAAACCCATCTATCTAAATTAAGGGGAGTTAGCCCCCGTTCCTCCTTTTATGCTTAAACAATGAACCTCCAAATTTAATCAGGGAAGCGTCTTATCAGAATTAACCGGTATACCAAAATTGAAGCAAATCTGATAATTCTGCATGAAAAACCCATTTATTTAAGTGTGTGTGGGGGGGAAGGTAATAGCCCCCGTACCCCCGTCCTTTATCCTTAACCAATGAACCCCCAAAACTAATCACGGAAGCGCCTTATGAGAATGAACCTAGATAAAAAATTTGAAGCAAATTGGATATTTCTATCGAGAGTTATCGCGTTACGTATGTACGTACATACATAGATACAGAAACTGCGGGCACATTAGCTCTAAGGCTTTGACAGCCTGTGAGCTAAAAAGAAAAGTGCCCAGTTAAACTGATGGGATTGAGCTCACAGGCTATTCACACTAACTGTATATTATGCTCTTATTTCAAAGAATAATGCCCCTCGAAAAATAAACTAAGGGCGGGGAGGGGGAATTGATCCTCCCCGTTTCCCCTCTTTATACTTAACCAATGACCCTCCAAATGTCATCAGGGAAACGCCTTATCGAAATAAATCGGTATACCAAATTTGAAGCAAATCAGATAGAAAAACCCATTTATCTAAATTAAGGGGGTATTAGCCCCCTGTTCCCCATTTATATTTAACCAATGAACTTCCAAATCTAATTAGGGAAGCGCCATAACAGAATAAACTGGTATACCAAATTTGAAGTAAATCGGATAGCAAAACCCATTTATCTAAATTAGGGAGGGTATTATCCCCCCCCCCTTTAGACTATAACAATGAACCTTCAAATATAATCAGAGAAACTCGTTATCAAAATTAACCGGTATACCAAAATTTAAAGAAAATCTGATAATTCTGCATGAAAAACCCATTTATCTAAGCTAAGGGGGGGGGGGGGGATTAGACCTCGTTTCTCCTTTATACTTAACCAATGAACCCCCAAGGCTAATCAGGGAAGCGCCTTAGCAGAATGAACATAGAAAAAAAATTGAAGCAAATCGGATATTTCTATCAAGAGTTATCGCGTTACGTGCGTACATACATACATACAAAACCGACGGGCACATTAGATCTCAGGCTTTGATAGCCTGTGAGCTAAAAAGTGCCAAGAGCGTGTAACTAGTGGGAGGGGGAGGGACAGAAAATAAAAGAGGACATTAAAAGATTTCCAACAATATGTTACACGAGATGGTTTGGAAGAAACATTAAATATGCTCCCCGGCGGACAGGTAAGTCTCAAACGGTGGAAGGGGTGACCTCAAATGTATCTTTGGTCAAGGTTTCAAAATGTGGATTTATAATAAAATAGAACGAGAGTTGGGCATTTTTAAAATAGCATGCATATTTTGAACGGCCCTGTAAATTAAGATTGGCGAGGAAGGGGGGGTGGAGGGCAAAAAGGATTAGAAGGGATGAACTTGAAAAATACAACATAATAAACTAGTAACCCGAATAACTAGGCTTCTAAACAAAAGTATAACGATTTAACCTAGTATTGAATTCAGGGGGTGACCCGGGGGAACATTCGAATGTCCCTCCCGAAAGTTTTGAGATTTTATGCTTTTTAATGGGCAAATGTGCATTTCCCCTCCCCTTACTGAACTCTAAAATCTCCCCCCCCCCCCTCTCCCACATCCCGACCGGAGCAGTCAAGAAATCAACCCGCCATTCAACACTGATTTAACCTAGAAAGAAAAAAAAAAAGGCTCTTATACAAAATTTTACAGCAATTCTGCCACTAAAACAGTAAAATTGGAGTAATCTGTTCAACCCGAATCGTGGATCATGCGCGATGCGATTTGAATTGAAGTAAATCAAAAAATAACAGTTTCACCCACATCTAAAAATCGGCATCGAATCTGAACGGAATCGATTCGCCCGAATCTAAAGAATTGAAGTAAATCAAAAAATAGCGATTCCCGCCGCATGCATATTCACAATACCTACTCGGTTCAGATTGGACACAGGTATTTCTCTGTAGAATTTTCTGGTATGAAATTTTAAATATTCTGAAACATTTATGAAAGCAATTTCTATCTCATAGAAACATGGAATTATTATTTAACCACGTCCTACTAAGCAAACATGTCTTTTCATTGAGTATTATTTTTCTAAACCTAGTAAAATTATAAATGTGAACTGTGAAAATGTTGGGCTGAAATCAGTGTCCACAAACCGGATGGTTAAATGCTTTTCCATTTATTATCAATTATACTCAGCTTTTGTTTTTCCAATGTGCAAAATTTTCACTTAAGTTAATAAAATTTACATATTTTATGTGTTTGTAATACATAAAATAAAAGTTATAAAAATAAAAATTATTTTCAATCAAATTTGACAATGATTTGTGTTGAGTTTGCAATGCAATGGCATTAAAAAGAAAAACAAGTTGGAAATTGTTCGTCAAGCGTGGCAAATGAGGTGCGTTCCTGCTATAACTAGTTTTATAAATGTTTTTTTGCACCGCATATTGTAATGAATCATATATTTTAATGCACTTAATAAGTGCATATCAATTTCATTCTGTTCGAAAAACTGTAACATCATTAAAATGCACTTGTAATAATTATTTCCCATTGGCCGTAATTTAACGCAAAACTTTTGACTGTCCCTGTAATTAAACTATACAACCGATTTTCATAAAATTTGAAATGACTCGACAAAATTTTGCAAATATTTGATATTTAAAATTTCAGACCATTCGGTTGTGTAGTTTTTGCTCCGTTATATGCGGACGGACAGACTGAACGACGACAATAGGTGCTACGTATTTATATAATTACTAACGCACCCAAAAAGAAAAAGAAGAAAAGAATGAAAAAATTGATTTGGTTTTGCAGTAATACTAGATACAGCAATGTATTTATAACCTTTACTAAATATATACCTGGTGCGAAAATCCAGGAGTGGTTGTGTTTTAGAATTTTTTATAACCAATATTTAATACTAATAGTAATCTTCACCTTATAATTTCTGAGATTAAAAAATATTACTATTTGGAAATAGCTATTATAAAAATCCAGAAACACAATTACAGTGAAAACCAGTATCAGCTATGTCAGTTATATTGCGCCAATATTTTTGTTCATTACTAATAGTGTTTCCCAATTAAGCGGAATTCTGAATTCAAAATATCTACCAGAATTTTGAAATCGTAATTTTTATTTTATATTATCTGCGGAAGTCTGCCATTGAAGAAGGCGAAAAGTATTGCTAAAATATTGTGGTATATATTTTGAATAACAAAAAAATACGCTTATCGCTATCGCTGATACTTGAACTAAAAGACCAATACTGTAAAATAGTGGGTTTACATTGGAGATATTTGTAATGAAACGTCAATACTGCAGAAATATTCCTACAAATTATAATTATCTCTAACAAAATGTCAATACTGCAAACGCATTTACTTTACGTTGGAAATATTAATTCTGAAATCGCAAAATATTTGTTGCCAATATTGCGCAAATATCTGCAAAATCTAAATTTCCAAATGTTGGGGTAATATATAGATATTACAAACAATATAGACATACAGCAATAGTTTTTTGCAGCGAGGACTAAACTTTTTACCAGTTTTTTCCCTAGGTATTTGTACAGAGTTCGATTAACACTGCTGTACCTATTAGTACTGGAATGTCAAATCAATTTCAATTTTTTTTTTCCTTTGAAATGCCACAATATTACAAACGTAATAGAATACTATATTGTTACATTTGATTAAAAATAGTTTTATTTTTATAACTTTTATTTTATGTATTAAAAACAAATAAAATATGATAAATTTTATTAACCTAAGTGAAATGTTTGCTCCTTCGGAAAAAAAATATGTATAATATATAAGGAATACAAAAGCAATCATCCGAATATAATCATGCGTTTTGACGCTGAACTCAGCCAAACATTTCACAATTTCACATTTATGGTATTATTAAGATTAAGATACTATCATTATTACATGGATATAATAGCAAAACTAATTGTTGACAAAATAATACTCTTGGAAAAAATATGTTCCCATAATAGGACGTAAAACCCCGAAAGGGGTTAAATGATAATTTCACGCTTCTATGAAATAGCAATTACCTTTATAAAGGTTTCAGAATATTCAAAATTTCATACCAGAAAAATATAGTGAAAAATACCGGTCTCAAATCTGAACCGAGTAGGTATTACTCGGAGAACCGAGTAGGTATTACTCAATGAAAAGACATGTTTGCTTAGTAGGACGTGGTTAAATAATAATTCCATGTTTCTATGAGATAGAAATTGCTTTCATAAATGTTTCAGAATATTTAAAATTTCATACCAGAAAATTCTACAGAGAAATACCTGTGTCCAATCTGAACCGAGTAGGTATTGTGAATATGCCCGCCGCATCTAAAGATCGACATCGGCATCGAATCTAAACTGAATCGATTTGCCATTTCTGATCTTAATTTACGGGCAGAATCAGAATCGATGCGTTAATTTTTTCTTACTTTCTTTTGTCTTTAGAAAAAGAAAGCGTTGGATTCGTGAAAAATTTCGACTTCCGGTTTTCGAAGGATTTATAGTTTTAGAAGATCTTGTCTGGAATACGATTTGACTATTTTTATACATTGTCTGTCTGTCAGTCTGTCTATTTGTTTATCTCTGACAAAAAAAATTGTGGGCGGTCTATTTCAAGAACTAATGCATGGAATCTGTTGAAACTTTAGATTCAATTAGACTTTCATATAAATTGGGGCTGATTGCTTTTTGATGTAAATCTACCGGCAGGTGGCGCTGCTATGCTGCATTTTTCCCGATTTTCGCAATAGCTCTATCTCAAGAAATAATGCACGGATTTTCATCAAACTTCACATTCAGTTAGACATTGGAATAAATTGTTGCATATTAGATTTCGGTGTAAATCACCCAACAGGGGGCGTTGTTATGCAGATTTTATCAGCAGTGTTGAATTCAGACAATTTTCTCCTGGAGGGATTTCTGCGGATCCAGAGAGGGACAGTTCAGAGGGGAAGGGGATTGGACTTTTGTACATTAAGCACAAAATCTCAAACATTCTGGAGGGACATTTGAATGTTGCACGGGGGGGGGGGGGCATGTCCCTCCGGGCTACCGCCGGAATTCAACACGTTTTTCTGGATTTAAACGATTTTAGAGATCATATCTCAAGAACTAATGAACGGAATTTCATCAAACTTAATATTCTGTCATAAGTTGTCCATGATTAGGTTTTCGTGTAAATGATATAACAGGTTGTGCTGCCATGCTGCTTTTTTTTAGCAGTGTTGAATTGAGACATTTTTCTCCGGGAGGGATTTCTATGGTTCTGGAGAGTAACATTCTAGAGTTTCGCGGGAGGGGGGGTAATTGGACTTTTGTCCATTAAGCATAAAATCTCAAATCTTCATGAGGGACATTTCAATGTTCCGGGCGGGGGGGGGGCGTCCACCCGTACCAGCTTCTGAATTTAACACTGTTTTTCAGAATTTACACGATATTAGCGATAATATCTCAAGAAGTAATGACCGGAATTTTATCAAACTTAATATTGTAATTGACATAAGTTGTTCTTGAGTTTTTCGTGTTAATCATGCAACAGGCTGCGCTGCTATACTGTTTTTTTGCATGATATTCGTGATAGCCATATCTCAAAACTAATGCACGGAATTCAGTCAAACGTCATATTTTGTTACACTTTCAGATAAATAGATCCTTATTAAGCTTGGGTGTATACTGCCCAACAGCTGTCGCTTTTATGCTCTTTGGATTGGGATTTTCCGTTGCGGACATCTAGGCTAATATCAGACGAACGTCTTTTTGTACGCTTTTTTTTTCGCTCTTACACCGTCCCTAGCGAAGGTGTAGGGATGGCGTAAGATACAAAAATGCGTGCAAAAAGACGTTCGTCTGACATTAGCCTAAGAGGGTGTGGGTCGAAATTCGATGATTTGTTAGGAAAATGCAATGCTTATATTTTCTTTTAAAATACACATACTTCAACGAACCTATCCTTTTTGAATCCTCATGATGCGCATAGGTTATCATTTAAATTTGACACCGTGATAGCGAATTTTGAAGTTTTAACATTTATGAGGCAGATGAAAGTTTTGGGATTGGCACATCTAACTACTTTATCTTCAATTTTTGAAGGAAAATGAAAATGATATTACCTTATTTTGTCTTAGAGACATCGATTAAAAAATTCATAGTATCGATTAAATCGAGTTGGACATAGTATCGATTAAATCGATTAAAAAAATCGAAATCGCCCATCACTAATCTTAACTTTATTTTAATGTTTGTTTAGTTTTCAGACTTTACAACATTTTATACACCGTATAGTAAACTTGTGATTTTTTATTTTCACGTTTATATGTAAAATTAACAAAATATTCAGAGTTGCTCACACGAAAATGTTTTCAGTTATCGAAAAAGAGTATACTAAAAAACTTATAGAATTCATCAGCAACCAACTTTTTACTGGAATAGCTTCATATGCTTCAGTAGGACCGATTGTTTTCTGCTTTTTGTTCAGTACATTCGAAAATTTTGAACTGATAAAGCTGCTAAACATGTTTTTATGTACCAAACTCGTTATTCTGTACTGGTATACTTTAACAATAAAACAATAGCTAACATCTTAACTTGCTTCCAAAATTGTTTAAAATTTAGTTATTTTAACTAAAATATTTAAGGTAAGGTGGAATTGATTTTTGTCATCTGATTTATAGTTTTTCATTCATTTTGTACAATAAAATATTTGGATAGCCTAAAATGTTACAATTTTAATCATTTATGTAAAATGTGTAATAATATTAATATATATTGTTAATATTTACAGGATGCATGTGTGTGTGTATAATTTTTATTTCATAAATTAAAAGAAGCCATATAAAATAATAATATTGTTTGTATAAAATAATAATATTATTTAAATCCGATTTAAATAAAAAAAAATCTCATAATTTTGATTAAAAAAAAAATCACGTACTCTATATCCATATGTATGTACCCATTTCCTTCTGTGGTATACCATAGCATGTATGATCTTATTTGATTTTGTTTTTAAATAAGCATTATTTCTAATTTATAAAGTGTGACATGCAGAAAATCAAACTTAAAATTTGGATGGATTGGAAACCGAAACTAAATTGCGTAAAAAGAAAATGATTTAATATGAAAATCGCGTAAAAATAAATTCATATAAAAACGAATCCAGTGTTTTTCCAAATGAAATGTACTCAAGATGAGACAAATGGAAAATAAAAATCCTGACGATATTCATTTTATAAAAATTCATAAATATAAATAACAGTTTAAATGTACAATTATCTAAAAATCCATTCACTACTTACTTATAAACTTCAGTGGCATAGTTGAATCCGATGCAGTTCTCTTAGTAGAACAGCCAGTTACACGCTTAAATTTGCATAGCATAGTAAGGACATTCTTGGGTACTAACTCCAACTTTCGCAACAATAATTTTTCCATTTTAATAAGGTTCCCCACATCACATCTGGTGTTGTTTCCTTCCAGAATTCCATTGGCTAACTGTTGTGCACTGCCGTCCGATTTTTCCAAACTTAAATCATATTCTAGAGAATATTCTCGTTCCATATAAGTTTTTATAAATAACCTCATGTATTTCGAATCCAGTGTTGATACTGGAAACAATTCAAAATGACATTTGATACCATTGATGTAGCAATCGGGACTATCATAACAAATACGAGGCGTTTTAGTTTTAGCAACTTTGGAAAAATCAAGAATTTTCCATTTAATGAGAGCATCTTCATGAGTGTTTTCAATTATGCCAGTTTCTGTATGTATATCCACTAACGACCGGAGTGACATCTTTAAAACAGAGATCAATAACCAACAATCCTGAAAATAAATAAGACAAGGATGCATTTGTGTAAAATATCATTTTTAGAAAAATGTCAGTGTAAAATAATAATATCGCCTACATAATTTAGTACGTATCTTATTAGTATCATTTATTAAAATCATTATTATCTATCTACTTATATATATAAAATACAAACGAAAATTTCGTTCCGGCTTCTTATAACTCGAGTTCTAATGAATGGATTTTGGTGGAGCTTGCATTGTTAGCTATTATTTCAGGGAAGGTTTAGGTATATAGCACGTCGTTCTACGTAGATTAGTTATAGAATTTTGATGAAAAGTTCTATTATTTTATACAAAAATGTTGCCATTGGCATACGTACCTTATCTTAGCGACACATATTATGCTATCTTTTTGTTCAAGAATTGAAACGTTTATTTGAATTAGAAATTAAAATATACAAACAAACTGAATAATAAAATGAAAAAACTATCACTAATTTTATTAAAAATACAAAGAAATACAGTTTTAATGAGAAATAATAGTATAAAATGAAAATATTTAATTTAAATATGAGAGGAATATGTTTGTACAGCTCAAAAGGAGTATTTATTTTCAAAGTCGATCCATTGAAACATTATTTGGCGAACCTTTTTATAGTCGCGTGCCAATTTTTTTCAAAAAATATTTCGCATGACCTTGACGTGCCAACTAGAAAACAAATTTAGTGGATTGAAAAGCAATGAATCTAAACTACTTGGAAATTACTTATGAAGATTTTTACTAATATGGGTAACATACATGTAAGTATTACACAGATATAATTATAGAAACACTTATATTTTAGAAATTAATAATAAAAAAAATTATGTGACTGTGTTGTATCTTGGATGAAAAATAATTAATATCATTTTAATGCTCAGTTAATTTTAACAGAATGCAAACTAAAATGGATTTATCTGGCAACTGTTCTCTATTTGATTTTTTTATATTATTCATTTGAGAAAATAATGACTCACAGGTATAAATAGTAGGGAAAATTATTAAAATGAAAAAATGCAGTTTATATTTAAATAGTTGTCAAATTAATTTTCAAGTTGCCACAATTTGTCATCGGTATTTTTATTAATACGTATAATAATCTTTCCTTTTTGGTAGTTTTCAAATATTTTCTTCGTTTGATAAATTTTCGAACTATATTGAATAAGATTAAAATTCTTCAATTTCCAATTAATCGAATTTAGAATTAAATCAGGTCGTCTAAATTCGTGTATTTTGTGTAAAATCACTGTATCCTGATTTCGAGACATAATCAATGCCATGCCGCGCCAAAAATTATTCTTTCGCGTGCCAAAAGTGGCACGCGTGCCATAGGTTCGCCGACCCTGTCCTATGCCTTCATTCTTAATGGTTTATACTTTTATGCACCTTTTTTATTCCTTCTCCCTGAGCTAAGTGTTGCAATTCCATCTTATAGTAAAATGACGCAAATTTTCTTTTGCCTCGCCTGTGAAATTTACTTTTGTCGAGATGTGTCACTCTTCTTACGGGTGAGCGATATTTACTGAAAATCTACTTCTGAATGTTTGATAAAATAATATTAAGAAAAATCTCCAAAAGCGCTTATACTACTCAGGAATATTTGAAAAAAAAAAAAAAAATACAGAATATTCTTTTAACGGGGATATATATCTATATATATAAAAGAAAGTCTGAATTTTGTATTAATCAACGCGCAGCGAAAACTACTGAACCTAAAATCTTGAAAATCGAGATAAAAATACTTCTTAAGATATAGAGTGCCGCTAAGAAAGTATTTTCCAAAATTCCACCCCTAAGGGGGGTAAAAAAGAGAACGAACTTTAAAAAAATTCCTTAAAAATCCGATTTTATAGTTATTTTTCAACTGATATTTTTGTATGCTGAATCGAATGGTACTAACTAAATTCTTTTAAGCCCAATAGTTCGAGAGATATTTCATATTTTTCTAATTTGGCACTATCTTTGGCGCCAAAACCTGAATTTTTTAAATGATAATTTCTGAAAACTCATTCTTTTCATTCTGTTACTATAGCAAAGGAAAAAATTCTAATTGAATAATTTTTTAACAAATCCTTTTGGTTAAATAAAAACAACTTCGTCAATTAAAAAAAAAAATTCCAACGCCTCAAAAACTAAAACTAAATAATAAAAAAAAAACCTGTAGTACTTTATCGTTCTAATTTTCGTCGCGATACCATGCCAAAATGTATGGTATCGCGCCATTTATTTCAACCCTAATCGTGCAAACGATTTTTATTGCAAACCGTGCCACACATTAACATTTGCTGATTATTGAACGTGAATTTTTTTATGCAGGAATTTTTAATGAGGGAATTTATTTTATTCCATCATAATCTCGCAAAACTTTTTAATTTATTTTTTGAATAGAAAATATTTATTACTGATACTGATATAGATTTTACCATTTCGCAGTTATCTGATGATGAGGAAGCAACAGTAAAATTATTTCAGAAGTTAGGAATTATACATATAAAAATGTTTCGTTCAAAAAACCATGAATGTCTTTATTGAAAGAATGAAATGTTTACTGCAATGCGAGACATACGTATTACGTACGCCATGCTTCAGTAGTAAAAGACATTTACAATTTCAAGACTGCAGTTTAAATTGACTATATTTTATTACTTGCAAAATATTTATTTATTCTTATATTTTAAGTATTCATTCTGGTATCCGTCGACCAATTTCGCCAAATTATATAAATCGCCAAACCACTCGCCAAATTATACAAATTGACATAATTTTTATTTTAAATAACGAAACAACAAATAAATTAGTATAACATTAATAAAAATATATTTAAAACGTCAAAATAAAAATCACCTGATGACGTAAATACGTGTAATTTGCTTAAAGTCAAGTGAATGTGACATTTACGATCAACCATTATTGTCATTTAATCTTATAGTTTGGCAATAGATTTTTGGTCGCCGGGATAACAAAGTAGTACCATTATTTTTATTGATTTAAGTCAAAGTCTGTAATTTTCAAAAGTTATATTTTTTAAATGCTTATTTTTTTTATCAAAAATTTTTTGTTAAAATGTATCATTTCAATTTTGTGACATTCAATTTCTATTACGATTGGTGACAATGGTGTTGGCATAACAGGATAATACCAAAACAGTTACTGATTTTATTTCAAATCTAAAGAAAAAAGGTTTAATGAACAATAAACATTGTAAATATGGCTATAACTCAGATTCTACTGAACAGAATTTTGTAGAACTGACACTGTTAAATAGTAAATTTGGTTTATAAATGGTTTAATGTAAAAACCATCATTCTAAGTTGCTACGATTCTAAAATTAGGTGAACTCGATTATGAAAGATTTCAAGACAACTAATTAAATGCACAGTAAGTTGGATAATATTTCAGGGATTTTTTCAATATTTATCATATCATTCTGTGTTGTTTAGTTACGGAGCTATGCGGAAAAAGTTCTCAGTGGTACAGTAAAGAAAATTGGAAGATATACGTTACAGAGATAGGGTATACTAGAGAGTATATATGCTATAGTTATGGAAGTTAAGCTGAGTTCCTTAAAAAATTCAGAAGTGATGCAGTATATACCTACCCCTACCTCCCAGAGAGTTCTATAATCAGGTTAATGCGATTATGAAAGTTATATTTAACTATCTCAATATATATATATAATGCAAAGAGAAATTTCATTCCGGCCGCTTATATCTTGAGTTCTGCTGAATAGATTTTGACTGACATTGTTAGTTAGATAATTTTTCAGAAAAGATGTTACTATAAAACATAACGTTCTACTTTGCTTAGTTAAATAATTATGGCGAAAGTTAAATAATTATGGGGAAACTGTTAATTAGATCATTTTTAGGGAAGGTTTCGGTATATTTTCCAGTTTAAAAGATTCTGCTAAGTGATTTCAATGCAACTTGATCGGTTAGTTAATTTTTCAGTGAATGTTTTAGTATAAAGCACATATCATTTGCTGTTGCTTGGTTGTTAGGTTGCTTGATTGTAGAATTATATGTATATGAAAGTTCTAGAATCAGGAGAACCCAATTATTATGAACGATCAGCATATTCAATAAGTCCAATATACAGATTCTGATGAGACTTGAAATGATAATTTTTCATGAACGCTTTTAGTATATTACATATTGTTCTATTGTTCTTTACCGAATCGTACACTAACAGATCAAATAAAGAAATTGGTCCTTAACAGTCTAAATTTGTATGACTCAATAAAAGATATAATAGCGTAATGACATTCATATTGTTTCAGCAATTCGGTTGGATATACCAGGTAAATGTCCATATTGCTTTAAAACGCATGATCAAATTCACAGATATATTTTGTTTCATTCAAGATTTCTTTAGAAAAACCGACCAGCGTAGCGGGCGAAGGCGGCTAGTCCTTCTATATATATAAAAAAGTTTTGATTTGGAAATGGACCAATGAAATTCTGCGTAGATATTCCGGGTAGATCGGCATCCAATTTGAATGCTTAAGCATGGATTTCATCGTTAATATTAAAAAAACTGTTGCATACAAAAATATGAAAATCGGTGGTATTATAGAGAAATGTTTGATAAACACGCTGATGCAGACAGTTTTCAAATCGAAGAATTATTTAAAGAGATATTTAATGCTAAAGTTGGACAAAATCGCTCCATTAAAAAAGTTTTATTGGAGCAAAAACTATACATGAGAATTTAATCATTTTTAGATCATTTTATACGTTATAAGTTCCCGGTGTGAAGATTGCATTTATTTTTCTTATTTGACTCATTTTTTGAGGTTTTATTTCTATTTTAAATTCAAATTTTCAGCATTTCGAGAGATACTTTTTACAAATTTTAGAAAATGTTATTAATTTAAACTGTTGCCAATTGTATAAACAGCGCAAACAATAATGTTTACTTCAAATTAAAAATTTATTTACACGTGACTATTACAAATAGAAAAAAAACTTTAAAATTACAATTAATTGATTACATGTTAAAAGCAGGAAAATTACGTCATAAGGACCATATTTACACTTGAATTTTAAAAGAGAAACAAAATCTTAAAATAAAAATATCATTATTATGCGTTAAAACTTGTAAATGGAGGAAATTACGTTATATTTAAAATGGCCAAAAAATATGGCAAAACAATTTAAATTGAAAAATATATTTGCGCGAGATATTTTGAGATAATCTTTTCAACTATTATCGTGAATTCGAAGACAGCGCAAATAATATTCCCTTCTAACAACAAAAGTATTTTCAAGTGAATATTAATAAGAGAAATAAAATGTTGGTGTAAATTACGTCAGATTTGAAACGATACATTTAAAATGAATCATTTAAAAGAACTATCTTATAGTGCTGTTAAAAAATACCGGGAGACAATGACACTGTTTACTTAATTCATTTTACATTAGCTTATTTTTAAATGTTTAACTAATTTTTTTAAATTAAATACGAAAACAGCCATTGTATCTCTTAACAGCAGCAGATTTGGTCTTAAAAATTCCCAATCCAAGGAAAACGAAGGGAAACCGGTTTACAGAGAAATCGCTACTGTTTTTTTTTTGTTTTTTTGTTTTTTTTTTTTAAATTTAATTCAATATTTTTAAAGCCGATCAAATTAGCGGGCTTTTTGAATTTTGGTGTGCCTGAACGGGGGTGTTGGCGAGCGTAGCTCGTAGGGGGCAGGGCCCCCTATTTTTTATATAAAAAAATTTAAGCAAAATCACGATTTTTACAGTTCGTAAAACAACAATGAAAATTTCATTTTTTGGCGATTTAATGCTGGTGGGCGACACAATAAAATTTTGAATGATACTTTTTTGTGATAAATACTAGGGGGCTCAACCCCCTACGAGTTACGCTCGCCAACCCCCGTTCAGACACCGCAGACTCTAAAAGCACGCTAATTTGATTGGCTTTAAAAAGATTTCGAAAGATTGAATTATAACTTAAAAAACAGCGGCGATCTCCCTATAAACGGGTTTCTGTTCATTTCTCTTTGATTGGGGAATTTGGCCAAATCAGCTACGGTTAAGAGATACAATGGCTGCTTCCGTCTTTGATTAAATAATTTTAGTTAAACATTTCAAAATATAAAATGGATTAAGTAAACAGAGTCTTTGTCTCCCGGTATTTTTTAACAAAGCGAAAAGAAAGTTTTTTTAAATAAGACATTTTAAATACATCGTTTATAATTTTACGTAATTTTCACCAAACTTTTCTTTCTCTTTTTAATATTCACGTGAAAATACTTTTGTTATGAAATGAAATAAAGAGAAATGGAGAACTGGGGGCAGGAAAACACAATGGTAAACCTACGAGTCAACCGCTAAAATCAGGTTTTCAGGTGTTTTCCACCAACATATGACTTGGCAGACCGATTGCATTTTAATAGGCGAACCGAGTTTTAACTAATTCTGGAATTTCAGCCGTGAACTCGATGAGGTGATTGTCTGAGCCGCTGCCTCCCGGTCTATAAGGATAGTTACAAAACAACGATAGATGACACACATGACGATAACTAAAGCAAAAGCTAAATACTGATTAATAAAAAAACGCAATAAATTGATCTTCAAAATTACGCCATTTTTCAATCATATCCACAAAAACATTTTCTGTTCAAAAACATTGGAGGTGGCTGCTAATTACAAACACTTAACAGTTTTGAAGAGTGTTGAGTTATTAAAAGAAAAACCGTTTCTTATCAGTTATTTATTGCTCGCAAACTAGAAAAATTGTATGAAATCATACTTTTTTGGAAATAAAAGTGTTAGCAGCTACATTTAATATAATAATTCTTTTTACTCTACGAGCATATTTCTTTTATGCATGCAAAAATTTTTATAATTTAAATGTTTGTTCATTATATGATTCGTTTTAAATATAAGTCAAAAATTGTTTTAATTTTCTGATAATATTGGATCATCCGGAAAGTTCTGCGGTTTTTTTCAAAGTGCAGCTCGGTTTCGTATAGTTATTTTGCTACTACCGTATCAATAAGGCCTGACCTCTAACCACCCAGAAATTTACACTCAGTGTTTTCTGCTTGCTCTGTATAATTCTGTCTTGTATTGTCACATAAGTTTTGTTTCAGTGCAGTGCTAAGAATGGAGAACCAAAAAGTTCATTTTCTTCATATTATGCTCTTTTATTTCAAAAAGGGAAAAAATGCTAGTCTGACCTGTTTGTAAAATTTGTGCCGTATATGGACATAGTCCTTTTTCAGGTGGCATGTTTCTAGAGATGGGAAAACAGTTACGAATTGTTAACAGGTTCCATCATTACACCACTAGCTTGGTAACATGTTACAATAACCAAATAATTTTTTAACACCTTACCAGAGGCTAAAAATTTATTGAAATTTTGCACTTTTGGGGTCTTTTTTTAAATTTAGGTCATTTTTATAGGTTTTGGTTAAGCATTTGTAGGTAAAGAACATTTTTTTAACTTTTGGGTTTCTTTAATGGCTGAAAAAAAGCTCACATTTAAAATGTAGAGTTAAAATTTACAAAAAATCAAAAAAAGTTTTCTAACTTTAGCAGTGGACATAAAGACACACTAAACAGAATTATATATTTAAAAAGTTTAACATTAGAGTTTATATCCAGCATGATTCTTCGTTTATAATTACAGCATTCTACTTTCTTAGACCCACCCAACCAACCTAAGTCTGAAGATATCTGTACATAAGGGAATAGTACAAAAACATTTTCTTTTTAATAGCTTCTAGCATTCAAAACTATCTAGGATTTAAGATGTCCCCAATTCAAATGTCATTCAATGTCTAGTATAATTCTCAATTTCTTAAGGTGGAAACTCATGTATTCAAGTAAATTATCATTTATAAATTCATCTGCCAAATAATTAGATTATTCGATAGGTATCTCACACTTATTCCTAAAATGCAGAACTCTCCCCCCCCCCCCTCTCTCTATATATATATATATTTTTTGAGCGTTCCTTAACATGAGTGGTTAGAAACATACCTCCATTTGAAATTTAAAAAAGGATATTTAAATATCTAAAAAAAAAAATGACCAAATTAGAGTAATTATATATATATATATATATATATATATATATGAAAGGATAAAAACCCTTTTAAAACTCAAAATTCAAATTAAATTTCAAAAATTTAAATTAAAATCCGAAGTTTCTTTCTCCTAACTTTAAATCTCATTCTAAAACCAGTTTTACCCCTTGTAACTTTGTTTCCCAGCAATACATTTTATTACTTTCAGATATCATTCTCAGACGATCTTTAAAAGTAAAATGCTGACGTTCGGAATATTCTCATTCAGTTGCGGTTAGCCGATTCCCGGGCCGGCCAAGCCTAAGTCTGGCATCTGATCCCGGACAATCAATCAAAAGCTAATCAGCCAATTAAAGAAATGTTCCTCCCAAATTTACAACAATGCCCTCTGCTGGAAAGTATGATGAACCCCAAGATATTAACTAAAACCCGCGCCAAAAACAAGAGAACTTGCACTTTTGAGAGGCCTGCAAAACCTATGACGATGTAGCTTCTGAAAATCATCATCGTAAGTGGCTCGAGGGTCCCCTGGCCGAACTCGCGAATCGGACTGTAAGATGAGCGGCGAAATAAATGAGTTCGGTCCATCAAGTGGTTCCCGTGTCTAAGTTATTTATACACAAGTACTGTCAACCCCATGATGTCACCGGCTGTACGGACACATGCCGCGAAGTGAACGGGCCGCGATTACCCTTTACAAGTCCGGAATGCTCGTGATATATCATTACATATATATAATATTTATAAGGAGCTCTGTCTGGATGTGTCGTTCTTTTCGTATTGGGTTACTGCTTTGGATGGACAGTTTTAAAGTTTTCTTTTCGAATTGGGTTACTGCTTTGGATGGCCAGTTTTAAAGTTTTCTTTGGTCAGTTTGGTCTCGACAGATATGGGGGAAGTTTCATGAGTAATTACCGGTATAACCCAGCATGCAAGTCCTTAGCCTTGCAATCTGTCTCCATTGGATGTTTTCTTTTTATTCATGGTTTTGTTAGTAAGATTTTTCCATGGTTATTTTGTTAATTTTCTCTGTAGTTCAGTAGCTCTGGGATTGGATGTATAGTATGTGTTTTTGGTATTATATATATATATATATATATATATATATATATATATATATATATATTGCTTACAATATTATTTAATCTCACTGTTTATACATTGCTCACCCGCAAGAAAATAGAGAGACGTCTTGCAAATATTCATTTCGCGCTTTTTTTACACTAACAGGTCTCTTGTAAGTGCGTCTTGCTACACAAACGGTTTCATGAGTGTACCTTTACGGAAAATCACTTTATTACCCCAATATGTCCAATTATGACCGCAGAAGAGGGATGGAGGTGTATTTGTGTGGGGAGCTAAAATTACCCAGCCCTCCAAACCTCATCCTAAGTCTTCATTTTTAAGGGTTTTATTCTTTTATGCAAGTTTTCATTCCAGCATGCACAGCTAAGTGCTATAATTTCATGTTACAGTAAAATCATGCACATTGTCCTTTTGCCTCTCCTGCGAAATTTACTTTTGTCGAGATGTGTCACTTTTTTTGCGGGTGAGCAACATATTAAATTAACAAAATTGTTCATACTAAAATAAATGTTTACTCTATGCATTCCCAAGCATTTTTTTTTTAAACATTTAAAAGTATTTTTCGTTTTTTCTGAAACACTTCACTTTCTCACATGTGTCACCTATCGAATAATGGTGCGATGCGATCAACTGTGTATTTTGACCTATTCGTTAGCAATATCCAATAACATTATGGGATATAAAAATAATTTAATAAAATCTTTTAACCTTAATTAGGTTTAAGGCAAAATTTGTTAATTAAAACATTCCACTTTCATGATATTTCCACTTATATGAACAAATACTTTTTAAAACGCCATCTCTTTCATATTTGACAACAGTGACTATTATTTTTTCCAAATTGATTAAAGCATTTTTTTTAATTTTTATAGATGTTCCTATAAAATAAGAATCTTATTGCTTTAGTAAAATTAATTCCAAGAAAAACGTTTTCTAGCTGTCATAGTTATGACAAAAAGTACAATAAATAAATAAATAAATTGCTTTACCGAACCCGTACGTAGCATCAACAGACATATCATTCAACAACAATCGAAAAAATACTTTACCTCACTTTAAAATATCCTCAAACCACAAACGCAAGCGCGGTACTAACTTGCAAGTTACAATCAAAATATCCCCAGCCACGCGAATCTAACTTATAAACTTAGAAAAACTTTCCCTCCCCTCTCAATAACGTACAATTCTCAGATTCTAATATTACCAGTCTAGCTAAACAATATATTCAAAGCAATAATATATATTTTTTAATAATTTAACTGCTTCATATCTATGTATTACAAGCAGGGTTCGCAAAGCTGGGCCCAGTTCGAAAAAACCCGGTGGGTTTTTTCAGAATGGGTCCACTTGAAAAAGCCCGCTGAAAAACCCATAATGTGGGTTTTTTCAATTTTCAGAAATATTTAAAATTTTAACTATATACATTTAATGAATTTAAGTCATTTCAGTTAATTTTGAAAAAAAAAAAAAATGTATAAAAGCCATTAGATTAACACCCGAGGTAAAATAAAAATGTATAAAAGCCATTAGATTAACACCCGAGGTAAAATAAAAATGTATTTTAGCACATTGAAATACTATACTAACATAGAACATAGTAGGCAACATACATGGTACATAATTATAAAGGCATATCATCTTTATATAAAAAATTCAAATGAATTACATTCATGAAAATAAAATATACGTATTTTTACTTTCTTTTATCTTTACAAGAAGAAAGTATTTAATTTGTGAAAAATTTCGACTTCCAGTTTACGACGGACTTATACATAATTTTTAATTAATTTTTCAACTACTTTTCAGCAGTGAAATTACGCTTGAAATTATTGAATATTAAAGACGTGAATAATCACTTTGCTAACAAGTCGTAAACCAACTTCGTGAAAAATGTCCAAGTCGGGAATCGAACCCGGGCCCCTGGAATAGATCTACAGTGCTCTACCACTAAGCCACAAGGATGATGCCCAGCTTGGCATCTCTCACTTATATAAGTCGGTAAGGCTGCAACCGCAGCACAAGATGGAAAAGTCTCCATGAGCACACAATCTAGTGGCGAAACATGAGACGCAAATGAACCCAGCATCGGTGAATCGGCTTAGTGGTAGAGCACTGGAGATCTATTCTAGGAGCCCGGGTTCGATTCCCGGCTTGGACATTTTTCACGAAGTTGGTTTAGGACTTATACATTTTAAAAATCTCCTGAAGACGATTTGATGTTTTTTAGAAAACATCTGTCTGTATGAGACAAAAATTTTGTGTGTGCGCTATCTCAAGAACTAATGCATAGAATTTTACAAAACTTTAGATTCAGTTAGACCTTGATGTAAACTGATGCTGATTAGTTTTTGGTGTATATTGCCCAAAAGGTGGTGCTGCTGTACTGCATTTATCTCAATTTTTGCAATAGCTTTATTTCAAGAACTAATGCACGGATTTTCATCAAACTTCAGATTTTCAGTTACAAGGTAAGTTGTTGCTTATCAAGTTTTGGTGTATATCGCCCAACAGGTAGCACTGTTTTGCTGCATTTTTTTCATGATTTCAGCAATAACTCTTTTCTTAAGAACTAATGTCCGGAATTGAATAAAAATTTAGATTCATTAGACCTTGATATAAACTGGTGCTGATTAGTTATTGGTGAATATAACCCAACAGTGGCTCTGTTGTGCTGTATTTTGTATGATTTTCGCAATATCGCAAGAATTAATGCATGGATTTTCATCAAACTTCAGATTCAGTTAGACGTTGATGTAAGCTGTTACCGATTAGGTTTAGGTGTAAATTGCACCTAATAGCATGTAGTGTGGGTATGCTGAATTTTTTACGATTTTTGCAAAATCTATATCTCAAAAACTAATGCACGTAATTTAATCAAACTTAATATTCTGTTTCATTTTCATGCAAATAGATCCTTATTAGACTTGTATGTAAACTGAACAACAGGTGTTGATTTTATACTGTTTGGGTTGAAAATTTTGGTTGTGGACATCTAAGAGGGTGGGTTCCAAAATTCAATGATTTGTTTGAAACAATGTGATACTTACATCTCCTTGTTAAATGCATCCAATTCAACGAACCTATATTTTAGAATCCTTGTGATGGGCATAGATGTGGCGCTGTGATAACGAATTTTGAATTATTAACATGTATGAGATAGAGGAAAGTTTTGGGATTGGCACATCCAACTAATTTATCCCTTTTTTTTCTTCCTACTTATATATTTTAAATATTACTATTCTATTCATTATTTGATTTTAAAGCAAGTTAACAATTTTATATCTTCTATTATATTTAAAACTAATTTGTGAGAAACACTGACACTTAATTGATTTAAATTCATATAATTTATACAATTTATAACTTGTAAAATAGCATTACAATTATATTGCATTTAAGGGAACAATGTATTGTTTTATGTATAGTATATATAATATATAAATAATGCAGTATACAAGAACGTAATATCGCATATATTGTACTTTTGAAAAAACCCAATTTTCCCCGGGGAAAATTGGGTTTTTCATGAAAAAACCCATGTGGGTTGGGGCCCCACCAGTGGCTGAGAGGTTCTGCTCTCGTAACTGGTAGACGGGAGGTGCTGGGTTCAAACCCAATCGCGCCCGTCGGCCTAACCGTTTCGGAGTTTTCGTGGTTTTCTTCGAAGCCGTGGTTTTCCATGCGTAAATACGGGTTAGGTTCCCTTAGAAAGACCCCCACGAAGGGCACTCCCCCCAGGGCCTATATCCCACGTGTTGATAATCGGCCGTCATAAACACAAACCAAACCCATGTGGGTTGGGTTTTTTCAAAAAAAAACCCGGGTTTTTGCGAACCCTGATTACAAGTAACTATAATCCTTCAGAGACGTGATTAATTTTTTTCAATTCCTACTATTAGTTCACACTCTCCCTATATTTATTTATTTATTTATATATCTTGTTCAAATTTTCAATCGTTAATAAAACTAGGGGATCGTACTCGGGCTTCCCGGGTTTAAGAATGTAGGTGAAAATATTTTTTTTTTTAAATTGGAAACTAATAATTTTTTTATGTGCAATAAATTGTTTAGATTGACCACTTGCATTAAAAAAACATTTCTCATATGGAAAATACGAATTATACAATCAAATAAATTTTTGAAATTTATCAAAAGCGATATTTTCTTATTAACCGCATGCTAAGAGTTATTTGCCAAGAATTTGCTACTTATGGCATCCTTTTATATTCTGATAATTTCAGAGCTCATACATATCTGGTAAATTTGTGTTTTATTTATATTATTTTATTTATTTATTCATGGGGAAGTTTTTTTTAACGGATATTAGCCGTAAGAAAATTATGAACTCTTTATTTTGTTTTAAGGGGAAACGAATTAATTTTTCGTAATCGAGCTCCGCGCGATTTAGATAAATTTAAAAAAAAAATATTTCATGCTTTAAAATGGTTTTTAAAACCATAGACAATCAGTAAACTGAGATGAACTTTACAAACAAATTGTATTTGAAAAAGAAAATCCCATTTGGTGATCTAAAAATTTAAATTGTACGATTACAAATATATTAGATTGGTGTTTTTTCAATATTATTCTTTTGTTTTATTATAAAAGAAGTATTAATTTCGTTAATTTGTCTTTCACAAATATGTTAGATTGGTGGGGGTTTTTTTTATATTATTCTTTTATTTGTTTATAAAGCAAGGGTTAATTTCGTTATACAAAAATAGTCAGAAACAAATGCTGAAAAATGTTTGTTGTTTTATGTGCAAAATGTTTATTATTATTATGTATTGAAACCGGCACGTGATAAGATAATCTTTAAAAAAAATCACGCTTAAAAATTATTTTAGAAAATATAATACATCAGTCAATGAATGCAGTTTTTAAACAAATTGCATTTGAAAGTAAATTTTTTTCCTTATGCGACGAAAATTGAAAATGTACGATGGTCAGAAGATTAAAAAATTGCAGTAGCGAAAATTTCAAGACCGAAATTTTATCATGAAGTGTTGCCATTCGCAAAATGACGTCAGCGATATCCACAGATACGTTTGTTCTTTATAATATAGATACTTAATCAGTAAAATATAATAAAGATCAGTTATTAGGATGTGGTTATCAATTGAGGCTCTTATGCTTGGATTTCCGGAATGAAAACAGCAATTTTCACCTCAAAATTTGCATACGCACTTCTCATATCCATATTCATCATTTTTAAAAAAATTGTATTTTGTTTGATCATTTAATAATCATTTCAACTCAAAACTTGAAGTTACGATTGTCAGCAACATCTTTTATGTGAATAGACGCACTCTTTACTTGAGATTCTAATCTCAATTCCTGAGAGTAAAAATTTCCATAATTTATTTTTTTAGACACATTTGTGTTAAAATGTTTAGTTTTGTCTAAGAAAATGATCGTTTTCTTTTAAATATGACTTCATTTTCACTTAAATAACTTCACTTAATTAATCATTTAAATTCGCCTAGTGTCTGAAACTTAGTATCAGTACACATGCAGAAGGAAAAACAATGTAGAAAATTTATGAGGAAAAATGCGTGTTTTCAAAAGTAGTATGTCATTTTCCGTTATTATGCCCCTGATATAATATTCTGCTTCTAATGGGATTTTGCGCCACTAAATCCTATACAACAATTTTTATCAACAATTTTGAATTTTTATCAGAAAATAGCATGCATAAAGTTAAAAATAACAACTCATTATTTCTCGCTTGTCTGCAATAATGAAAGCTATCTAATTTTCCTCATTTTGAAGAAATTTAATAAAATGCTTTTAAAATTAAAATATAAAAGTGGGGATATTATATATATATATAAAAAAAACAGACAGTGCGATCACATCTTGAAGGGAAGAGCTTTCCGTTAAAAAAAAATAGTAAATTTGGTTCAGCAGAAAGATCAGGGCAGATGACTAAAAAATACGCTTGTGTTTTAAATATATAGATTATATAAAATTAGTAAAAATTAAAGTAAGCAAATTATGTTATTTTGATAAAATTATAGTAGAATGTCCTAAAGAATAGCATTAAAATTTTATCATTCGAGAGAATTTTCCACAAAAACTCAGGAACACCGTATTATTTTAAACCACGAATTATTTGTTTGCTTGTCTAACTCGAAGAAGCAAATCCATCCCGGCGAGAATCATCAATTTCTGTAATATAAATCGCTATTATTTGCACGCCACCTCTCTTTTATAAAGACACTCTAAATTTTTGTAAAACATTGCGTTTTATGTGATTTCGATTACATTATTTTCAAAAGTGAAGCATTTTCACCTGTGAAGAATTTCAAAGCAGCTGGGCTGTGAAAATGACGGACTTCTACAAAACATAATTCAGGTTTAAGAATTAAAATACACGCTTTTTTTATAAAATGACGTCATTTGGATTCGCTAAAGCAATCCACTTTTACAATCCAATCTTAAACTTCGTCTATAGGAAAGTGTGCATATGACGTCATTATTACGGAATAACAGACAATATTCTTGACATAGCGCATATTTTAATTTCAACTTTTTTTTCAGGTTTTATGAGAAAATAGCAACAAAAAGATACAGTATCTCCTATTTTCCATTTACTTTCAATGACTTTCAATAGAAATGAGGTACTTTTGTTGCTTTAATAAGGAAAATGGTATTAAAAACTACAAAAAAATTAATATCTCAAAAATAAATTGAGATACAGCTTTCAAACAAATTGCATTTAAAAGAGCATTTTTTTCTTTACACGACGGTGTAAAAATTTAAAATGTGCGATGTTCAGAAGTTTAAAAATTTGCAGTAGAGAAAATTGCAAAGCCAAAATTTTATTTCAAATTTCAAAGTGTTGCCATTCGCAAAATGACGTATGCGTTACGCACAGATATGTTTCTCCTTTATAATATAGATACTTATTATTCATCCTACCAAGTTGAAATAAATTTTTTTAAACTTGTACTGGATGACAATTGATGTTAATACAGTTTTTCAAATATTAATTCATTAATTAAATTTTAATTAATTAATTTTAGTTTTACATGGGAGACAAAATGGCGGCCATTGGTTATTGAAACATTTAATGCATCTTCATATCTATAAGGGGGGGGGGGGGTTACCATAAAGGAGGACCCTGTTCTGTCGCCAAATACCGCCAAGTTTTTCGCCAACTTGGCGATATATTGCCAAATTTGGCGACCAAAATGAGTCGCCAAAAGTGACGCCAACATGGCGATATCTCTAATATTTCGCCAAGTTCCTATAGTCTTCCATTGGAAGCTTACTTGCTTATAGAAAATCAACAAATTGAGATATTTTAATGCACCAAAAACTAATATTAGCTTAAGAGATTATATTAAATTTTTCTCTGATGACCTAAGTAGAAATTGACTTTAAAAATAAAATTTTTATATTACTTGTTTTACGCATTTGACACTGAAAGAATTACAGATATCATGTTAAAGCGAACATAATATTTGATTATTTAACAATTGGTATAGAACAGGGTCGGCGAACCTTTTTGTTGCCGCGTGCCAAGTTTAGTCAAAAAGTATTTTACGTGACCATGACGTGCCAATTAAAAAACAAATTTAGTAGGTGGAAAAATAATGGATTAAAATTTTCTATTAAGATTTGAAAAATATGAGGAACATACATGTAGTTATTATACTGTAATAATTATGGCAACAAGTATATTTTAGAAATAAAAAAAAATAATGCTATGCAATTTGATTTATGTTGCTACATCTTAATATCAGGTTAATTTTAATGCAAACTAAACTCCAGATTTAACTGACAAGTGTTTTCAGTATGAATTTTGATATTATTCATTCGTAAAAACAGTGGCTTGAAAGCATAGATAGTCAGAAAAACTGTTAAAATGGTAAACAACAGTTTTTTTATTAATAGCTTTGAAATAAATTCAAATATGCCGTAGCTCATCATTAGAATTTAGTAATGTCTAATAAGCAATTCTTGTCGACAGTTTTCAAATATCAAATTGTTTGAATTTTTTTTTTTTTTTTTTTTTTTGAGACCATAATTAATCAGATTGGAATATAATATGCCACAATAAAAAATTTTCAATTTCCATTTAATCGAATTCAGAAAAGATCAGTCGCAATTTTATTTAATCTCACTTTATTTTCATTTAGAGCCACAAGCAATGCCGTGCCAAAATTATTCTTTCGCGTGCCACTTTTGGCACGCGTGCCATAGGCTCGCCGACCCTGGTAGAATATTTAATACTGACAAATTATTACAACAGATAGATACTTTTTATTCCTAACAACAGAATGAGAAGAAAAGCTTGCTTAACCCTCTCGCTGCGCAACCCGAGAAATACTGGGGCATGCATTTTCCCGTCTAATGAATACTATTTGGTTATTCCCATCAGTTGTTTTTTAGCAAAAACTTTTTCTGATTTAATCAGGATATTTTCCCCTATTACATTAGGAAAAAATTTTCTGCTTTAAAGAAGTGGTGTTAAAAAATTAAAAATTCTGTAAAAGACACTCATCGCGAAGAATTACATACGCAGCGAGAGGGTTAAGTTCCGAGCAGATCGAGGAGCAGATGGATTCTGCCTTGGACGTCTCTATTATTGTTAGCGGGGGTGAAAAGTGCTTGAGTAATGAATGAAATGAAAGTACGTGTTCGTTTCCTTTTTCATACGTAGGATGCGGTTGAACGATACGTACTGACTTTTCTTTTTCATACATAGGACGCGATTGACGTTTTTGGGTTTTGTTTTTTTAAGCTAAAGTAAGATTTACTCGACTTTTTTGTAATAGCGGATTTTTTTTTTTACTTTTTCTTAGAATGTTATTAAGAGCTAGGAAAAAAGATTTTGTGATTTTATTTTCATCGCAATATAAAATTAAAATAAAGCTAAAATATTTTTCGTTCTTTTTTTAAGTTTTCGCAAGGGAAATTGATAAATAGTTATAAAATTAATAGGGAGTTTCTGATATTCTGTTACTAAAAAACTAACTTTAAAGCAATAACAGTGTTTTTTTAACTGTTATGTAGGCCCCGATCATGAACAATTGGGGCCCTGGGCAAAGATAAATTAGGGGGGCCCCATTCGAACCGTTGCAACATTATTCAAATAGAAGTGATGCATGGTGAGTCGTGTGTGTAATGCATAAACAATATTTTCGCATCTTGAATTTTAAATAGAAGAAAATTCTTTGTTCCGTCAATTCTAAATTAAGCACCTTAATTAATAGAAATACTTTTTTTTTTCGTAGTACAGGACAAAACTCTTTTATATGACTTTTACTTCAGTAACTTGTTGTATTACTTTAAGATCAATTTAATAACTGCAACTGATGGAAGAGTGTCAAATACTCTAAAATATCAATATGGTTAATCAAGTTACTTTCTTTTACATGTTTTTAAGTTGTACTACACACAATAATATCAAATCAAATGCATTCTACTTCACAAGTAGAACGTGTTTTTCAATAAATCTAAAAAGATGGAAATTTTGGGTTGTTTTTTTTTTCATATTTAATTCAAAGTTAAAAGAAAAAACTTTGAATACGGAAGAAAATTTATCTCATGACAATTAGAACTGATTATTTTCAACCACTAAAGTTTAGATATGATTTAAGCTCATTGCTAATACAGCCTATTAAAATCAAAATATTATTTCTTATTTAATAGTGGTTGAGGTTAGCTTTGTGAAAGCATTGAACTCTGTTCGTTCAAAATTAAATTTGTTTTTCAAAAAGTTTAGTAGAATCTTTTAAAAATGAATTTGTATTTGAAAATTTTCAGAGTTGGAATTGGGGAAAAAAGTAAATATTTTATAAATTAACATATAGATTTTGGGGGCCCTTGAAGTCTGGGGCCCATGGGCAAAGTCCCGATTTGCCCATGCGATAATAAGGGCCTGGTTATGTTAAATAACGCCCAACTCTACATGTTTCTAATGTGGTTTGGGAAGTTTAAGCGCAGAAATCTTAGCCTCGAAGATGGAGTTCGCTCTAGACGACCATCAGGAGGACTTCTTAAAAGAAGCTATCGCTAAAAATCCACGTCAAACAGTTCAGGAGCTATCACATACATTAAATATTCCAAAAAGTACAGTGTATGATCATTTGAAAAAGATTGGGCATGTAAGCCGCTATGATGTGTGGTACTCCATACTTTAACACTGCAGAATATGCTTGCTCGAGTTTCAGCATGTGATTCTTTGCTGAAACGAAATGGAGCTTCATTTTAAAAATAGCTCGTTACTGGAGATAAGAAATTAATATTATACAGTAATGTTACAAGGAAAAAATCATCGGGTAAATCAAATGACCTCCCCAAGTTACATCGAGAGGAGGGCTGCGTCCCAAGAAAGCAATGCTTTCTGTATGGTGGGACTACAAAAGAGTTATTTATTATGAATTATTGCCACTAAATCAGACAATAAATTCGGAAAAATACTGTTCCCAAATGGCAGTTTTGAAAGCAAAAATCGCAGAAAAGCGGCCGGAAATTACCAATTGCCGAGGGGTTGTGTTTCAAAATGACAATCATCGGCCCCACATTGCGATGAATGTCAGCAACGCATGATCGAGTATGGCTGGGATGTTTTGTGTCACCCGTCGTAATAACTAGACATGGCCTTTCAGATTTTAACCTTTTAGGTCACTTCAAAATTCTCTGAACGACCAGGGGTTCATCTCTTTGGAGTCTATCAAACAGTACCTTGATCATTTCTTTACGGTTAAATCTAATGAGTTTTTTAAAAAGGAAATTTGCCAGTTGCCAGAATGATGGCAAAAAGCCATAGAACAAAATGGCGCTTATGTGATTCAACAAAATTTTCTTATGTTTTTGTACTTCTTTATTGAAGTTTATCATAAAAAAACCGCAGGACTTTCCGGATGACCCAATATATATAATTATATTAATAATTGATAGCATATTTAAAGTGGTAACATAGCAATTAATATAGTTTTATTTATATGTGATTAAATTAATTAATATACATAATATATGTGTGGGCGATTCTCAAAAGGTGGGCACAGGACACAAGTCATAACTTTAAGCCTTTCAAACATAACTTTAATTATCATTGACTTTATTATTTTTTTTTTTTTACACTGAGTTTTTAATTCTATTCAGAGACAGAAAATGACATAATTTATTGTAAAAGCTTTGTATAAATATCTTAAAATTTTATTATTTTATGCTAAAGAGGCCAATTTCGGACATTCATAACGTTAACTGCCCCAATGTACCACCAAGAAAAAGAATTTTAACTTTTTTCCAGGTGGTTCTAATGGTAAACAACGAATGCATAAAGGAAACGGATGATTTTTTGATAATTTCGTTAAGAGATGGCAGGCTGATTTATTGCTTTTTTGGAGATAGAAGGACTTTTCTATAAAGAATTTTTCTGTATTTTGTTATGTCCGTAAATAACGTACGTAACAAAGTATTTGATTTTATTATTATTATTACTGGATAACAAAAAGTTAATTATACATATATATATGTATACAGACACATTTACTACATTCTTAGTCTTAAGAATTTTTTAAATACTAAGAGCAACGTTCAAAATCTGTAACGTACGTGCGAAAGAGTGTCCAAAATTTGTAACGTACGTAACTTCTAATTAAATGCTTTAATAATTAATTTTCCAGAATAGTTGCTGTTTGTGCATAATTTTGTAGACATACTATTATAAAATATTTATATATTATATTTATAGAGAAAATAGTATAGTATTAAAAAAAATGGCCTTAAATTTGAAAATTTTAAAAATTACATATAGTTAACGTTTAATGATCCCACCTTTTGAGAATCTCCCATGTATAAGGCAACATCCATGATCTCATCTTGAACTAATCTTTTTCTGTATATAAACACCAAAGTGTTATTAAAATGAATTAATGATTGAGTTTAGCATGTAATTAGGATATGCATTTAATTTTGCTTGATAAGTGATATATTTAATATTTTTATTTTAATACTTATATAAACATAAATATTTTATTCTGCGTAGATAATTAAGTAAAATATATTTATAACCAGATTTATGCAAGCATGAATTATAATTCGTAAAAATATTTACATTAAAAGAAAAACCAGATCTTTAAACATAAATGTCAAACATTAATTTATTTTTATTAAGGATAATAGGATCAAGAAAGGATCAAGAAAGTTGTTTATATTATTGTTAAAATCATTATGGCTTAGTGTAAGCTGAATAAGATATTGAGTATGTAAAGATGTGATAGTAGTCATAAATAATAATAATAATAATAATAATAATAATAATATCATATATGTGCGATTCTCTAATTAAGTGGGTAATTTGTGTCCCTTGGGAAATATGCTACATTTTATCATTTATATGATTTTCATTTTCATAAAATGTATTTTGTAACGCATTTTTACAATTTCGAAAAGAATTTTCAAGAAAATAACCTATAACTTTTACTCCAATAGTATTTTAAATATTCAAATTCTTTTTTCTCTCCCTTATCCCCCACTTCATGCACTGATCTTTCGAAACAAATTTAAGTGCAACGACAGACTATGTTTAGAAATTGTCATTAAATAAATTAAGACCCACGCCTGGCTAGAGACCGGTTCGGGCCAGGTCAGGCCAGGCCAGATTTATTTCATTGAACTCGCACCGGAACAAGCTTAAACTTCGTTATTACCAGGCCGGCCGGCTCAAGATTTTAATTTTGCCGAAAATTATGATATATATATATTTATAGAATTCATAATTTCCGAGCCGTGTTAGTCTATACCGTAAAAATGGAAGCTAACAGTTTGTAATATTCTATATACCGATCTGTCGAATATTCAGTTTCGTTTGAAACCCAAAATCTGAGTTTTCCCAAACATTCGTTTACGGCGAAAATACTGCTGAAATTTCAGCCGCGACCGAAATTCGGCCCAAACTATCTGTATTCCAGAAATCTCGTTTGTTCCTTCGGAAATTTTCAACATAACTCATTGATTTGAGCTGTATCAGCTCAAATGAGACATTATACATTTATTCCTATGAGCTTCGCTGTTCATAATTATCAGTCATGACTGACTCAAAATGTGAGTGCAAATCATAAAGCAAGCAATGTATAGATGACTAAACTTCAAAGACGCTTTCTACGCGCTCATTAGAGATGGGAAATAAGTTGCTTTTGGTTAAGAGGCTACTTCAGTGAAATGAAAAGACCCGTTCGCTAATGCTAATCCTATGGAAGAGATTTATAAAGATATCTCGGTTGCATCTCAATATTTTTAAATGATTTTTTTTGCATTCAATAGTTGAGATCGATCTGTACAAAGGCCGTTTTTTACTTTTTCGATTTTGTTTACAGGTATTTCTTATGAGAATACTTTCATTTTCGGAACCGGTTTCGAAAGTAAAAGCATCCTCATAAAAAATATCTGCAATCAAAATCGAAAAAGTAAAAAACGGCCTGCATACAGATCGATCTCAACTATCGAATGCAAAAGAAATCATTTACAAATAGTGAATTGCGACCGAGATATCTTTATAAATTTCTTCCATAGGATTAGCATTAGCGAATGCGTCTTTTCGTTTGGCTGAAGTAGCCTCTTAATAGGTTGCATTCGTCCGCGCTTGGACATGTAACAAACAGGGTTCAATAACCTGTTATTTTTGTGAAGTATAACTAATCGCGTGTGTGCTGTCAACGGATGTTTTAATTAGAAGGCCTTTAAACAAAACGTTTGAAATAATTTTGGAACATAAGTACAGACGCTGTTTTCTGTTGAGATGAATCCGCGCCATAAAAAACAGTTCGTGGTTAAAAATTTAATCTTTGCAAGGCAAAAACTTACCTAGTTATAATACTTTGAATTTCATACATTTTCAGCGTTTTCTGGCGTTTAAAAAAAGTCTTTTTTCATTCATGGCGACTAAAACGTTCAAAAGTAGCAAAATTCTAAGTATCAAACTCGAGTTTTGGTCATAGAAGAATAAATATTTACTGTTTCACTTGTTAGAACTTAGAGAAACATTTTCTAAATAAAACTTAAAACTTATAAGAGCCAGGCATTTGTTAATAATGAATTAATTACCATTAGTTGTCAACCTCACGATTTTTTAAATACTAGTAAATTATTACAAAAATGTTCGCTTTATTTAGTTGCAGAAATTGTGCTGTTGTATAAAACAAGTATTTCTGCATGAAAATATTGATATTAAAAAAATCGGGAGGTTGGCAACTATGAATTACATTTTATTTTATATGAAAACTAGCAGGCTACGCCCGCTACGCTGGTCCTATTTTTCCAAACGAAACTTGTATGAAGCGAAATATATCGGTGAATATATGAGGTATCTTAAGGTAATATGGATTCCTACCTGCAGGGGCGTACCTATAATTTTTTTTTTTTTTTGGGGGGGGGGGGGGAGAGGGTTCAAAATTTTCCCAACTTATAATTAAAAAATTTCCCAACGTGAAACAAATTGCTCTATTTTTCAACTTAAATGATATGTTCAATGTGTGGTTAATGATAATGATACTTATATGCAAAGAAAAAAAAATTCTTTACAGAGAAAAAGACTGAAACTAAAAACATAAAAATTATAATTATTGGTTCATTTAATTAAAGTTTTTGTCTTCAATTGTGTACAAGTCATAATCGTACTTCATATGAAAATAGCCTCCTATTTTGAGATTTTTGAGATAGGAACAAAATTTTGCAGGAAATGTCTTAGAGACACTGTCGGATGGACAACAGTAGAGAAATTCAGGTCTGGTAGATGTATGATATTTTCGTAGCACAGAGAAACACAATGAGAAATTGAGTCTGGCTGATTTTTCTATTTCTTTTGAAAGTTTAACTATTTTACTATTACAGAACTCAGAAAGATAGTCAGGAAAACAATCAAAAATTTCCCAACTCTAAGTTCAAATTTCCCAAGTTCACATATATTTTGGGGGGGGCGGGAGGAGGCTCCTCCCCCATAACTCCCCATCGCGAAGCCTCTGCCTACCTGTAATATAGATGAAAACAGCAGCGAAAAACTGGCTGTTCATTGACCTTGTTCCATTACGGACACCTGTTTGCAAGTTTTATTATTTAAGTACCTGTAATATATTCCCTGATTTCGGGAAACGATGTTAGCGCTATAGAGATATTATACAGTAAACTCCCGACTATCCGGCCTAATGTGGCGGAAGGGTAGGCCGGATAACAAAAAAGCCGGATAGACCGAAGTTCTTCAAATATTTACTAACCTCGTGCCCTCCCCCCGCCATGATATTAAAAACACATGTTATACACATATTAAGATAAATTTTATATATGCAGTACATACAGTTTCAAAATAAGCAAAACGTTAACATAAAACGCAATCCTAATTCGAAAAAAAATGAGTAAATCTTATTTTACAGTTTATTAATAAATGATTGCACAAATATGAAAAGTTATGCATAAGATAAAAAGTCAAAACTTACAGTTTTTAGTTTTTGAAAAAGTCCTTAATAGAGACTGCTTCTCCTTGTTAGCCCTCTTCCACGACGCAATGCGTTTAGGCAAGTAGATGATATCAGGTGGCATCGATTCCTGCTGACTAATGTACTACAGTGCTGCCTCAATCGTCTTAAACCCTAACGAATGTGGGATGAGATTTTTCCTACAACCATTTTAATCTTTTTCTTCTGATTTTTCTCCCTCTGTCAACACTTCTACAATATCGTTTTCAATTAATTCATTGACTTCGTCGTTTGCCATCTATTCTATAATGTCTTAAGCATTGACATCGTCAGAGCCCGGTATATTTTTCAGCAATGGAATAAGCTTATATTTCTCATCTCCCATTGCAGTTTCCCACACGGGTTTATGTCTACCTTTTTGGTGCCAAAAGAATTTTCCAAGACCTTGAAATTACTATGTTTGGAATTTTTTCCCATGCTTTTAACACCCACCTGGACGGGAAACTGCCTGCCTTGGCCGCTTGCCACATTCTTCATTTTTTAAAAATAGGCCGGATAGTACGGAGGGCCGGATAGGTTAGAGCCGGATAATCGGGAGTTTACTGTATTCTTTAATGTGTTGGACAAAATTTGAGTTATTAAGCACCAACTATTTTAGCTACAGTAACATTCAGTGGGAAAAGGAAGCCGTTATGTCAACAGGAAACAAAATGTTATTTAGTTGCTACACTACTAAAATGGAGTCCATGACAGTGATTGCAGAGATTGTACGTAGTAGTGAAATACTACTAAGTATCAGGTGATTCGTTCTCATTTGTTAGTTCACTAATTTCGGGCTTCTTTGGTTTTTCGCCGTGTGTGGTTCTATTAGTTTAAATGCTATCTCACTTTAAGTTCTGTTATATTTCGTAAAACGCAAGTCTGCCACGGTTTTTCATGTTTGGATTCTAGCAGAATAAATGCAAGTTAAAATTGTAATAGCAGTAAATAAGACTGTAGCTTCTAATCATCAGTTAAAATACAGCACTCTTTTTTTAATACAATACGTCACAAAATGCTCTAAAAAAATGAAGAAGAAAAACACTTGTTTTAATTCGTTTTAAGATGGTTGTATCAGAAGTTTTTTTAATACTTCTTTCATTTGATTAACAGAAGACACATTCATCTTTTTCATAATTGGAATTTCCATTGGATTGATGCATGATTGTGTCAATGTGTTTAAATTTACTAAGTCCATCCCTGAAAAACTATTAATCAGTGCTGCTTATATCCAATTGCGTTCAGTGTTATATTTCGTAAAACGCAAGTCTGCCACCGTTTTTCATATTTGGATTCTAGCAGAATAAATGCAAGTTAAAATTTTAATAGCAGTAAATAAGAATGTAGCTTCTAATCATCAGTTAATATAGCACTCATTTTTTTAATGCAATAAGTCACAAAATGCTCACAAAAAAAGAAGAAAAAAAAACTTGTTTTAATTCGTTTTAAGACGATTGTATCAGAAGTTTTTTTTAATACTTCTTTCATTTAATTAGCAGAAGAAACATTCATCTTTTTCATAATTGGAATTTCCATCGGACTGATGCAGGATTGTGTCAATGCGTTTAAATTTACTAAGTCTATCCCTGAAAAACTATTAAACAGTGTTGCTTACATCCAACTGCGTTCAGTGGCAATTATTAAAAATGCCAATCTTTAATAGTCGGGTTCACCAAATTTATAAATTCCCCCGTAACTCTATAACTAAGCGACCTAGAACAATCCGTTATACACCTGCTTCCAAAAACTAACATTGTAATTTCTACCAAAATAGCATATAAACCTTCCGGTTGAAATGCAAAATTGTGTTTTATATGTGAAATAGATGATTATATGATTTCCTGTAATGGAATTTATCATGAAGGTTTCGCTTCAAACAAAAACGATGCTTTCAACATCGTATTTAATACGTAAATTGGCGAGATATCCGATTACAGAAGATTAGCCCAGAATGCTATGTATGAACAACTACCTAATGAAAATGGGAGATTTCGCTGAAAGCTGAAAACAAAGAAGTAAGGTATCTGGACCCATTATGGCCCACCTAAGGTTTGATTGCTTTTTTCACCATGTTAATAATATTTTTCCCGGAAACTATTTATGCTGTTGCTTAGAGGGATTAATGTGGAAATAAAATAAAAGACTCTATACTTGTAATTATACAAGATGAAATGTAAAAAGCGTCATATGGGCCATATTGAGAACACCCCGTTCTCAATATGGTCTACTTTGTAAATTTTTAGAAAATTGCAAAATAAAATTAGAAAATTGCAAAATAAAATTAGAAAATTGCATAGAATTTGCAAATTATTGTATGTTATATAATATATATATATATCTATATATATATACACACATATTATATATATAATAATTGCAATTTTTTGAAAGCCAGGAAAATCACAAAAAAATTTAAATTAACAAAAAAAAATTTTTTTAAGTATTTATTTTTACTAAGAAATGTATTAATTGAAGAACAGAAGTGAAACAAAATTATGTTCGTAAAAAATAAAAATAAAAGTATTTATTTTTATTAAGAAATGTATTGAGTGAAGAACAGAAGTGAAACAAAATTATGTTCGTATAAAATATGTATATGCTGGAAGTCACTAGAAAAATGTCACTAGAATAATGGGAACCTCCGCCATTTTTTTTTTACTTTGCCCCCAAAAGACGGATATACTTATAAGTAATGATAAAACTATTGATAGTACATAGTTGCCAACCTCCCGATTTTTTCAATACTAGTAAAATCTTACAAAAATGATCTTTTTATGTAATTGGATAAATTGCGCGATTACGCAAAACAAGTTTTTCTGTATAAAAATGTTGATATTAGAAAAATCGGAAGGTTGGCAACTATGATAGTATCTTAAAGTAGATTAACGGTGTTATTATATTCATTTTTACTTTGTGTTAAATGCTAATAAATACTAATAATACGAAATATTCCTTACCTTTAAGAAATAATAACACGATTTTTTATTTGGCCGAAAATTTCACTTCCTCTGCCAGTAGCGTCGCCCATGTGATACGACTTCGCCTTTATTGCTTTTTTCCACTTTCTATCGTTCTGAGGGTCGAACGTATGCTACCATATATTGAATTAAAAAGAAAGTAAATGAAATACGACGGGGGCCATATTGGGCCCAGGTACCTTAATATATAATAATAAACAGGGCATCTAAACTTTATTTCAGAAACCACTTTTTTTATCGTGAGATTTATGCAAATGTTATTTATACATAATTGCATAAACATCCGTAAGAATAATCTTTAATTTCGAATTCCTAAGGTGGTTAATACTAACATAAAACTAAAAGAAGGCAGTGGGGTTGTATATATTTTTTAACAGGTTTAGAAGTTACACATTTTTAACCACGGATATTGAGGATTGAGGTGTGTCGTTGCCAAGATGAATGAAATTTATCTTTGGCTTTGCTGATAAGTGAAAAAAAAAAAAGCAAATTTTATGACCAAAAATCATAATTATATATATTCGAACCCCGAATACCGTCCCAATCTCCCCAATTTGTGGCCATATTATACATTACTGCGTTGGGTGTGCCCTTTTGAAAACTGATTCAGTGAAAACCAGGATTAAGTGAAAAACGACGATTAAGTGAAAAACCACGATTAAGTGAAAAACCACAAATTTATAAACAATGGGCAATTCTGAAATTGGCTCATCTTTTGTAATAGGATTCACAAAGAAGAATTCTCTTCACACATGAAAAATGTTTCTGAAAATATAATTTATACGCCAGTTAGCGAGGTACTCAATTACGTAAGTTTAATCAAAATCATGTAATCACCTGTCAGAAAAAGGGGGTGGGGGGTGGATATGCAATTGTACTAAAAAGTAAGGATGTAAAACAAGATAAAAATTTATTTCATCATGAAAATTCTTTTAATAACGCGTAATTACACAAATCTCCGTAAGAATAATCCTAAGTTCCCTCGGTTAAATAAAATTACTAACAGTTTTTCCCTGGAGTTCGTAATTTTTTTTCTAAATAATATAGCCTGAATATAACGTTTCTATTCCTCAATAGTAGCATAATATATCGCTGCCAAGATGACAAACATTGACAAACAGCAACTTTTGCGCCCGAAAAAAAAAGAGATACACCAAATTTTAATTTAAAAAATAATATCGAAAAATTGTGCATATAAAGGATTCTACGAATCAATCCAATGGTGCAAATGATAAACATAATGCATCCAGTACTTTCTGAAATTAACCCTAATGTACTTTATAACACTTTCCAACAAAGTTGAAAAGTGTTTATGCATTCGGTTTGTCTGTCCGTCTGTACGCGCTCTAACTCCCGTAAATATACTCGGATCGTTCTGAAATTTTTGGATGTTAGTGACTTCTACAATAACACGAACCCTATTGCAAATGAAGTTTGTAGCATGTTTAGTTCATTTACAGGGGCAGTCAAAAGTTTTCCGTTACATTACGGCATATGGGAAAGAATCGTTTCAAATGATTTTTAATGATATTACACGCTTTCAAATACAATAAAAGTGATATGCATTTATCAAGTGCACTAAAATATCCATTCCGTAGAATATGCGCTGCAAAGAATAAATATTATTCATTTACGGAGCCACACAAAAGAATTCCGTTAGATAATGATATACGGGTGGAGGGAATTTTTTCCGGCGTATTTTAATTATGTTAAATTATTTCATGTATAATGGAATTGATATACGTCGCTGAGGTTTTACTTTAACTTATTTCATGTATAATACGAAGTGCATAGCATTTACAGGGACACACAAAAGATTTCAGATACTATATTGTATCCGAAGTATTGTACGGTAACGATGATTGCTGGAAATGCATTTTTAATTATGTTATGCGCTTTTATGTTTCACTATATTTGTGCATTGTATATGATGTGTATAAATGCTGTAATTCATATACAGGGCTACACAAAAGAATTCGTAATGGTAACTGGGTATGATTGTAAATTGCTTAAAGGTGGTTTTTAAATGAGTTATGCATTTTTACGCCTAACTGCATTTTGTTTACTAAGAAATGTTTGCAGATAAAATTATAAAACATAGATAAAATTATATACAGCGTCACGCAAAGAATTGGATACATGGCCGTCTATAAATGATAATTTCTGAAAATGTGATTCCAGTAGTTTTAAAGAGTGGTTTACTTTGATTTAAACTTTCGCTAAATAGTGGCGTGTAATAAAGGTACTAAGTTAACTACAGGGTTGTACAAAAGTATACAAGTATGTTTTCATCTATTAGTATAAATTGCTGAAAGAGAAATTTCAACCTGTTATTCGTTTTCTTGCTAAACTAAATTTCCCCATTATAATGCATATATATCAACCTACATATCAAATACAGAGCTGTTCAAAATAATTGGAATACATAATTGATATGGATGGTAACTACTGAAATCAGTTTTTCAAATGTTTTATGCGTTTTCTAAAATATTTACTTAGTTCTTTTACATAAATTATTTCCCTAATTATCGAAGTTTTGTTAAAGCATGCAGGAAGTGTTGGAAAGTGTTTCATAATCTATGCTTAACGCATGATTTTTCTTACTTTCTTTTTTTTTTAAAGCGATTTTATTAAATAAAACTTCATGCAATTTTTTTCATATCCATGTGCAAAATATACGCAACAAAAACGATAAATCCCCAAATATTGTTACAATGGATCGACTTTGAAAATGAATACAGTAATTCCTTAACATTCGAGAGTTTTGGTTATTCGCAAAATAAACAATGAAGAACATTTTGACATTCGCGAATTTTATTTTGTAAAGAATATTTTTTTTTTTTTTTTTTTAAGAAAGTAAACTAACTTTGTTTTACAAATTCCTTAAACTATTTGACACTGGACAGATAAATTGTACTGTGTAGCCTTCCTAAATTTTCTAATTTGAATTTTTATGGCTAGTGAAAAATGTTCGGCAAATATTGTCTGAAAAATTTTAAAGCTTCAACAATAACTTTTTTAGAAAATAATAGAATACGATCCTTCGCTGTTGAGGAGTCTTAAATTTAACAGAGAAATCGAGGCTTCAACTTTTCCTTATATGGAAATTCATAAACAAAAGATCTGCTTTTCCAAACAATCGTACACCAATAAGTTTTTTCAGCCATCAACTAGCAACTAAACTTTGTACAATATATTTATAATTATTTAAATTTTTTTACAGCATGTACTTTTTAATGCTTAATAAATATATTTTTACGTTTTAATTGCTTTTTTCCAGTTTAAAAAAAAAAATAAATAAAACCTAATCACCTTTTATGAACGGGATAGTCTCAACATGCGCGAATTTCACATTCGCGGAAGCTTCCGTGAACCTAACACTTGCGAATGTTAAGAAATTACTGTACTTCTTTTAAGTTGTACTTAGTAGTACTTAGTACTTTTAGTTGTATTCCTTCTCATATTTAAATTAAATGTTTTCATTTTACACTATTATTTCTCATTATAAAACTGTATTTCTTTTAGGGTCTCTTGCTTTATAATATAAATGCATTTTTCTTAACTTTGACGCAAAAGTTAAATTGTCAAATATTGTTTCCAGGATGTAATCTTTCATATTGAAAATTTAAGAATTATGAATATTCCCTTTATGTTTAAATTAAATATTTTCGTTTTATAATATTATAACTTATCAAAACTGTTTTTTCTTTTCTTTTCTTTTCTATTTTTCATTTAAAATAAAATTAGTAACTTTTTTTCCCCCGATGTGTATAGCCGTTTCAATTCCTTTAAAAACGATAATCGTCGCCAAAAATATCACGAATGCTAAAGCTTTTCGTCCAAAATAACAGAAATTTCTCTCATAATTCTATAACTAATCTACGTAGAACGATGTACTACATACTAAAACCTTCCCTGAAATAATATCTATCAAAATCCATTAGAACTCGAGTTATAAGCAGCCGGGACGAAATTTCATTTGTATTTTACATTATATCGTTAGATAATTGAGAAATCAGGCTGTTTGCCGGGGCTGAGCCGGGTTAATTGCAGAATCATCTCCCTTTTTTCAATTAGCCTGATAATTTCCAGGCTTATTGTAAGGATTCTAGAGAGGATTAGGCTGATTGAAAACTGATCACTTGTTTCTCAATCAGCCTAGTATTTTTTGGCTTATTGCAAAGAGCCTAGACAGACAGCGTTAGGCTAATCAAAAAATGATCATTTATTTTTCAATCAGCGTGATTTTTTTAGGCTTATTAACCTGAAATTCGACCCGAAGCCCAAAAAAATTACAACAGACCGTATCCCGATCCGAGCAAGACAAAATAATTTTCGTCGAAACGCAACCCAACCAGAATCTGAAGGTTCCATTTCAAGTTAACTCGAAACCAGAAACAAAACCGACAAACAATTTCCATCAAACCCTAAATCAATTCAAGTAAGACAAAATAATTTCCGGCGACACGTAACGCGACCCGAACCTAAAAGCTCCGTTTAAAGTCAACCCGATAAAAATTTCCATCGACACAAAACCCGAAACGAACTTGAAATTTCCACGTGAAGCCAACCCGAAACGAAGTGAGCTCAATCCGAACCCGACAAAAAAATTCCGTCGAATCGTAACCCAATCCAAGCACGACTCGAACCTAGAAATTCCGTTTGAAGTATACTCGAAACCCGAAACGAACCCGAAAAAAAATTTCCATCGAGGACTAACCCGATTCAAACAAGAAAAAATAATTTCCATCCATACGAAACCCGACCGGAGCAAAAAAAATTCCATGTGAAGTAAACCCGAAACCCGAACCGAACCGAACGCGACAAGAAAATTCTATCGAACCATAACCAAGATCCGAGCAAGACAAAATAATTTCCGTGGATACGTAAGCCGATCCGAACCTAAAAGTTCAGTTTGAAGTCAACCCGGCAACAAAATTCCATCGAACCGTAAACCAATCCAAGCTTAACAAAATAATTTCCGTCGACACGCAACCCTATTCGAAACAGAAAATTGCATTTGAAGTTAATCCGAATCCCGACCCCAAACCAGAACCGATCCCGACCAAAAAATTTCATTGAACTACAGTCCGATCCAGGCAAAACAAAATAGCTTTCGTCGACACGCAAACCGATCTGAACCTGAAAATTCCACGTGAAGCCAACCCGAAACCATACCCGAACCGATCCCGACGAAAGAGTTCCAAAGAACCATAACCCAGTCTGAACAAAACAAAATAATTTCCGTCGACGCATAACACTATCGGAACCTGTAAAATCCCCCCCCCCCCCCCCAATTGAAGTTAACCCGAAACCCGGCCGAAAACTAGAACCAAACCCGACCAAACTATTCCATCGAACCATAATCCCAATCCAGGCAGGCAAAATAATTTCAATTAACATGCAGAGCGACCTGAACCTGAAAGTTCCAAGTGAAGCCAACCCGAAATCAGACCTGAACCGAACATGACAAATGAATTATAATCGAACCGTAACCAGATGTGAGCAAGGCAAAATAATTCCCGTCGATACTTAACCCGATCCAAACCTATAAGTTCCGTTTGAAGTCGACCCGAAACGAACCCGACAAAAAATTCCTTTGAACCGTAAACCGATCCGAGGACAATCTGCCTCATATTTAGATTTTATTATTGTAGAAATTTTCTTATATATATTTTCTATTTCATGAGCAGCCGATCTTCTCTTCGTAATGTTGGTAACATTAAAAATCTGTCTCATCTGCAGATATAATTGTTGCAGAAATTTTCAGATATATTTTTACTTTCTTCTATCTTTACAAAAAGAAAATATTGGATTCGTGAAAATTTTCTAATCCCGGTTTTCAACGGATTTACACGTTTTAGGGGTCAGAGATCCCGAAAAACATGTTTTTACAAAACGTCTGTCTGTGAGTCTGTCCGTCTGTCTGTATGTGACACAAATTTTGTGGGCGCTCTATCTGAAGAACTAATGGAAGGAATGGAAGTATCCAGGTTCGATTCCTGGTCTGGACATTTTTCGCTCAGTTGGAATAAACATTAACTGTTCTACTCCAGCCTTGGATATAATGGAAGGAATTTAATAAAATTCTAGATTCAGTTCGTCCCCAATATGAATTGGTACTGATTACTTTTTGGTGTAAATCGCCGAACAGGTGGCGCTGCTATCCTGCATTTTTCACGATTTCCGCAATCTCAAGAACTAATGCTCTGATTTTCATAAAACTTCAGATTCAGTTAATCCTTGATATAATTTGCTGCTGATTACTTTTTGGGGTAAATCGACAGGTGGCGCTGCTATGCTGCATTATTCTTTATTATTGCAATAGCTTATACCTCAAGAACTAACACTCGCATTTTCATGAAACTTCAGATTCAGTTAGTTCTTGATATAAATTGTTGCTGTTTAATATTTGGTGTAACTAGCCCAACAGATGGCGCTGCTATGCTGTATTTTTCACGATTTGCGCAATAGCTGTATCTCAAGAACTAATGCATGAATTTTCATCAAACTTAAGATTCCGTTAGTCTCTGATATAACTTGGTCCTGTTTGGTTTTTGGTGTAAATCGCTTTACAAGTGGCACTGATATGCAGAATTTTTTATGATTTACGCAATAGCCTTATCTCAAAAACTATGCACGGATTCTCATCAAACTTCAGATTCAGTTAGAAGTTGACATAATTTGCTGCTGATTAGATTTTGGTGTAAATCACCTAATTGGTGGTGCTGCTATGCTGCATTTTTCAGGAAATATTCACATGTATGAGATAGAAGAAGTTTTGGGATTGCCACATCTGACTAGTTTCTAATTATTTTCATTAGCAACAGATCTTTTTTTCCGTAATACAGAAAAAACATTAAAATTCTGACTCATCTGCAGATTTCTTTCAAACTTCTTGCCTTGCTGGTTAGCAAAACATATACACTTGTAATAAAAATAAAGTAATCACTAACCTTATACTCCAGTTAAGATGAAGTCTGTCAATGAAAACAGTTTTGCTACATATTTTTTATGTTCCTGCTCCTATCTTTTTTATACTTAAACTATGCATAAACATTCACTACCTTGGCCAATTCCTAATTAATCTAAAACTGTACGATTCCATTGCAATAAGCCTGGAAAATATCAGTGGTGATTTTTCAATAAGCCTAACGCCATCTAAGGCTTTTTGCAATAAGCGTAACCGGGTTACTGTTCAATAGAATCTTTTTGGCGGGTTCGGCCGCGTTTCGGGTGGACTTCAAATGAAATTTTTAAGTTATGGTCGGGTTGCGAGTAGAAGGAAATTATTTTCTCTTGCTCGGTGTGTGATTTGGTTCTTTGGAATACTTTTGTTGAGTTCAGTTTGGTTCGGGTTACATTTCGGGTTGAATTCAAATGGAATTTTTAGGTTCGGGTCGAGTTGCGTGTCAGCAGAAATTATTCTGTTTTGCTCTGATCGGGTTACGGTTCTTTGGAATATTTTTTTCATTTTCAGATTGAGTTCGTTTTGGGTTTCAGAATGGCTTCAAATGGAATTGTCAGGTTCTGGTTTGCACCTGTTGCGTGTCCACCGAAATTTATTTATTTTGCCCGGATCGAGGTACGGCCTGATGTATATTTTTTGTTCGGGTCCAGTTTCGGGTTGACTTCATGTAGAACTTTCAGGTTCGGAACGGGTTGAGTGTCGACGGAAATTATTTTGTCTTGCTTAGATCAGACTACTGTTGGATGGAATTTTTTTGTCGGGTTCGGTTGGGTTTCGAGTTGATTTGAAATGGAACTTTCAGGTTCTGGTCGGGTTGCGTGTCGACGAAAATTATTCTGTCTTACTCGGATCGGGGTTCGGTCTGTTGTAATTTTTTTCGGATTCGGATTGGGTTTCGGGTTGGCTTGAAATGGAACTTTCAGATTCGGATCGAGTAACGTGTCGGCGGAAGTTATTTTGTCTTGCTCGGATTGGGTCACAGCTCTTCGGAATATTTTTGTCGCATTCAAACTGGGTGGTTCATTTCGGGTTGACTTCAAATGGAACTTTCTGGTTCTGGTCGGGTTGCGTGTCGACGAAAATTATTTTGTCTTACTCGGATCGGGTTATGCCCAGTTGTAATTTTGTTTCGGGTTCGGGTCAGGTTTCGGGTTAATAAGCCTAAAAAAATAACACTGATTGAGAAATAAATTGTAATTTTTCAATTAGCCTAACGCTGTCTGGGCTCTTTGCAATAAGCCTGAAAAATATCAGACTAATTGGAAAAAAGGGAGATGATTCTCCCATTAGCCTCTATATTTAAACCTCTACTAAACTATTAATAATTATAAATTATAAAATAGTTATTTAAAAAAAAGACATGTTCAATGTTACTTTTCTAAAAAGAAACTTTTAAGTAGTTATGGTGGAGCTTATTGTACTATTGGTGTACTGGTATGAAGTAGGTTGAATAATTTTATGAGAAAGAAGACATATGGCAACGTGACCTAAAGTAAAATTCCTTGAAATACATTGCTAAAGAATCGTAAGTTGCTCCACAATAGCACAGTCATTTGTAAACCTGTAAATAAGTGATACATAGTCACTGATAAATAAATTTACTATAATTTCTTTGTATATATTTTAATTATGTTGAATGTCTTGTGAAATACAGAGACTAAGGATTGTTGTAGCAAGGGGGTGGGATGGCCTCGTCATTTTAGAACCTTTTACAGCACTAGTCTACGGCAAAAGTGACAGCAAAAGCGACTACAACCAGAAGTTCATTTATAAGCGAAATATATCATCGCCATGGTGAATTCAGAAACTGCCAAATAAAACAGTTATAAATTCCGTTATACGAAAAATCAATGAGATAATTTAAATTTACATGACCTATAAGTAAGGGGCGTAATCTTGCCAAATTATATGTACTAAAATAATTATAAACCCTGTCATTGCTGTCTCCGAGCGGACGCAATAATCAAGCAATATTTATGTTATCCACGAAAATTTATCTGTTATTGCACTTATGAAAGTAATTTAAGCGTTAGAAATAGAATACCGCGTATAATCATAAGACCATAAATAAATCATTAACTTAATTTTTGGACAGAAGCACTGGAGAATTAAAACTGCGAATAAACAAAAAGAAAGGAAGTATAACTGAAAATGATTTTTAAATGCGTAACGACTTATTTTGTTTCTTATATTTTATTGATTTATTCCTGTGGTTTAATCTGACAGATAAATTAGCAGCTGCATTATATTTATTAAGCGAAAGTAAAAGAATTTAAGATTGAAACAGCTTTTTCTGTTAAAGATAAAATATTACCTTTGGGAAAGGAATGAAAAATTAGAATATTTAAACATTAATATATAACTACGTTATAGTAGTTTATTTCAATTAATTTAAATGCAAAATACTAAAGAACTGAAAATATGTATACATTTAAAAATTAAATATTCATTATTGGATTTTCTCTCAATTTTCTTATAGATTGTCAGAAACTAATAAAATATAAAAGTTCTACTATTGTTGTATTTTGTAACTATATTGTTAATTAATTACTGTTAAATGCCTATGATTATTGATTGTCATAAACTAATAAAATATATAAGTTGCACTATTATTTATGTTTTGTTTTCATTTGAGACTTATACACACACATACGTATATATGTAAGTTTGTTTGTTTGTTAGAAATGCGTTCCTATATACGTATATTTAATTAAAAATGTCATATATTTCTGTATACATAAATTACTTAAATTTTTTGACAGTTTTGTTTTCGGGCAAAACTACGAAGATTACCAGAATTCGGTTTCGGTTTTAAAAACATGTTTCGATGGAACACTAATTCTATATTTCTTCGATTAAACCTTTGGATAACGATACTCTGCTACATTTAAATTTATTTTTTTTATTATTAAATTAAAAGGACAGTTTTTTATTTACTTTATTTTTAGGTGCGTTCGTAATTATATAGATACGAAGCACCTATAGTAGAGGTCTGCAAGGGCCCGGGCTTGGCCCGAGGCCCGTACCCGGCCCGGCCCGGCAGAATTAGGACAATTTTTTCAACGGGCCGGGCCAATAAAAAAATTAATCGGGCCTATCGGCCCGATATAAGAATTCAAGCGAAGCAGATAAAATACGAGCCATTTTCAATGAATATGATTTTCTTTAGAAGTATAAATGTGTATCAGGAGCCGATGCGAGTTTAACAACATCAATACAGAAATGTAACATGTCCATCGTAGAGATCGGCACCGTACAGTTACTAGATGTCTGACTCCGGGTTTAATTTTTTTTTAGCAGACTCGTGCCGGACGGAACTGGTCTTAATCGATATCAGGATGTGTAGGACAGGCATTATGTTTTGTGAAAGTATCAATAGTGATAATGAACTTATGTTAACAGTATCGTTGGAAATATACCTTAAAGTGGTTCTCATATTCACTGCTCAACAATATGAAACTTTCAGACACATTTTCTGACTCATTTTTAACTATAAAAGCATAAAATTGACAGGCCTGACTATTGAAGGCATTTGGAAACGAATAGCTTTCTCCATAATTGATAAATTACTTAGAGAGATAACAGAGATTCTTGTCACGTGACTGTACGTTTTCTCCTTTCCTGTGCTATCGCTTCCGGAAATTCGATTCAAAACGTTAACTTTGGCAATATTTTCAGAAATATATATTGCTTTTATCTATGAAAAAAACGGCATTTGCATAGTTTCTGAATAAGAATACCTGCCAATCTTACGCGTTTCCGAAAAGAAATGAATTTATAATTGTGTCGAAATGTAGCTTCTTTGGACTTGAGAAAAGCCTTAAAAATGAGAGAAATATTTTCACAAAATCACTTTTTATTATACAGCTTCAAAAGTTATCATGTTTTTAATCCTTTATTCTGAACTGCATTAATCTTTTAATGAATCCTTATTTGAATTTTGAAATGTCTATAGAGACGATGACTAAAACACTGTAAGTAATCGTTAATGTTTACTATTGTGTGTTTTTTGTTTTTTGCGAACACATAGTAATCTAAAATATACTGTAAAATATTCCCATAGATATGCACGTAGTATTAATTAAAAGAATCTTAATTGTATGTCCAGACAAAACGGATTTATTTTATAGAAATTGAGTCGAGCCGGGCTGCGCCTGTTTTCACTGATTTTTATACGGGCCGGTCCGGTCCGGGCCGAGAACTGTAAAAATACAAACGGGCCGGGCCGAGCTCGGGCCGAACTTTCAATTTTTACACCGGGCCGGGCCCGGCCCTGGAAATTCCGGCCCGTGCAGACCTCTAACCTATAGTCATCGTTCAGTCTGTCTGTCTGTCCGCATGTAACAGAGAAAAAACTACCCAACCGAATGGTCTGAAATTTTAAATATATGATTGTTGCAAAATGTTGTCGAGCCATTTGAAATTTTATGAAAATCGGATGTATAGTTTAATGACAGGGACAGTCAAAAGTTTTTCTTTACATTACGGCCAATGGGAAAAATTATTGCAATTGCATTTTCATGATGTTACAGCCTTCCGAATGGTCTGACATTTAAAATATATAATTGTTGCAAAATTTCGTCGGGTCATTTCAAATTTTATGAAAATCGGATGTATAGTTTAATGACAGGGACAGTCAAGAGTTTTCCGTTACATTATGGCCAATGGGAATAAATTATTGCAAGTGCATTTTAATGATGTTACAGCCTTCCGAATGGTCTGAAATTTTAAATATATAATTGTTGCAAAATTTTGTCGAGTCATTTCAAATGTTACGAAAATCTGATGAATAGTTTAATTACAGGGACAGTCAAAAGTTTTCCGTTACATGACGGCCAATGCGAAAAAAATATTGCAAGTGCATTTTAATGATGTTACAGACTATGCACTTATAAAGTGCAAAACAATATACATTCAGTACAATATGGGGTGCAAAATATATTTATAAAACTAGTTATAGTAGGAACGCACCTCATTTGCCACGTTTGACGAGCAATTTCCAACTTGTTGTAGTTTTAAGTTTATGATATTTTACAATCATCTTTTGTATTTCCCCCTCTAAAACTACCATATGCGCTGTCAGGGTGGCTGGGGATTGTTAAGATAGAGCCATTGCTCCTACTTGGATTTGAAATTTAATTAAATTTCCTTTACTTCAGATGATTTGGGGGAAAAAGAGTAAAATTTAACCTGTGATGATATGAAAAAACAAAGTAACATTTAATCTTCATAAGTGGTGACTTAAACATTAACAGAAACAAGAACTAGGAATTTTTCGACATGGGGCTCTGTACCTTGACATCTCGTGAAAGGCATTTTTTAACCCGTCAACACACACGCTGGGATAAAATTTACCCCAATCACATTGTACATGTACACCCAATGTACAAATGAAGGTGCGTGTGCTCAGAGACGCCAACTTATACGGGCCGGTGGGGCATAAAAGCACACCCAATAATTTGATCTCTCCGCCTTCCCGATTTCCATTTATTTAACCCTTTATGTGCTGAATTATGAATTCATGAAAATTTTTATCATCTAAAGCATTTTTCGTGAATTATTTAAATTACATTAGAAGATTTACATAATCATCTAATAAATTTTAGAAGGATTGGAGGATTTAGAAGGATTAATTAAATTTGAATTTATAGGGATTTTATGCTATATTTATAACCCTACTCAAATCTTTTATTTTAAATATTTTCTTGGTATTTTGTAGAATTAGGAAATGTACCAATATAAAGTTCATACAATAGAAATATAGAAATATTTCCGAATTAAAAAATCACCCGCTCCCCAACGGCAAGAAAGCTGAAAAGATCCAAAGGCAAAAAATATCATCCTTTAAAAATATTTTTGTTTCGTGTAACCAATAATGCTTTTGGAAGAAGATAAAGTAATGTATCTATAACTCATTCTAAACTGTATTACAACGAATTGATGCATTAAATGAATTTTATAACAAGTTATTTTATTGGTACTTATAAGTACCGTCAGTAGATAAAGGGTTAAACTTAAAGCAGCATTTTACTCTATTCATCGTAGTAGATTTATATAGAAGAAAGTTTTGTGATGGCCACATACTAGTTTAGTATGAGAATAACTTTATTTCAACCATTTATTAATTTTTATGCATATTTAAGTTATTTTTAATGGTATTTATAAGTACCTTCAGTAGATAAAGAATTAATTCCCTATTTATTTATTTATTTAATAGCAGAAATGAAATATAGTTTTATTGATGTTCTCGAAATAATTTTGTGTAAAAAATAGTAAGGACATCCATTAGGAGCACTGACAGCGGATGCATAATTAGGTTTCTCTTAAAAACAAATTCCCTGCATATTTTGCCATCTGTTTTAATGTCTTGAAATCATAAGGCACTTAGGTGACTCTATAAAGAACTATGACTAAAATGTGTTTTTCTTGACATTTAGTTTATTGTACTTTCAATAGTCAGCAATTTTTTTTTTTTATTTATAACAAGCAAAACTCCCCGGCTTCGCCCGTGTTAATTATAAGGAATACCTTCAAGGAAAAATAAAATAAAAATGAAATAATACCGCTATCACAATAACTGAAATTTGTACATTCCCATCCACAAACCCTTATAAAGACAATCAGAAAACATGACGTTATTGTCTCGCAACCACAGTAAAATCCCTGAGCTTTAATTACAGAAATGTGCATTTTCTTTGGCAGATGTAGGAGAAGAATATATAATTTTTCTGACAGTACGAAAAAAAAAAAAAAAAAAAAAAAAAAAAAAATCCACCAAATCTCGCAGCATTTAGTGAAATTCTCGTTTGTATGGCATATATCTACATTATAAAGTAAAAACACAGACATCATATTGATGATGGCAACGACTTAACCCATAAATTTTGCCTTTACTGCAATGTTTCTAGCTTCTAAACTTCACACTTTTTCATTTTTTACAATGTCTAATAGAAAAAAAGTTCTTTTAAATGAAATTTGTTTCAAAATTGAATCTCAATTTTCTTATTTTAATGGATTTTAAAGTAATCTTCAAGCATCGTTATTTTTAAAGGTGCGTGCAACCCGATTACGAAAGATGAACCCGTTTACTCTTAATGCAGTAGTATAAAGAAAAGACAGGTCTATGAGTAGCGAAATTTGACTTTCCATAAGTCTTTTAGCATTAGTGCGAAATCCTGCAATTTCATTGGCTATCGCTTCACCGATAGCCACTGAAACTGAACCGAACTTCTTTCCCTGAAAGGACAAGTATAACAGTAAAATACTGTGTAAAGCCCGCACAAGGTATTTTGGTAAAAAAAAGTGTATGAACGATCTAGCCCAGTGGTTAAGACTAGGGCTGGTTAAGATTTTGCATTTGTAATCCTAAAATTGCGTGTTCTGTCCTCTCGCTGGCGTTTTCACTTTTTTAGAGTTTTGTTTTGATTTTTATTAAGTCAGTCAGTTAAAATCAGTTGATCTACCAGTTCCGTTGTAATTTTTTTTTTATCAATTAGATTTTTTAAATAAATTAAATAATTAAATAAAATAAATCATTTAATCTATTTTTTAATAATTAAAGTAAACATTTATTAAAATGCAATAATAAATCTCCTAGGTTTACATTAAAAGTATTTTCATGTTAGAACTTTATAAAGTTCTGATCATTTTAAATTTGTCTATTACTATAGTAACAGATTAAAGTAAAATTATCAGAATTAATATATTAAAGGGGTTTTTTTATTTTAAAATTATTCTTGAGACAAAAAATCTTTATTAATTTATGGTAGGTTATTTTATAAAAAAATTTATTGTAAATATTATAACGATAATTAAATTAAATTTTAAAATTAATATGACTTATAGAATATTTTTCTAATAAATAAATGTATTTAATAATTAAAGTGTAATAATAATATTTTCTTAAGTCAGTTAGTTAAAATCAGTTGATCTTTATTACCAGTTCCTTTGTAATTTTTTTGTCAATTAGATTTTTTTAAAAATAAATTTAAATAATTAAATTAAAAATTTATTTAATCTATTTTTTAATAATTAAAGTAAACATTTATTAAAATGCAATTAGTTTACTTTATAATTTTTTATTGTAAATATTACAATACTTTTTTTAAATAAATTTAAATAATTAAGTTAAAAAATTCATTTAATCTATTTTTTAATAATTAAAGTAAACATTTATTAAAATGCAACAATAAATCTCCTAGGCTTACATTAAAATTATTTTCATATTACTGATCATTTTAAGTTTATCTGTTACTTAGGTTACTTTATAATTTTTATAGTAAATATTATACAGATAATTAAATTAAATTTTAAAACTCATATGACTCATAGGGTATTTTTCTAATAAATAAATTTCTTTAATAATTAAAGTGTAAAAATAATATTTTCTTAAGTCAGTTAGTTAAAATCAGTTGATCTTTATTACCAGCTCCTTTGTATTTTTTTTTTTTTTTTTTTTTGTCAATTAGGTTTTTTTAAATAAATTTAAATAATTAAATTAAAAAATTCATTTAATCTATTTTTTAATAATAATGTAATAATAATATATTCTTACCTTACATTAAAAATATTTTTTGTTGGAACTTTAGTAAGTTATATATATATATAATTAGCAGAAGTAATTTATTAAAGCGTTCATTTCTCAAAATTAAGTATTATCTTTCATATATAAAAATATTTATCAATTTATCAGCTGCTTTCTAATTTTTTTTATTGTATTTTCATAACTACTAAATTCTTATCACTTATAAACTGTATGTTTAAAATGAATATTTATTAAAATTTAATTGTAATATCTTTTGAACTTTCATGAAAAGTACTTTTATGTTAGAACTCCTGTAACATATAAATAGTAATTAACAGAATTTATTAAAATTTTCATGTTTAAAAATTAATTATTTATCATTTATAAATTACATTAATAATATATGTTTCAATGATAATTTAACCATTGAAGACACTAAATTACTCTACTTTAAGTAATTGGATGTGTAGTAAAAATGCAACAAAAACTAATATACATTACATATATATATATCTGTGATTTAATAGTTATTATTCGCAAAAAGTTTTATTATATATATATATGTTGCAATAAAAATGTAATATACATCAAACATGAACAATGAAAAATATTATGCTATTAATTACAATATATATATTTAAAATAATAATTATTATTATTATGGAGATTTTTGTTTTTATCTCTATTTATTAAATTATTATCAGTAGCTTTACAATTTTTATTCGAAATCTAATATTATGATTATAATTTTACTTCATATCTACTTAAATGCAATAATTGGATCTTTTAAATTGATATAGAAAAATATTTTTATATATCTAGATGGAACTTCAATTACTTATTTTTACTTAAGCTGCTAGAATTTTAACATTTTGATTGCAAACATCTGAGTAAAAATAAAAAAAGTTATAAGCAACTTATTATAACAATCTCATTATTTTACCATAATTTAACTAAGTCAATGTTGTTTTAGAGTTGTTGATAATTTTCTTACTAGAAAATTAAATCAAATTTAATAATTAATTATATATTATGTTATTAATTGTGTAACAATTGATTTTGCGTTCAGTATGAGAAATATATACGCTTTTTTTTTAATGCATCAAGTTATTATTATCAAGAAATACAATTGATGAAATGAGTAGCAGTGCTGTTACTCGAAAAACAGGATTTTCTCCTTTCAGGGAAAGAAGTTCGGTTCACTGATAACCAATGAAATTACCGGATTTCAAACTAATGCTTAAAAGTCTTATGGAAAGTCAAATTTCGCCTATGAGTAACTCTGGTATCATATTTTCGGTGGCAACAACCTAACGCAACAATAAATTTCCCTTTTACTGCAATTTAACCTCTAAATATCGTACATTCGATTGTTCCAACGTCTTATAGAAAACAAAAGTACTTTCAGTAATATTTGTTTGTAATGCTTATCTCAATTTACAGATTTTAAAGTAATTTTCAAGTATGAATATTTTTTTTAAATATGCTTGCAACCCAATTACAAAATATTAACTCAATTGTTCATAAACATTGTAAATAATTCAGAATTTGCATGTTTTCGTGTAGTATTCAATAACTAAACTGGCAAACGAAATTAAAACGCCAAAAATAAAATAAAATAAAACACGATTTTAACAGATATCAAATAAAACTACTCAAAATAATTTAATAAGTATATAAAATGCGAATGGGAATTTCGTTCCGGGTGCATATAACTTGAGTTTTTCAGAACGGATTTCATGCGACTTGCGCTATTAGTTGTTTTTCAGGGAAGGTTCTAGTGCTAACATATTGTTTTCCGTTGCTTAGTCATAGACTTATAGAGGAAAGTTATATAATAATGTGAACCCAATTATGAAAGATTAGTCTTATTATCTGAATAAAAAATACAGAACTATTTTTATCTCTTTAAGGGCTGATTGGTTAATCTTCAGTAATCAGGCTGTGTGCTAGTTGGCGTATTCGTATTTTAATGAGTGTGCCTGACACCTATTATTGCACGCACTTTTGTTTAAAACAATATAGCATCGCCTATGTTTTAAGCGAATATTTCGCATGAAACTCGATTACAAAATATACTAACCTGTAATAATGCTTAAGGTGGTTCTCCAGTCTCTGCTCAACAACGGAAAAATGTCTGACACATTTTCTGATTCATTAAACGTGAAGGCTTAAAATGTGTAGGCCTGACTATAGAAGCGATTTGGAAATGAAATGAGTTTTCCATTTTTTGATAAATAAATTACTTACCGAGTTATGAGCAATTGTGGTCACGTGACGACCGGTGTTTCTCCTTTATCGCTGTGTTGCGTCCGAAATTCAGTTCAAAATCCCAACTGAAAGATCTTATGCCTTCACCAAAAAATGGATAGTTTTTAAATAATCCCCTGCTAATCCTCCTGCCAATTTCATGCGTTTCCGAACAAAAATGAATTTAAAAATATGTCAGAAAGTAGCTCCTTTGGATTTGAGAACAACCTTAACTTTATGAACAACCTTAACTTGACATTTATGAAAAACTCACATTCAGAAAAAAAGGATATTCTTTTGACACAATTTTGGTAATTTTTTTAACTTTTAAAATTAAAATACATGTTTTCTTTGGCACTCGTAACAGAAGTATACGATTTCTCCAATACGGGGAAAAATGCAATAGAAGCATCCAAATGAGGTAGCAGTTACTGAAATGTTATTTGCTTACAGCTAAAACCTTTACTTTACTGTAATTATAAGCTTCAATTAAAGTATTAGATCAAGAGGGTTTTCACTCTAAATAACACATCACTCTTAAACGTAAACTTAAATTTTTCATTAATAGAGATTTAATCTACAACGGTTAAATGAAAATGTTGTCATTTTCCACAAATTTTAAGTCGTAACATCAGGGAAGAATTTTTTTTGAAAAGGGAAATAACTTCTCTCTTTTTACTATAAATCACAGAAAATTTTGCCACTGAATCTAAACCAATAAAACGCTTAGTTATAACGTATAGCTATAGGATACGGCTGTAGTATACGATCGAAGTAGTAAACAAAATATAGGAGCCATTTATTTACAGTGAGCTTGACTACACGTTGAAAAGATTTGACAGAATGTGACGTCATAGCTAGCCTTTTTTTTTTCTCTCTCTTTCCTAAATTGTTTTCGTGAAATTTGACTGTCTGTATTAAAGTAATTGTTTCAATTTAAAAAACATTCAAATTAAGGTGCTACGTCATTTTACCTCTCTTATAGTTAAAGTTTTTATTTTATATATAAAAAAATGTGCATTTTCTGCTTAGAATGACGTCAATTTCAAAAATGCAACAATATAACGAGACATCTAATATTTTATTGGCAAATAAAAACAAAACACACGCGTTATCGTTTGTTTTTCATTAATGTGTCATTTTTTAAGGTGTGGCAACAGGAAAGAAATGATTGAATTAGAAAATTCAAAAAGAGATCTTTCTATAATGTTAAATTATAGACGTTGATAGAAAAAGGGGTAAATAGTGGTCTGATGAGTTTTTAAAGTTGACAGCTATCCATTCCATGTTCTCAAGCGTAAGTACAGTCAGTTTCGTGCAAATCGGTCAAAAATTAGTATTAAATATTTTCTATTAAAAAAATAACAAATTAAAATTTTTTACGAGATAATGATGGAATAACACTCATAAAAATATTCACGTTCAATAAATAACAAATGTTAATGTTTGGCACGGTGTCTAATAAAAATCGTTTGCACGGTTAGGATTGAAATAAATGGCACGATATGATACATTTTGGCATAGTGTTGGTAGAACAAAAAAGTACAATTTTTTTATTATTATTATTATTTATTTATTTATTTTTTAGTTTTAGTTTTTGAGGCTTTTGCAGTTTTTTTCCTAACTGACATAGTTGTTTTAATTATTTAACCAAAAGAATAAAGAATTGATTAAAAAACTATTCAATTTGAATTACTTCCCTTGCTATAGTAACAAAATGAAGAGAATGAGTTTTTAGAAATTATCACTTGAAAATTTGAGGTTTTGGCGCCAAAGATAGCGCCAAATTAGAAAAATATCAAATATATCATGAACTATTAGACTCAAAAGAATTTGGTTAATACCATTCGATTCAGTATACAAAAAATGCACTAAAATATGTTATCAGTTGAAAAATAACTATAAAATCAGATTTTTAAAGAATTTTTTAAAAGTTCGTTCTATTTTTTACCCCCCCCCCCCCTCTTAGGGGTGGAATTTTAGAAAATCCTTTCTTAGCGGCACTCTATGTCATAAAAAGTATTTTTACCCCAAATTTCAAGATTTTAGGTTCAGTAGTTTGGGCTGCGCTTTGATTAATAGAAAATCCAGACTTTCTTTTATATATACTAGTTGCATAGCAACCCGTTGTGTTGCTTTCGAATTGCATGAGACAATCGATCTTTTTGCGAAAAACGAAATCTTAACTTTATTGTAAATTTAGAAAGCCATTACAACATTAATTTTATTAAATACAATATTTCAAATAATAAGTTATATTTACAATTTAATTCAAAAGCTTTTCCAATAAAAATGCACATATTCTATAACTTTATTTGCCTAGAGCTTTTCGTTCTTCCAAGATTTTGCTTCGAATTTCGGAGTTGGCAGAAATGATGTCACTTGGGTCAACTTATATAAAAATGAATTTGTTTGGACGAATTTATTCAGAAGCATTTTATATTTATGAATTAAAATAAATATTTATAGAATTATTATTTTTCTAACTATAACATTTCATTTTTAATGTCCGCTTCTGAAATATTTTATTAGCCATCTTTGAAAATCTTCTTTTCGACTTTAAATTAAATGAAAATAGTGTATGATGTTTTTTTTTTTTTTTTTTTTTTGGACGTCAACAGAATTTATCTCAATGTTCCAGTCGAGAGTCGAATTTCTGTTTCTAAAATTAACGGATACCTGAAGCTTGAATATGTATGAGTTTGTGTTTCGTGAAATTTTCTTGAAAACTGCAATAATTTTTTCACTATTTATTCAAATAAACGTTAATTTCAATTTAAAAATGATTTCAAACAATGATATATAATAATCTGTGTAATTTTCCCTTTGCTCTCTTTTATCCAGAAAAATGGAGCAATTTTAGTTTCCATCATTACAGGAATGTCATTAAAAATAGCGTAAAAATTTATATCTTGAAAACTAATCAAATTTTAAAATTCTACGACCACTTTTAACATCCTCGTACCCATGCGGATAACTGGCGTTCATTTGATCACCCAACATTCCATATTCTAGGAGGAACAGCTGTGAAATAGAAACGAACAGTCACTTTTTAATATAATAGATTGATGAAGTTTTAATTTCGCTATAAAAAATTAGTCAGGGACAAATACTGAATTATTTATATTATTTTAAGTGCAAATCGCTTATTTCGCAAATGAGCCTGTACGCAATGGACACAGATTAAAAAACATTATGCTTGAAAATTATTTAAAAAGACATAATAAATAAATCAATTAAGATAAAGTTTTCAAGCAAATTGCATTTGAAAGTAGATATTATTTCCCTATATAACGGGTGTAAAATTGAAGATGCGCGATGTTTAGAAATTCAAAAAATTGCTGTAGCAAAGATTGCAAAACCGACTTTAATCGTCAAGCGTTGCCATTCTCAAAATGACGTCAGCCTTACGCATGGACATATTTTTCCTTTATAATACAGATAGATTTTCAAAGGTGAAGTTCCGTTTGTCAGCTAAAACTTTGCATGTGAAAATGCATTCTTTTGGCTTGAGGTTCTAATTTCAGTACCGCGAAGTTGTACAAATTCCAGAAACTGATGTCTTTTAGATGTATTCGTGGTAAAATAAATAGTTTTATCAAAGAAAAGGATTGTTTTCTTTTAAATATGGCACTTACTGAAGCATTACGCCAAGTGTCTCAAATTCGGTATCTGCCGAATGAAAATATATTGTAACATTAGCTTTATGAGCGAAAATGTTTTTTAAATAGTGACGTCATTTTCTGTTCAGACTTAAAATAAAGTTATTTTTAATTGTAAATGGTATCAATAAGGATGAATAAATCCCAATATTTCTTTTTTTTCTGCAACAGTGGAAATAATACGATTGCTACCATTTTGATGAAATTAAAAAAAAAAAACTTTTCAAATTAAATTAAAAATATAAAAGTGGAAATATTTAGAAAAATAGCTAGTGCTAGGACATCTACAAACGAACAGCTTTCATTTAAAACAAGTGGGTAAGTGTGATCATACATCGCACAAAGGGTTTCGTTTAATATTCCTTTCAAAACACTTTCTTTCAAAACGTCCAGTACATTTGTCGCCATGGAATACCTTCTAAATTTTGGCAAACACATCCTAAACTATGTTAAAGTTTCAAACATATTCGCCTTGTTATATTTCCTAATTTTGTTCGCCCCCCCCCCCCCAAAAAAAAAAATGTTACGATATATCACATGACGGGTATCTGCCAAATTTAGAAAAGTGCCCCCCTTGGGGGAGAGTGGGCAGATGGTCACCATGATTTTTGACGCGGCCTGATTTTAAAAATTTATGTTATGTTTTATAAGCCATATTAAAGTTTCAAACAGATCGTCCAGTTATATTTCCTAATTTTGTTCGCGCACCTCCCTCAACCCCCCCCCCCACCCCTCTTCGAAATGCGACGCGCCCTTCTTCTTTATAATTTATTATCGTGTGTTATAAAGTATCTTAAAGTTTAAAACAGATTGAATTGTTAGATTTCCTACTTTAAATGAAATCGCGGTCTGTTAATTCCACATTCCACCACCAGGGAGCGCACTGTATTCTTAACAAAAGCGTATCTGAACGAAACTCCTTTACACAACCCATTAGTAAATATGTTACTAAAGGGGGTGGCGGTCTTCAGCAAGAATTTAAGATAATTGTTGAAATTACTATTCGGAAATAGTGGTAATTTAACTTTTGACATATTTATATTTAATAAGTATAAGTAGCATGTATCTGAGGACTCCATCAAAAAACGCACCTGAAACGGTATGAAACAAAAAAGAAATATTTTGCCCCTCCCCCTCTCCCCACCTTCCCGAAATTTCACGCGCCATTTTTTATAAACTTTTTCTAATGTGTTATAAACTATCGTAAAATTTCAAACAGATCGCCTTGTTATATTTCCTAATTTTAACAAAAATGTTAGTTCCACATTCCACCACCAGGGAGCGCACTCTATTCTTAACAAAATTGTATCGGAAAGAAACTCCGTTAAACAACCTATAAGTAGATATGTTACTCGAGGTGGTGGCGGTCTTAAAAAGAAATTAAGATATTTGCTGAAATTACTATTAGGAAATAGTGGTAACTAAACTTTAGACAATTTTATATTAAATAAGTAGCATATATCTCAGGACTCCCTCAAAAAGTCACCTAAAGCGGTCAGAAACGCTAATTTTTTAAATAGAAATCTAGCGCCCCCCCCCCCCCCTCCCCGGAATTTCGCGTGTCATTCTTTCTTACACTTTATCTTATGTGTTATAAAATATCTTAAAGTTTCAAACAGATCGACTTGTTAGACTTCCTAATTTTAACAAAATCGCGTTATGTTAGTTCCACATTCCACCACCAGGGAATGCACTCTATTCTTAACAAAAGCATATCTGAACGAAACTCCTTTACGCAGTCTTTTCGTAGATAGATTTGTCGAGATGGTGGCGGTCTTAAACAAGAATTTAAAATATTTGCTGCGGTAACAAACGCTAAGATTTTAAAAATAATTCTAGCTCCCCCCCCCTCCTCGAAATATCACACTCCATTCTTTTTTACACTTTTTTCTATGTGTTATAAACTATCTTAAAGTTTCAAACAGACTGATTGGCGGTCTTAACCAAATATTCAAAATATTTCCTGAAATTACTATTAGAAAATAGTGGTATGAAGTAAACTTTCTGATGATGAATGAGTTATACTTATCTCATATCGCTGTTCAAAAAACCCAGGCAAATTATTAGATTTCCTAATTTAAGTTAATTCGTGGTTAAATAAGCACGTCTCTTCATTTTAATCGACGCATTTGATAGGAATAAACCGATTAATTAAATAATAATTAATATTTCAGCTTGTAATTAAGATAGGACTTAGATATGGGTATCAATGAAATCAGCGAGAAATTTGACATCGGGATGCCAAAAAATTTAATCAAAAAATTTAATATTTAAAAAGTTAAAATTTCGTATTAAAATATGCTATTATGGAAAACCGCAGCGTCGTCATGTCTACCTGCTTTCCCGCCGAATTGAAATCTTTTTATTTCCTTGTCTTTCCAATTAAAGAAATTAAATTTTTATCGATCGATTTTTAGTGGATATTTTAACTTATACACATCGCAGAAATGTGAACTTTATACCAAATGAAAGTAGATTTTTTTCTGCGTCTGTCTATTCCATTTACAAATTTCTCGGACCAATATTTTGTGATATACGATTTCGCTTTAAAATCTCCATTTCATTTTTCGGCTTAATTTCCTCCGTGGTAACCGTGCATTCGGCTGATTTTACTGGCAACCCTTAGGAGAAACACGGATGATTTCGAAAGTCCGTTTGGATTTGCGTTAAAAAGGTGGATTGGTTAATTTTAGAAGTTAATTAGCCCGTAATTCGGTTAATTACCAACTTTTTCAAAATTTTATGATTTGTTGTTAGATGTGAGGTGTTCAGCTATAAGTACCCAAAATTTCAAGTCTCTAACATGTATAGTTTCTGAGAACGGGCTCTGTGACGGACAGACAGACAGACAGAGGAGCGAGACGAATAGGGTTTCGTGAGATGAACGAAACCCTAAAAAGAATTATTAGTAAAATTGGTACATTAGAAAGTTCAGGGAAGATGTCTAAAAAAGCTATCTTGTGTTTTCAATATATAGATTATTCTTTCTCTTTTACTTTAACAGTTTGCCTAGCAACTCTATTTCATATAAATTACATTTAAAAGCACATATTTTTCCCAATTCGGCTCTAAAAATTTAAATTGTTCGATTACATATATGTTAAATTCATGCTTTTTAATATATTATTCTTTTATTCATTTATTGATGAAGCTTTAATTTCCTTGTAGAAAATTAGCGGGAGTGAAATTCTGAACTTTTTTTATGTGAAATTGCTTATTAATATTTCGCAATGGAGCCGGCACGGAAAATCATTTAATTGATAAATAAAAACGAAATAAAGCCGAAACTCACTGGGTTTTGTAACAGACGATATTCTTGACATAGCACGTATTTTAATTTCAATTTTTTTCGGTTTTTATGAGAAAGTGGCAACAAAAAGATACAGCAATCTACTATTTTCATTTTTCCCCCTTTACTTTCAACAGAAAAGGGGCTGCCACGATTACAAAAAAAAGTAATAAAAACTATAAAAATATTATCTTAAAATTAAATTGAGATACAGCTTTCAAACAAATTGCATTTAAAAGAGCATTTTTTTTCCTTATACGGCGGTGTAAAAATTTAAAATGTGCGGTGTTAAGAAGTATAAAAATGTGCAGTAGAGAAATTACAAAACCAAAATTTTATTCAAATTTCAAAGTGTTGCCATTCGCAAAATGACGTATGCGTTACGCACAGATATGTTTGTCCTTTATAATATAGATAGATAAATATTAATGTATTTATAAAAGAGGATTTATGAGAATATAATTTAATAAAATTATTTATTAAATTATAATTGAATTATAATAAGTTTATATTTTGCTTACGGGGTCTCAGGACTCTTAAAAATGAAAAAAAAAAAAAAAAAAAAAAAAAAAAAGAAGAAAAAAAAAAGACCATTTTCAACATTTAATATCTTAAAATGCATATGATTTTAAAACACAATTTTTGTTGCGATGAAGAATATATGCGTGTTCTTTCATTTCATGTATTTAAAAAATTGCAAGATTTTGAATTAGCATTTATAGAGGGCTCTAAACTGTGAGACATATGACGAGCAGAAAATTAGTATAATAGCTTACGCGCACGATTACAAAATAAATTTTGCAACTAGAATAAAAATTTTGCTGCCTACTTAAATTTAGACTATAATAACTATCCTGAACCTAAATAAATTTGTATTTAAAAGACTTTTATATTTTTTATAAAAAGTTGTATTTAGCTAATGCAAAATTTTGCAAATTTCACTAGTATAATCACCTAATAATATTTTTTTGAACAATAAAAAGGAAATTTTAGGCTCAGTTTATACAGACTAACATGAAACATATGTTTTGAAAATTTCATGACAAAATATTCAGAAGATTTTGAGATATCGTGCGCGTTATGCGCAAAAATGTCATTTGGAGAAAAATGACTTCAAAGTTTTGGAAACGCCACCGCTTCAGCTATTGGGCGGATATAATTCTAAAAGCCATAACTTCTGTTCTAATGGGAATTTCAAGGAAACAATTATAGCAAAATTTCTGAGTAGTAGTTTAACGTTTAACATCTAAAAAAATTTTAAATTTCGAAAATTTTGACGCTTTAAGAGTCCTGAGACCCCTTAAGAAGATCTTTTACTTCTTATTGTTTCACACCAGTTTTAACTTATATTCTTTAAAATGAATATAATAATTCGTGGCAACTAGAATTCGTGCAACTAGAATTTGCAACTAGAATGCGTGCTAAAATATCGGCTATTTGTTATTAGCTATTGCTATAAGATTGGCGAGACAAAAAATAAATAAATAAATAAATTATATTAATTTACTTCTTATTGTTTCACACCAGTTTCAACTTATATTCTTTAAAATGAATATAATAATTCGTGGGAAAAGAATAGTTTGCGCTTACGTATTTTATCATTATTTTTTAGCTAAGTTATTTGAGATATTATTAGAGATATTTTCAAAATTTTTATAATCATAATTATTTTTTACAAAATATTTTAATTTATTCATTCATTCCCAGGTAATTATATATGTCATTGCAATGCTAAAATATCGGCTATTTATTATTAGCTATTGCTATAAGATTGGCGAGACAAAAAATAAAATAAATAAATAAATAAAAATAGCGATCACAGATAAGCTAACATAAAAGTACTCAAATGTTTTATGTAATATTTAAATAGCGAAATTCGTAAAAAAAAAAAAAAAAAAAAAAAAAAAAATACGTTTAAAAAAACTAGTAGAATTGTACGCAACCTGCATTAGCTTAACATATCATGAATGACATTAGCTTAAGACTGCTTAGTCACTTCCGAATTGCCCTCACTAATGCTAAGTCTAAGGGCGTAGTATACATTCATAATTTAAAATATGTCCTCAGGAAATTAAGGTTTTTAATTGCTTTTTGATATGTACTCTCTTTAAAAGATGCCTCTTTTTTTCTTAGTTCTCAAACTATTTCTAAAATATATGCTTAATTTGATAATTTATGTGTTAAAAGCTGGCAAATTGCGAGTAAGAATTTAACACTTCATATAAAATTAAGTATATATTTTAGAAATATTTTGAAAACTAAAGAAAAAAGAGACATCCTTTAAGAAGGGTACACAAAAAAAAAAAAAAAAAAAGAAGAAGAAGAAGAAGTTAACAATATTAATTTCCAGTGGAGATATTTCAAATATACAAATGCATTAAACGCCCGTAGACTTAACATTACTCAGGGGAATTCGAAAGCTCAGTGACTATCAGCCTTTACATGCGTACTCATATAAATTACACTCTGGAATTCATGCATAGAAAAGGGTGATGCAAAAATAACCATATAAATTTTGTTTACCATAATATTTATTACTTTAAGGAAAATTTGGAATCGTACTATTTTACTTACAATTTTTTTTTTAATCTCTTTTATACAATGTACTGTTTTAATGTTACAATTAAATAAATTCGGAAAAAAAGAAAATAGAAAATAAACTTTGCTTTAAAAAATATAAGTAGGGCAATTGCACCATAAAATATAATAATAAGATGTATATGTTAAAAACACATAAACTTTCTAAATGGTAAACATAAAAAAAGCTTTTTTATGAACTTCTACAAATAAAATTAATGATAAAGCATAATATCGACGTTTTGTACTGCTTACGCAGTCGTCTTCAGTATGAATATGATGATGAAATACTCGACAAGAAGCTTTCGTCTCTAGACGTTTCAGCATTTCATCATTATATTTATCCTTAAGAAGACTGCAGAAGCAGTTCAAAACGTTGATATTATGCTTTATCATGAATTTTATTTGTACAAGTTCATAAAAGAAGTCATTGTTTATGTGTACCATTAAGCAAGTTTATGTGTTTTTAACGTATACACCTTATTTATTAAACTTTACTTATTTTGTTTTAAATAAGTTGAAAAATCAAGAAGAGTTTTTCATAAAGTAAACCCCAGTTAATTTCACTAAGTGTGGTACACTTGTATGAAATTAAATTTAGAAGAAATTAAAAATCATACAGCGAGTCTCTAAACACTACATAATATTTCTTTTGAAAACGAAAAGAGCTTACCTTAAAAATGAAGTTAATCCTTGCACAACGTACTTGAAATGAAGAAATAGATTACTAAAACTTACAGACGAATGCTTCCGACGAGAAATAAAACGCATGTAAATCAAAGTTGAAAATGAACTTATGACGTAGAGAAACACTGAAACTAAACAAACAGGGGGAAGGGAATATTCCTACCCACAAGTCGTTTATTTATTTTATTTTTTTTCGACAGAGTAGTGGAAACTAATAAATGTAAAAGTTATTTAACATTTTCCAAGTTATTTTTTGTTTTATAATGAAAAGTATCATTCTCGTCAATCATATATATAGACTCGTGCGTTGGCAGATTTAATATCATTAGCGATATTTTTAAATTATTTTTTGATGCCTATTTTCACAGTAAATATTGAAATATATCTATCAACAGTGGCATTATATAAATGGGAAATGTTCACTTACCACCAATACTTGGATAAATTTAATGACATGATGAAAAAGTGTTCCTGGAATAGAATGTTCTAACAGTTTAGCACAAAAGCAATAAATTATCATCATTACTTAGCAAATTTCAATCAGTACAGAAAGATGATGAGACATATATTATTAGATAAATTCCGAACTCAAGTTAGAGATTTCCACAGACAGATAAGAGTAGAATCCAGCGTCAGATCGGTTCGGGCTCGAGTCGGATTGGCTTTAAATGTTTCGGGTTAAAGTCGGTTTCTCGTTATATTTTGATTGCTTCGGGTCGGATTAGGGCTGACCCCATTTTTCAAAAGAATTTCCTGAATATTTTTCAAATGAAAAAAAGCTGTATATTTGGATATTAATGAGTATTTATATGTGTCCACTTTTACACAAAACAAGAAAGAAAAATCATGCGTTAAGCATAGACTATGAAACACTTTCCAACACTTCCTCAATGCTTTAACAAAAGTTCGTTATTTAGAGAAATAAGGTAAATAAGATAACTAAGTGAACGAACATTTTAGAAAATGCATAACATTTGAAAAACTGATTTCAAAAGTTACCATCCATAGCCAAATATGAATTCGAATTCTTTTGAACAGTCCTGTATTTGATCTGTTGGTTGATATATATATATGCTAATGGGAAAATTTAGTTTAGAAAGAAAATGCATAACAGGTTGAAATTTCTCTTTCAGCAATTTATACTAATAGATGGAAACATGCTTGAATACTCTGCACACCCCTGTAGTTTACCTTATCTTTATTACACACCACTATTTAGCTAAAATTTAATTGAAACTAAAACGCTCTTAAAACTACTGAAATCACACGTCTAGTAATCATCGCTAATGTTCGGTACTTCGGATACATTATAGTATCTGAAATCTTTTGTGTGTCCCTGTAAATGCTATGCACTTCGTATTATACATGAAATAGTTACCACTATTTCCGAATAGTACTTTCAGCAAATTTCTTAATTTCTCGCTTAAGGCCGCCACCAACTCCAGTAACACATCCACTGATAGGTTGTTTAACAGAGTTTCGATCTGATACACTTTTGTTATGAATAGTGTGCGCTCCCTGGTGGTGGAATTTGCAACTAACATAACGCAATTTTGTTAAAATTATGAAATCTAACAAGTCGATCTGCTGGAAACTTTGACATAGTTCATAACACATAATAAAAAGCTTATAAAAGAATGTTCCGTGCAATTTCCTGGGGTGCCTACCTATCTCGGGTGCTATAGACAGACCCGATCCCCTCCACTAATATACCTACGGATAGGTTGTAAAACGGAGTTTCCTTTGGATAGAGGTTTGTGTAGAATAGAGTGCGCCCCTGGTTGCGAAATGTGGAACTAACAGATTTCACAAAAGGATAAAGTGTTTTAAAGGAATATTAAGCGAAACCCTCTGTGCGATCTGTGATCACACTTACCCACTTGTTTAAAGGAGGTTTCACATAACTGACATTCACTAATTCGTTATTTTAAAGTACTCAGTCAAGTAAAGATTTACTAATGTTTTGATTATAAGCTGAAATCCATTGAGGTTACGGCTAACTGGTCGTTAAATAAAACAAATTTAATATGCAATAGTAAAGTATGATATATGGGGAAAAGTTTCGTAACATTACTGATAATGCTAATAATAACAGTAATAATATGAAATTTTAGTTATTATTGTTCATTGTGGAACCCACTGAATTCTTTTTTTCTTCTTTTTTAAGTTAAAAAAACCCATTTCATGCCCCAAATTCTACTAATCCAGAGCTTCTGATTGAATTTGTTCGGGGCTTCGGTGGTCCACCAGTAAAAACTGTACTGATCAGATTGGTACATATTAAGTTTGGGGGAGTGTTATATTAATTTATCGGTGCACAACTTCTACATTTTGTTTTTACTTTTGAGTCTGGAACAGAGGTGTAGTGTAATCAAGGGGGAGGCGGTAAAGGGCAAGTGCCGCGAGGCGCTCAATTTTTATTGGCTAGATAAAATCTTTGCATAAATAACTAGAATATAAAAAAAATGCAATGACCACTAAAGAAGAGCCCCAATTTTTTAAATTGCCACTAGTTAAATTGCTCAAAACTCCACCGTACACCAATGAATATATACATATAATATGTATATATATATATATATATATACAGGGCTTAATTTCTAAGAAAACAAGTATCGGAGCCCTAATATTATGTGGTACCGGTACTACAACTGTACCGTTTTCCCTGCCAATCAATCTGCATATTTATATTTCGTACATTATTTTCAAAATTTAAAGCATTTTTTTTTTCCTTTAGCAAAATAAAAAAATTAAAAATATCTATCAGTATATACTTTGCTGTCAACTATTTCATTTTTTGGTTATCACTCCTTCTGAATAGTAATCTTTGCCTAGTTTTAGTGTAAATTAATTGCAGAATTCTGCGATTAAATATGGTATGGATTATGATTCGGAAATAGTGTTAACACAAAAAAGGAATAGTTCGTAGCTATGCATTTTTTTTTTTTTTTTTTTTTTTTTTTTGCATAAAAATGCATAGCTACGAATTTCACTGGGCTACGGAGCCCTGTATTTATGAGGTCCGGTGAATTCCGACCAATATTTAAATATTTACTAAACACAGAAAAGTACCGGAGCTGGGCTCCTGCGCAAATTAAGCCCTGTATATATGTGTGTATGTCTGTATGTGTTGCGTCCGTGCGTGTGTAAGATTTTAAGGCTATATAAATGAGAATTTACAGACATTGCTACCTACTTTGAAGAATAAGTATACAGAAAAAGATTGCGAATTCAACAATCATCTATACAGGGTGTCCGGTCTCAACGGTGTCCAATGGCTAACTTCTAAACCGTTAGTCATAGACATATAGTTCCAATTGCAAAAATGTTTTAAATGAGGTAAAGAAGTATTTTTAAAGCGATTTGGGTCAAGAAAAACATTTATTAAAAAAATTACGAAATTTAAATTTTTATACGGTCCCCAGGTCCTATAAGTGATATTTACGAAAAATATCCTATTGTACTGACAAGTAATACAAAAAAAGTCTCATTCCTCTGCGATTAAAACTGACCGAGTAATAGATGTTTAAAGTTGGAGTATCTTTTTTGCTGCAAAATAGGTGTCAGTCACAAATTTACTAGAAATAAAAATAGTCGTCAGATATAAAATTTAACACTAAACATTGAGAGTAAATTAACATTACAATAATATTTTGAGATTTTTGTTCATTCTGACATATTAAAACAAAATATACAACTTGTACTAAAATATAAGAAAAAAAAAAAAAAAAAAAAAAAAAACAGAAATTTTGTTAAATGATTATAAAAGCAACAGTCACAACTCTTTAGAAAATGATGCATAGTTAGATTACCTAATCTAAAACTTTTTTTGTTGTTTTTTATGCGTATATTTTTATACATAACTTTTGAATGGCTGCTCTGAATATGTTAAGGAAATTAAAATGTCCCTTTTTGAAAATGATCCTCATATCACTTTTATTTTCTTTTACATTAAACATCAATTATTTGAATTATATAATTCTACCTGTGCGATTACTTCGATGATTTAAATAAACATAACAAAATTGTTAAAATATTTTAATATTTTGTTCTAACAGAGCACAGATTTATCCATTAAAGGTCGGACATCATATAACCGCCCACATTCTCTCTTTTTAATTAACTTTTCTTCTTTTAATATCTTGTTCCATTTGTCCTTTTATTGTAATGATAAAATAATAATAATTATTATTATTTTTACATTACCCCTTCTGAAAATTCCACTGTCTCTCCCCTCAGCAAATATTCATTAGAGCAGTTATTTTTTTTATTATTTTTTAATTAAAAATTAGGGGAAAAATACTGTTAAATCAAAACATATGTTAAATTATTAAATTTTAACATTTAACAATTTATAATTTTTTTCCGTACTTCGCGCTAAGCAAGTTTCAAAAGCATATAAATCACTTTTGCCATCAAACACTTGCTTCTGCACTTGCCAAGCACGAATACCGCCAAGATGAGTCACTTTGACGCCGAAACCTCTGGCAAATCAGATTACAAATTGGTAAAACATGGTTGGGAAAAAAATATGCATTTTAAACCTTAGAAAATATTTGTATGGGCATGATTTGATGCCGCAAGTGTTTTGGCACATCTGTTGTACAAATAAAGTTGTTTACCTCATTTTCCTTGTCCAACAGGAAAAAATTTCACTCCATTTAATATTTATTTTTTGTTTAGCAAGTATAAATTGCATTTTAATTTTGGTCTCTAAAATATTTTTTTCAAAGAAGTTTTTATAAAGAACTAAAAAGTTGAATTTGAAAAAAGCATAATATCATCAAAATGTATAATAAGCAATCCCTGCTCATACATCGTAATGTATCTGACATCTTTTGTGCGGCACTGTATAAAAAATATAAACGCAACGCACTTTCATTTGGAAAAATTACATTTTGAATCTTAATGCCTTACATAAATGTTACTGATTTTAATTTAAAAATTTCTGTTTGTAGGTAATAATGTATACGAAATTTTTGGAGTGGTCCTGTAAAATAAATATAAATGGTACGTACCTAAAATCATATTAATATTACATTGTCATTGGATTTGCATAATTATGCAAAATTTAATCTTGATCGGATGTTTGGAAGTGAGTTAAAATTGGAATACAAATTTTGAATTAGGAAGACATACATACGAACGTCGTAAGTTAAAAGCTTATAAAAATAATACAATTTTTTAAAATAAAATCATCAAAAGAAGCACACTCATTTCCTTAAAAAAAATGGAAAATAAGAAAAAAAAAAGTCAAAATACAATTGAAGACGCCAGTTTCGAAACTCGCCTTATCCGAAATTTAAAAAATCGTGTTTCTCTATCAATCTATTCTATTGGCATAAATGTCCCAATCAAGCACTACAATCTCCAAATTTTCAATGAATGCCAATGGACGCATTTAAAGGTTTTACGTGATTTTCCAAAATTTGATTTTCTCGATAAGGCTAGTTTTGAAACTCGCTTCTTTAATTATTTTAACCAATCTGAAAGTTAATTATTAAAAATTAACACTACCGTAATATTTATACGGGGGGCAGCACCTTCAGTTAAATCGCTTTAAAAATACTTCTTTACATTATTTAAAACTTTTTTGTAATTGGAACTATATGTCTTTGACTAACGGTTTAGGAATTAGCCATTGAACATTGTTTGGAGTGGACGACCTTTATAATACTTTAAGCACTTCGTGTACGACCCCTGAAAGCTTGGTCCAACTCATCTGTTTTCAGTTACAGAAAAGTGGTTTAAGTCATAAAATTGAAAATGTCATAACTCGGTCAATTTTAGTGCTTGTTGAATGGGACTTTTTTGCCGTACTTGTTAGAGAAATAAGAAAAGTTTACTAAGTATCACTTATAGGACCGGGGGACCGTATAAAAATTTAAATTTCGTAATTTTTAAATAAATGTTTTTCTTGACCTAAATCGCTTTAAAAATAATTCTTTACCTCATTTAAAACATTTTTGTAATTGGAACTATATGTCTATGACTAATGGTTTAGGAATTAGCCATTGGACACCGTTGAGACCGGACACCCTGTATATTTAAAACGCTAGCGTTTTCTCTCGACAAGTCCTTGAGAAGAAACTACTGCATCAAATTACACCAATCTTTTTTTAAATGACAGATATTTGGCCACAGATTTGTTACCGTACATTCGTTTGTTCAAATATTTTATTAATTAGCCCTAATTTTAAATTAAAATTCTAGAGTTGTGCATGCGCAGAATATAAGTACATGTCTGCCTTTGGAGTGACGCGCTGCACTGCAAGATGCTCGCTCAGTTAAACTATCACATTACATGTAAAAGTTGTTTTAAGTTCGTCTGCTATTCGATCTTACTGGAAACAAGCTTTTCTTTCTTTCACAAAGTTAATATTATTTTGCTCTTTCAGCATTATTAAAATTCAAAAATTTATTGAGTCGATATTAAGAGCTAGGTAAGGTTTATTTTAGGGGTGTCATGTTGTTTTGGTCATTACACACAGAAGATAACACAGTGATTTGAGGCTAAAAGTTATGGCTGGTAATCAATCTTACCAATTGTCAATAGTTACACAGGAAGATTGGGAAACTAGCATGTTAAGTTGTAGCTGCTTCTTTGAAAAAATAAGGTATCATAAATATTAACACGCAAAACTTTTTCTGTAAGATCAAAACTTAAATTCGAGACAATTGCGTATGTGTCAACTGTTTTTCGAACCTCTTCAATTTAGAAGGAAGAAAAACGAGTTCTTGTTAGCGTAGCGGGTTAAACCTGCAGTTTAAAGCTTTCAATTTTTGTAGAGGACGCAGGTTCGAGCCCAAACCTGGCAAAATATGCAATATTTTTGTCGATAATTCATTTCAATAATGACATTTTATTAGGAAGAGAAAGTTATAGGATTTTTATTTTATTATTATTATTATTATTATTCGAATGCTTTATAATTAAATAAAATTTAACACTCAATAATATTTTGAAAAAAATAATGATTTTATACTTAAAATATTTAAGCTAAAATATTTTGCATGTAATTATCAATTAAATAAATTGAGCTGATCTACAATTTTCGTTATATTTTCTGACAATTATCAAGAATATATATGTGTGTGTGTCAGAAAGAAAAGTTTGTCATTCATTTGCGTAAAGAATTAAAAAAAAAAAAAAAAAATTCGTATAAGAGGTATGAAAGAAATTACCTTGATACCCAGGTTTAATATTTAAAAAAAAAAATTATAAAAATGTAAAATAAAATTCAAGTAATAAAAAATATATATTATAAATAAATCGATAGCTGCATCAAGTTTCAAATTTAGGTTTCTAGAGAATGAGACAGATAAATATAAAATTCATGGCTGCTTTTAATGATCGTGTAATTTAAATAAATAAATAAATAAATAAAAATAAAAAGAGGCCGTAGTAAGTAAAAATAAATTCTCTTCCCTGTATTTTTAGGTAAATTTCTGATAAAAAAGCAAGCATAATTGGTTGTAAATTATAAACTTAAAATTATTTCACTCCATTGAATAGGTTAGATTGACAGCACTATCGATCGCCTGAAAGAAATAGGAATCACTTATGCAATATACTATAGAAATTCGTCAAGTAATTCGTCATTCAATGGTTAATTTAAAAGCAACTAATTAAAAATTCAAGAATTTTTCTAATGAAACTTTCAAGTTATTAACCGTCAAATATTGACAGGCACTACTAGTCTTTTTATAAATTCAGCTTTCTGAGAATTCGGACTTTTCGAAAATCACCCCTTGAGTAACCTCATCTTAAAAAGAAGTTTTTACTGTGCATTCAGACACCCAAGAAAAACTCAAGTGATAATTCATAACCACGGATTAGAGTCCTGCCCGAAATTCCATGTAACCTCATCCCGCAACTCAGCAAAAAGAAAAAAATTTCGACCCGCAACCCGATCCGAACCCGAAATGAAAGAAAAGTAAATTATGTTTTAATAGAGTTACATCTATAACCAATTTTATATTTTATATAAAAAAGTTGACAAATTTATAAACTTTAATATCCAAATATAGTATAAGCTCTGAATAGCGGACACCTCAGATTGTTGAATAGAGTCCTGTATTGGATCGGGTTGTATCTATTTTTTTTTTTTTTTTTTCTAGTCGGAATGATTAAGGGTAATACCTTTTTTGCGGGGTGGGTTCACCCTAGAATAATTCTTGAGCGTCATATTTAGGTCTTTTTAAAGTGAAGTTATTAGAATTTTCACAAAAAGTTTAAGCAGAACTGTGTTTCAGGTGAAAATACGTTCGCATTTGAATACGAATGAGTATAATTCAATTTACTGCAGGAGAAATAAAATGTATATAAGAAATATGATCATAGAATATTTTTTCTTTGCGGAACAGTTAGGAAAACTTTTTCTTCTCTCGGAATATGAAAAATATTATCAATATTTCGTTTTTGATAAACACAAAAGTACATGTAACGCATTTGTGATATTTTATGCAAACATACAACTGTTATCTGTGAGTAGATTGGGAGGTCACCACTATTTAGAGGTACAAGCATACAAATATGTAAGTGTTAGTTATTGTAAAAGTGTACTTTAAATGGAGGCGTCCGCTTTTCGGGAGCGTCTATTATGGATTGGATGATTTATTGTATATAGGTATTTTAACTGAAAAAATACTTTGGACATTTCTTTCGAGAAATCGGGTCAACTCGAACCCAACTCGCAAGACTCATAACCCAACCCAACCTGAACCCTACCCACTGGAAAAAATAAAAGTCAATACGACCCGAAAAAAGAAATTATAGCGCTAAACCAACCCGAGCAGCAGGCCAGGTCGGATGCGGGTAAAAGCAAGTAACCCGACCAAATGTAGGACTCTACTATGGAGATGGTGCTCCATAGTTATAGATCCTCAAATAGTAATCAAAGGCACCTCAAATCCAGGGTGAAACTTCTTCTTTTGATAAACTCTTTTGATATATGCAGTTTGCGAAACCGATCGCCTTCAATCTATTTATTAACAATATATATTATAAACGTGAAGTTTTGTTAATAATAAGTATAAAATTTGAATTTAATATGTTTTGCGTTTCTTTGGTTATTCACCTTAAGAAAAAAAATTATAATTTGAAACTATTAAAATTTGATTTTTGTGAAATAATGTGTGCAATAACTGTGACAATTTAGCACGTTAAATTTCATTTGTCAAGATGTGTCAATATCACTTGTACAAAGTTAATGAATATTGCTGAAGCAATGAAATATCTATTCATTTAGGTTTTTTTTTTTTAGTTGTGTTTTTATTTTAATTATCGAATAATTTGCACAGCAAAAATTGATATTTAATTTTTGCATTTCACACTCTATCAAAAATCAGTATAATTAAAAGCATTTGTCGTCGACAATTCGAATCTAATCATGTATATGAAATATTAGTGAAAGAAAATATATTAAAATTCTTGTGTTTATTATCTTAATTTTTATATTTTATTTACAAGAAAAGGAAATTTTGATATTCTACTCATTATTTTTATAATAAAACACAATAAATATATCTGTATTTTAAATGTATTCCTAATGTAAATCTTTCACAATACTTGTTTTAAAATGTATACTTATATTTTTATTAATTAAAAAATTCAGTCACATCTAAATAGAACTCGGAAATAGAGTAAAGTGTACTTTTCAAAACATAAATGCTTAACAGCAAAATAGCGAATTTATATTGCCCTTTTTATGGTGGTTAAATAATACAAATGGAATTTGATCACAATTAATAAACGTTCATTTTCCATTATGGAATTTCAGATAAAATACAGTCACCAGACTCGATGCAGGATCCAAATCCTGCTTCCTAGAATCCAAATCCTACGGTAAAAAAAACAGCCGACCCAATAAGGTCAGGACGGGTTCGGTTAAAATCGGGACACCCGATACGAAGAAGAATCATCACAAATGTCACACGTTTTAAAAACTAATCACAAAGCAGTCACAGAAGAGCTTAAGGAACCATTCACTGAAGCTCCTCGATCGCAAAATCCGATGTTAACCTATGGGGTAAATTTAAAACGCGATTACTCATTACTTAATATAATTATCGGAATACGATTTTCTCCATCAAAAAGTAGACGTCAGATGCCAACGAGGTGCTTTCTTACAAATTGCCTCCTTAAATTTTAAGCATTTAAATTTTTTCTATAAAGTTTGAAATTTTTGTTTGATGAAATTTTATGCTCTTCTTAAAATTATTTAAAACGCATGAAGAGAATTTTTAAAAGCCTCATTGGCAATTGACGTGTACTTTCTGGTGGTGAAAACCATATTTCGATAATTATATTAGGTAATGAGAAATCGCACTTTTAATTTTTTCCATGGATTAACATGCGATTTAGCGATTGGACTTCCACGTCAAAAAGTCATAATGTAACATCGCCATGACGCCACATTGCTATACGAGTATGGTAACCAGAAAATATACTTGAATTAGTATTGTGCTACATTTTTTTTCAAAAGTAATGCGCATTTACCTGAAATTTACACGTTACTTATAATTTTTTCTAAAGCCTAAGTGGTCAAAAGTCTCGCGAACGCATACCCCTTTTCTGCTAACATGAGACACTATTATGCACGACTGCTAATGATTTATAAATTGACGGAGATTTGGTAAACTACAAATTCTAAAAGTCCTTCCGTCTTGTGCCGGGAGCAAAAGGTAGCTTTCATATTCCTTGTTTTTACAAATACATCTTATTTTACTCAAACACATGAAGCTAAAATTAATGGAACCCGATTATAGAGTAGATTCAATACCAGTTTTCAAAAATCCTGAATATAAATGAGAATTTCACTAAATTAATTATTAGCTATTATTATTATTAATTACAAAAAATTCCGATATTTGTTAGCCAGAATTCTACTACAATTAAACATTCTTTAAAAGGATTTTGCATACATAATCCAAGCAAACATTTTAAATGACAGCTTTTTTCAGATTATCTGTCATAACTTTGAAGCTTTGTAAACGAAAAAAGTAGATTTTTAAATATATTACCCTTTTATTTATTAAGCCAGAATGAATTTCTGAAGATTCCGTTAACAAATATACAGTCAAATAAAGGACAGAAAGAAAAAATGAGAGGGAGAAAAAGAGAGAGAAAGAGAGCACTCCATAACTTTTTAATGACCAAGCTGACGCGAAGAGATGCCAGTAGATAATAAAAGGGGGTTCTGCGCCAGCGGCGTGACCTCTGTGCGCCTGTGAAGGTCATGCGGCGGCGGAGGTCATGGGGTATGAAGGTCATGTGGCGTACTCTTGGAGGCGGGGTCAAGGTGATGCGGCGGTGAAGGTGATGCGTCATCTTATAGTATGAGGGGTTATTTTGAGTTTAATTATTTTACTAATGATAATTAATTTTAATTGGGGGACTTTAACTTTTTTCGGGGTAATTTTTGAAGATTGAAATTTTTAGAGATTGATTTTTTTTTTTCTGACCGTACTACAGTACGAGGGGTATTTTTAAGTTTAATTATTTTACTAATGATAATTAATTTTAATTGGGGGACTTTAACTTTTTTCGGGGTAATTTTTGAAGATTGAAATTTTTAGAGATTGATTTTTTTTCTGACCGTACTACAGTACGAGGGGTTATTTTAAGTTTGATTTTTTTTTTACTAATGATAATTAATTTTAATTGGGAGACTTTAACTTTTTTCGGGGTAATTTTTGAATATTGAAATTTTTAGAGATCCATTTTTTTTTTTCTCACCGTACTACAGTACTTAGGGATAATTTTACATTTGAAAAATACATTAACGATAATTAATTAAGAAATTTTAATTGGGGGACTTAAATTTTTTGGAGTAATTTTTTGAAATTTTTGGGACATTGATTTTTTTTTTTTTTTTTTTTTTTTTTTTCGTCATACGAGGGGTTTTTTGAGTTGGATATTTTTTTACTAATGATAATTAATTTTAATTGGGGGACTTTAACTTTTTTGGGAGTATTTTTGAAGATAGAATTTTTCGGGAGATAGATCTTTCTTTTCGTCGTACTCCAGTACGACGGGTTATTTGTAGTTTTAAAAAATTAATTAAGAATTTTTAATTGGGAGACTTTAATTTTTGGGAGTAATTTTTGAGATAGATTTTTTTTCTTTTCGAGGACATTTATTTTTTAGCACACTTGAGTTTTCGGTGTTTTTACTGGCAACGATTTTTAATTTGGGAACTTTCAAATATTTTTTTCGCGATTTTCCTTTAGCAATCGAATTTTAAACATTCATTAAGCATTTTAATTGGGAGACTTTATCTTTTAACACAAATTTTTAGATAAAAATGGAATTTTAAACATAAATTGGATGAGGGGACTTTACGCGATTCAATTTAGTGACATATGCGCTCGAATATTGAGTATTAATTAAAATTATGAATGATTGTGAATTTTTGTTATTTAGTGTTAGAATTTATGTATGCGAATTTTTTAATAGTACTGCCCCACCCGTGGGTGAGAGGTTATGCTCATGAAGCTAATAGACGTGAAGTGTTGGGTTCGATCCCAATCACACTCGTCGGCCTAATCGTTCGGAGTTTTATTCGAACCATGGATTTTCATGTGTAAATTTAGGTTAGGTTACCTTAGAAAGACCTTCACGAAGGGCACTCCCCCCTATATCCCTAGTGTAGATAATCAATCGCGCCCGTCGGCCTAATCGTTCGGAGTTTTGTTTGAGTCATGGATTTGCATGCGTAAATTTGGGTTAGGTTCCCTTAGAAAGACCCTGACGAAGGGCACTCCCCCCTCGGGCTTAGTGTAGATAATCGGCCATCAAAATTAACCCACCTTTTAAATAGTACTAGAAAATTTTAGAATTTTTTTTTATGAATACGTGTTAGATGAGTGAATATGTTTTCGCGGATTTAATCATAAATAGAAATTGGTAAGATATTTTTTAGGATATCGGTTTTTTGGCTTGTTATACAATGTTTAGGTATGTATTGCTTTATACATTTGAAATAATATAAAAAAAAAAACATGAAATGCCATTCATAAAGATATTAGGAAATTTTCCCCCTACCCCTAAATGAATTTATATTTGTGAAATATAGGGTTACCTATTTAATGGTGTGTTTGAATTTAGAATCACCAATATACCTTAACCCGAAATTTTATTGAGGCATGTTTTCGAAAAGTTTCATATTTTTAAAAACTAGAAAATCGATTTTTTAAACGTTTATATTAAAACACTTTGAATTTTTAATAAGATTTTGGGAAAAAAACGCATTTTTTACAAATTTACACTAATATTACACTTTTTAGAATAAAACTTTTAAATACATAAATTAAACACACTTACTTTACTTCAAATGACTTTCAGAGCCTAAAAAAACGCGTGTTTGTGCAGGAAAATGTCTACTATACTGAACCGTGGTCATCGTGCGTTATCTTTGGGAACACTCAGAAGTGAATCACTTTATCTAGATAAGGGGTTTTCCTTTTTATCGTGATAGGATATTAGATTTTAATTTCGATTGACTAATGGTGGGGTACAAATTAAGATTTTCAAATAATTAATTTAAGATTTTTATTATCTCACTAATTGCGAATTTAATGAATGAATAATTAATATTACGTCACACAAAACGAATTTTTTGAATAATTAAGATTTAATATTGCGTCACAATTTTTGAATGAATTTATTAATCTAGAATTTATATCCAATTGGGGGTCATTTTTTTTTCCCTTATCGATTGATTTTAAATAAAATTGGAATATTTATTAATACTATATTAACAATTTAATGCATGTGTGACATTTCTTTTGGATAAAATTAAAACTCTTTTCTAATGAAACCTTTAAAAACGGATACTTTTTAAATTGATTCATTAACCGTGAGAATACTTCAATCACGTCATTGATGAGTCATCACACATAAGTAAATTTTCACTCGTAAACATGAAAGTTTTAATTAATATATTGAGGTTTTTGAAAAGTGACACTCATTTCGTGCAGTGGACTTTGAATTTTTAGTCTAGTTCTAATTTCGATCTAGTTCAAATTTTGTTAAGTTAACACGTTACGAAATATAGGGGAGCTTTATACTATGCATTAATATAACTATGATTTTTGCTTAATTTTTTACAAGGATAAAATTTTTATCATCGGAAAAACACATCTTTAAGAGATTTAAAATAAATATTTTTAAATATATATATATAATTTAATATCATTAAATATTTAGTATCTTCACACATAATTAACACATGTTAATTAAGTTCGATTAAATTTAAAAGAAATCATAATTTTCATTAAATTAAAAAGAAATTGTACATTTAACTTTTAATATAGCAAATATTAAAACATGAAACAAATGATTGCGCTTTTAGAGCATATAACTTTAATCATAAAAATTTGAATACTTATCACTTTCAAATGAAAATGATAAACCTTTATTTAAAAATTTTCAGTTTATAATTAGAGACATACAATTAACTAGAAACTTAAGCATAAAAACAGAAATGAATATCTAGCAATAAGGTTAACATTTTTAATAAAAAATTAATATTTTAGGTTAATTTTAAACGTGCTAGTATTTTTAGACTAGCGAAATATCCCTTTTTTAGAAAATACTTTTCTGGTTTAATTTTCATTTATTTTTTAAATATAACTTTTAAAAAATATTCTCAACTGTAAAAACTAGGGATTTGCTTTTGACAATTTTATTTGAATTTAAGATTTGTTTCACATTTAGAAGTATATCTTATCAAAATAAATTCGAAATATTTAGATTTGTTTATTATTAATAATTTGAAAAATAAAACATTTAGAAGTAAATTCACTTACTTTTGCTTATGTTACATAAAAATCCAAAAGGGTTGAAAAAGAGTAGCAACACTTCACATAAGTTTTGTGATACTAAATGGAGTAAATTTTGAACATCAATATCTTATCTGTTTGGGTATTTCCATGAATACATGATTCACGAGATAAGCAGAATGTCATGTTCAAATATGAATCTAAGAACAGTGTTAATGAATTTACTTTATTCATATCGTATATACTTTAGCTATAATTAATATAATGTGTAATTAATAAGGGATTTAATTAATATGATGCGTTTTTAAATAAAATCTAAATATAATTGTATCTTTTTCAGTCTTATTTAATAGAAGAGGAATGCTTTTCAAATTTATTAAGAAACATGTAAGTTATTATTAGCTTGGAAATTGCAACTGAATTAAAAATTGACTTTTAACATAGAATTAGTCTTTTGCTAAATTTTCAATGAAAATATTTCTCACTTAAAAGTTTACTTCTCACATTAAAAAAGTCATATACTTGGAATTTTTACCGGGAAAATTTTCTCACATGGAAAAAGGCTTTAGTGATTGTATTAGAATAAAAACTTATCATATTAAAATTTTTAATAAGTAAATTATTATTATTAAATCTATGTCACCCACCACTCACTTTATTTACAAATAAATATTTTTCACTTTTTAATGGAAACAAAAATGGTAGGTAAAGCTTTCGTTTAATATTTTTAAATTAATATGAGTCTTTTTTTTTTTTTTTTTTCAGTGCGACTCCTTCAAATTTAAAACCTTTTGAGAGCTTTTATAGGGAGAACGTAAACAAATCGAAGTCTCACATTTCAACAATAAAGGATTTATACTAAGTACACTACAAACTTATTTATAAAAAGGAAAAACATAACCTTATTTCAGTTTTTCGTTAAGCATATTTTTAATTCACAAGCAGGCTTCACACATATTATTTAGCACACAAGTTACTTCAGCGAAAAATCCCTTTTCCTTATCTAAATGATTCATAGGGATTCATACCTCCCTCATGAATACGTTATACAAACGATGTATTAGTTTAATGAATATAAATTTTAACTGAATCCTTTAAACTTTATTTGATAACATTCGATCATTTTTATATTTCAAAACGAAGAAAAATTATTGAATATCACCCTAACAAGCATATACTTTTACACTAACATGTTATAAAAACACTTCTCAATATTCAAATTTTATGATATTTCGACATCTCTCGCCAAGCTTTTTAAGAATGAAAGACTATTTCGTTAAAATATTTAGCTTTTTGTATACAATTTTAGCAATAAATACATAATGCACTCAACTTTACTTTGTCATTAAACATTAAATTAATCCATCGCTTAGCAATTCAAACGTAGGATTTTTTTATTTAGGGTAGATAAGTATACGTGTATATATATACATGCGCATATATGTGTGTGCATTTGTCAATGGGGGAAAAATTTAAAAGGTATACACATTGAAAGTTAATAAAATTATTTTAAAAAAATTATATAAATATTTCAAGACAGTATTAAAGATTTGAACAACTGATAAAAATGCTTTGAAAAACATTTAAAATTATTTAAAATGTTTCTTTCATATTTTAAAGTCAACAAATTTTAATACATAGCTATGTACATACAGGCATTTGAGCTATATACATACATGCATTTGACCTATGTTAACAGAACAAATGTTTTAAATATTTCGATGCTATTTCCAAGTTACTCAATTTATACTTTTTGAATATGCATATACATATATTTGAAAATTTTAATGTTTTCTGTTAAAACTGACTAGTTATTTATCCTAGCATTATCCTAGTTATTTATCCTACATTTATTAACACCATAAACCAACTGCTTTTAAAAAGACTGTGTGATTATCAAAACAACCCAAATCCTTTTATCTGCACATGCGCAAACATTTTAATAAACTAGAGGTCACATTTTTAATCGAATAAAATAATGACTAATCAAATAGGTTATATCCTAACTTAAATGATACCTTTTTGTGATATTGCTAAACATGCTACTACAATGTCTAATCAAATAGGTTCTGTACTAACGTTAATTATACCTTTTATGTGGCATTACTAAACTAGCTAACATGACATTATTAAACTAACTTGTAAAAATAACATGATAACCTGTTTTCACTAGACAAACTTAATAATTTTCGATGCTTTTGTTTGACAATCAACAAAGTTTTATGAAATATATTCAAAAAGTTTGCTGCGATTAAAAAACATGCTTATAACTTAGATAGTTTTCACTCTTTATATTTAAAAACATGCATATTATTACAAAACACAAGATATTGTTTAAATTTGAATTAAATAATCACCATTTTTCACAAGTTTGCAATATTTTTATGCTAACTAGGGTTAGTAGTATTCAGACTTAAAAATATCTTTATAGATTAAACATGAAAATTAATGTGTAAAAAAAACCTTTTACTATTTTTAGTTAAACTTCATGTCATGAAATATATCCAGTTAACTTTAAAATGTACTATTACAAATTAATGTTTTAAAATTCATTAAAATTATTAAATACTATTTCATTATAATTTTAAATTTCATTTTTATATAAAAACACACAAAATAATAATACTTATCTAATATGGCAGCTAGCAGTCTAAAGCACGACCTTCTATTACAAAAACTAAAAGTGAAATGAATAATTCTAAGTCCTTATCAGCTAATCTTATCAACTGATTAGATCTAGTCACATGATATATGACATCACTTATCACTGATGACGTAGGGGTTATCACGTGATGGGGAAACCCTGTCACGTGGTGTATGATATCACTCATGACGTAGGGGTTATCACGTGTTGGGAAAACCCTGTCACGTGGTGTATGATAACACTGATGACGTAGTAGGATATCACGTGACTAGATCTAATCAGTTGATAAGATTAGCTGATAAGGACTTAGAATTATTCATTTCACTTTTAGTTTTTGTAATAGAAGGTCGTGCTTTAGACTGCTAGCTGCCATATTAGATAAGTATTATTATTTTGTGTGTTTTTATATAAAAATGAAATTTAAAATTATAATGAAATAGTATTTAATAATTTTAATGAATTTTAAAACATTAATTTGTAATAGTACATTTTAAAGTTAACTGGATATATTTCATGACATGAAGTTTAACTAAAAATAGTAAAAGGTTTTTTTTACACATTAATTTTCATGTTTAATCTATAAAGATATTTTTAAGTCTGAATACTACTAACCCTAGTTAGCATAAAAATATTGCAAACTTGTGAAAAATGGTGATTATTTAATTCAAATTTAAACAATATCTTGTGTTTTGTAATAATATGCATGTTTTTAAATATAAAGAGTGAAAACTATCTAAGTTATAAGCATGTTTTTTAATCGCAGCAAACTTTTTGAATATATTTCATAAAACTTTGTTGATTGTCAAACAAAAGCATCGAAAATTATTAAGTTTGTCTAGTGAAAACAGGTTATCATGTTATTTTTACAAGTTAGTTTAATAATGTCATGTTAGCTAGTTTAGTAATGCCACATAAAAGGTATAATTAACGTTAGTACAGAACCTATTTGATTAGACATTGTAGTAGCATGTTTAGCAATATCACAAAAAAGGTATCATTTAAGTTAGGATATAACCTATTTGATTAGTCATTATTTTATTCGATTAAAAATGTGACCTCTAGTTTATTAAAATGTTTGCGCATGTGCAGATAAAAGGATTTGGGTTGTTTTGATAATCACACAGTCTTTTTAAAAGCAGTTGGTTTATGGTGTTAATAAATGTAGGATAAATAACTAGGATAATGCTAGGATAAATAACTAGTCAGTTTTAACAGAAAACATTAAAATTTTCAAATATATGTATATGCATATTCAAAAAGTATAAATTGAGTAACTTGGAAATAGCATCGAAATATTTAAAACATTTGTTCTGTTAACATAGGTCAAATGCATGTATGTATATAGCTCAAATGCCTGTATGTACATAGCTATGTATTAAAATTTGTTGACTTTAAAATATGAAAGAAACATTTTAAATAATTTTAAATGTTTTTCAAAGCATTTTTATCAGTTGTTCAAATCTTTAATACTGTCTTGAAATATTTATATAATTTTTTTAAAATAATTTTATTAACTTTCAATGTGTATACCTTTTAAATTTTTCCCCCATTGACAAATGCACACACATATATGCGCATGTATATATATACACGTATACTTATCTACCCTAAATAAAAAAATCCTACGTTTGAATTGCTAAGCGATGGATTAATTTAATGTTTAATGACAAAGTAAAGTTGAGTGCATTATGTATTTATTGCTAAAATTGTATACAAAAAGCTAAATATTTTAACGAAATAGTCTTTCATTCTTAAAAAGCTTGGCGAGAGATGTCGAAATATCATAAAATTTGAATATTGAGAAGTGTTTTTATAACATGTTAGTGTAAAAGTATATGCTTGTTAGGGTGATATTCAATAATTTTTCTTCGTTTTGAAATATAAAAATGATCGAATGTTATCAAATAAAGTTTAAAGGATTCAGTTAAAATTTATATTCATTAAACTAATACATCGTTTGTATAACGTATTCATGAGGGAGGTATGAATCCCTATGAATCATTTAGATAAGGAAAAGGGATTTTTCGCTGAAGTAACTTGTGTGCTAAATAATATGTGTGAAGCCTGCTTGTGAATTAAAAATATGCTTAACGAAAAACTGAAATAAGGTTATGTTTTTCCTTTTTATAAATAAGTTTGTAGTGTACTTAGTATAAATCCTTTATTGTTGAAATGTGAGACTTCGATTTGTTTACGTTCTCCCTATAAAAGCTCTCAAAAGGTTTTAAATTTGAAGGAGTCGCACTGAAAAAAAAAAAAAAAAAAGACTCATATTAATTTAAAAATATTAAACGAAAGCTTTACCTACCATTTTTGTTTCCATTAAAAAGTGAAAAATATTTATTTGTAAATAAAGTGAGTGGTGGGTGACATAGATTTAATAATAATAATTTACTTATTAAAAATTTTAATATGATAAGTTTTTATTCTAATACAATCACTAAAGCCTTTTTCCATGTGAGAAAATTTTCCCGGTAAAAATTCCAAGTATATGACTTTTTTAATGTGAGAAGTAAACTTTTAAGTGAGAAATATTTTCATTGAAAATTTAGCAAAAGACTAATTCTATGTTAAAAGTCAATTTTTAATTCAGTTGCAATTTCCAAGCTAATAATAACTTACATGTTTCTTAATAAATTTGAAAAGCATTCCTCTTCTATTAAATAAGACTGAAAAAGATACAATTATATTTAGATTTTATTTAAAAACGCATCATATTAATTAAATCCCTTATTAATTACACATTATATTAATTATAGCTAAAGTATATACGATATGAATAAAGTAAATTCATTAACACTGTTCTTAGATTCATATTTGAACATGACATTCTACTTATCTCATGAATCATGTATTCATGGAAATACCCAAACAGATAAGATATTGATGTTCAAAATTTACTCCATTTAGTATCACAAAACTTATGTGAAGTGTTGCTACTCTTTTTCAACCCTTTTGGATTTTTATGAAACATAAACAAAAGTAAGTGAATTTACTTCAAAATGTTTTATTTTTCAAATTATTAATAATAAACAAATCTAAATATTTCGAATTTATTTTGATAAGATATACTTCTAAATGTGAAACAAATCTTAAATTCAAATAAAATTGTCAAAAGCAAATCCCTAGTTTTTACAGTTGAGAATATTTTTTAAAAGTTATATTTAAAAAATAAATGAAAATTAAACCAGAAAAGTATTTTCTAAAAAAAGGGATATTTCGCTAGTCTAAAAATACTAGCACGTTTAAAATTAAACTAAAATATTAATTTTTTATTAAAAATGTTAACCTTATTGCTAGATATTCATTTCTGTTTTTATACTTAAGTTTCTAGTTAATTGCATGCCTCTAATTATAAACTGAAAAATTTTAAATAAAGGTTTATCATTTTCATTTAAAAGTGATAAGTATTCAAATTTTATGATTAAAGTTATATGCTCTAAAAGCGCAATCATTTCTTTCATGTTTTAATATTTGTTAGATTAAAAGTTAAATGTACAATTTCTTTTTAATTTAATGAAAATTATGATTTCTTTTAAATTTAATCGTACTTAATTAACATGTGTTAATTATGTGTGAAGATACTAAATATTTAATGATATTAAATTATATATATATTTACAAATATTTATTTTAAATCTCTTAAAGATGTGTTTTTCCGATGATAAAAATTTTATCCTTGTAAAAAATTAAGCAAAAATCATAGTTATATTAATGCATAGTATAAAGCTCCCCTATATTTCGTAACGTGTTAACTTAACAAAATTTGAACTAGATCGAAATTAGAACTAGACTAAAAATTCAAAGTCCACTGCACAAAATGAGTGTCACTTTTCAAAAACCTCAATATATTTATTAAAACTTTCATGTTTACGAGTGAAAATTTACTTATGTGTGATGACTCATCAATGACGTGTTTGAAGTATTCTCACGGTTAATGAATCAATTAAAAAAGTATCCGTTTTAAAAGGTCTAATTTTATAATAGTTAAATCCCCAAAAAAAAAAAAATGTAACGCATGCATTAAATTGCTAATAAATATTCCAATTTTATTTTAAATCAATCGATAAGAAAAAATGACCCCCCAATTTGATATAAATTCTATATTAATAAAATCATTCAAAAATTGTGACGCAATCTAAATTATTCAAAAAATTCGTTTTGTGTGACGTAATATTAATTATTCATTCATTAAATTCGCAATCAGTGAGATAATAAAAATCTTAAATTAATTATTTGAAAATCTTAATTTGTACCCCACCATTAGTCAATCGAAATTAAAATCTAATATCCTATCACGATAAAAAGGAAAACCCCTTATCTAGATAAAGTGATTCACTTCTGAGTGTTCCCAAAGATAACGCACGATGATCACGGTTCAGTATAGTAGACATTTTCCTGCACAAACACGCGTTTTTTTAGGCTCTGAAAGTCATTTGAAGTAAAGTAAGTGTGTTTAATTTATGTATTTAAAAGTTTTATTCTAAAAAGTGTAATATTAGTGTAAATTTGTAAAAAATGCGTTTTTTTCCCAAAATCTTATTAAAAATTCAAAGTGTTTTAATATAAACATTCAAAAATTATATATGTTTAAAAATCGATTTTCTAGTTTTGAAAAATAGATCTATATAATTTATAATGGCACTGTTTAAAAAATAGAAAACATGCGTCAATAAAATTTGAAGGGACAAATTCAAACGAACCATTGAATAGGTAACCCCATATTTTACAAATATATAGATATTCATTTAGGGGTAGGGGGTATACAATTCCTAATATCTTTATGAATGCCATTTCATGTTTTTTTTTTTTTCAAAATAAATTTTCATATAGATTAAACAATACATACCTAAACATTGCATAACAAGCCAAAAACCGATATCCTCAAAAATATCTTACCAATTTCTATTTTTGTATAAAACCGAGAGAAAATATCTACTCATCTAACACGTATTCAGAAAAAAAATTCTAAAATTTATTAACACTATTTAAAAGGTTTGGTTGATTTTGACGGCCGATTATCTACACTATGGATAAAGGGAGGGAGTGCCCTTCGTCAGGGTCTTTCTAAGGGAACCTAACCCAAATTTACGCATGCAAATCCATGACTCAAACAAAACTCCGAACGATTAGGCCGACGGGCGCGATTGATTATCTACACTAGGGATATAGGGGGGAGTGCCCTTCGTGAAGGTCTTTCTAAGGTAACCTAACCCGAATTTACGCATGAAAATCCATGGTTCGAAGAAAACTCCGAACGATTAGGCCGACGGGTGCGATTGGGATCGAACCCAGCACTTCCCGTCTATTAGCTTCGTGAGCAGAACCTCCCAGCCACAGTACTATTCAAAATTCGCATAAATAAATTTTAACGCTAAATGACAAAAATTCACATGTGACCTCATTCATATTTTAAATTTTAAATTACTATTTCCCCCTAAAATGTAAGCGCAAACGTCGCTAAATTGAATCGCGTAAAGTCCTCTCATACAATTTATGTTTAAAATTCCATTTTTATCTTAAAATGTGCGTTAAAAGACAAAGTCTCCCAATTAAAATGTTTAATGAATGTTTAAAATTCGATTGCCAATGAAAAATCGCGAAAAAAATATTTGAAAGTTCCCAAATTAAAAATCGTTGCCAGTAAAAACTCTAACACAAAAATTATGCCCCTAAAAATAACACCGAAAACGCAAGTGCGCTAAAAAATATATGTCATAAAAAAAAATCTATCTCAGAAATTATTCCCTAAAATTAAAGTCTCCCAATTAAAAATTCTTAATTTAATTTTTTAAAAGTACAAATAACCCCTCGTACTGGAGTACGACGAAAAGAAAAAATCTATCTCCCAAAAAATTCTATCTCAAAAATTATCCCCAAAAAGTTAAAGTCCCCCAATTCAAATTTCTTAATTATCATTAGTAAAAAAATATCCAACTCAAAATATGCCCTCGTACTAAACAACAGCGAAATAAATCAATGTCCATGAAAATTCAAAAATTACCCCCAAAAAGTTTGTCTCAATTAAAATTTCTTAATTAATTATCATTAATGAAAAAAATCAAACTCAAAAAACCCCACGTGCGACGAAAAGAAAAATCAATGACCCCTAAAAATTCAAAAATTACTCCGAAAAAAGTTAAAGTCCCCCAATTAAAATTTCTTAATTAATTATCATTAGTAAAAAAAATCAAACTCAAAATAACCCCTCATACTGCAGTACGACGAAAAAATTCAATGTCCATGAAAAATTCAATCTTCAAAAATACTCCCAAAAAAAGTTAAAGTCCCCCAATTAAAATTTCTTAATTAATTATCATTAATGAAAAAATATCAAACTTAAAATAACCTTAGATTCATATTTGAACATGACATTCTGCTTATCTCGTGAATCATGTATTCATGGAAATACCCAAACAGATAAGATATTGATGTTCAAAATTTACTCCATTTAGTATCACAAAACTTATGTGAAGTGTTGCTACTCTTTTTCAACCCTTTTGGATTTTTATGTAACATAAGCAAAAGTAAGTGAATTTACTTCTAAATGTTTTATTTTTCAAATTATTAATAATAAACAAATCTAAATATTTCGAATTTATTTTGATAAGATATACTTCTAAATGTGAAACAAATCTTAAATTCAAATAAAATTGTCAAAAGCAAATCCCTAGTTTTTACAGTTGAGAATATTTTTTAAAAGTTATATTTAAAAAATAAATGAAAATTAAACCAGAAAAGTATTTTCTAAAAAAGGGATATTTCGCTAGTCTAAAAATACTAGCACGTTTAAAATTAACCTAAAATATTAATTTTTTATTAAAAATGTTAACCTTATTGCTAGATATTCATTTCTGTTTTTATGCTTAAGTTTCTAGTTAATTGTATGTCTCTAATTATAAACTGAAAATTTTTAAATAAAGGTTTATCATTTTCATTTGAAAGTGATAAGTATTCAAATTTTTATGATTAAAGTTATATGCTCTAAAAGCGCAATCATTTGTTTCATGTTTTAATATTTGCTATATTAAAAGTTAAATGTACAATTTCTTTTTAATTTAATGAAAATTATGATTTCTTTTAAATTTAATCGAACTTAATTAACATGTGTTAATTATGTGTGAAGATACTAAATATTTAATGATATTAAATTATATATATATATTTTAAAATATTTATTTTAAATCTCTTAAAGATGTGTTTTTCCGATGATAAAAATTTTATCCTTGTAAAAAATTAAGCAAAAATCATAGTTATATTAATGCATAGTATAAAGCTCCCCTATATTTCGTAACGTGTTAACTTAACAAAATTTGAACTAGATCGAAATTAGAACTAGACTAAAAATTCAAAGTCCACTGCACGAAATGAGTGTCACTTTTCAAAAACCTCAATATATTAATTAAAACTTTCATGTTTACGAGTGAAAATTTACTTATGTGTGATGACTCATCAATGACGTGATTGAAGTATTCTCACGGTTAATGAATCAATTTAAAAAGTATCCGTTTTTAAAGGTTTCATTAGAAAAGAGTTTTAATTTTATCCAAAAGAAATGTCACACATGCATTAAATTGTTAATATAGTATTAATAAATATTCCAATTTTATTTAAAATCAATCGATAAGGGAAAAAAAATGACCCCCAATTGGATATAAATTCTAGATTAATAAATTCATTCAAAAATTGTGACGCAATATTAAATCTTAATTATTCAAAAAATTCGTTTTGTGTGACGTAATATTAATTATTCATTCATTAAATTCGCAATTAGTGAGATAATAAAAATCTTAAATTAATTATTTGAAAATCTTAATTTGTACCCCACCATTAGTCAATCGAAATTAAAATCTAATATCCTATCACGATAAAAAGGAAAACCCCTTATCTAGATAAAGTGATTCACTTCTGAGTGTTCCCAAAGATAACGCACGATGACCACGGTTCAGTATAGTAGACATTTTCCTGCACAAACACGCGTTTTTTTAGGCTCTGAAAGTCATTTGAAGTAAAGTAAGTGTGTTTAATTTATGTATTTAAAAGTTTTATTCTAAAAAGTGTAATATTAGTGTAAATTTGTAAAAAATGCGTTTTTTTCCCAAAATCTTATTAAAAATTCAAAGTGTTTTAATATAAACGTTTAAAAAATCGATTTTCTAGTTTTTAAAAATATGAAACTTTTCGAAAACATGCCTCAATAAAATTTCGGGTTAAGGTATATTGGTGATTCTAAATTCAAACACACCATTAAATAGGTAACCCTATATTTCACAAATATAAATTCATTTAGGGGTAGGGGGAAAATTTCCTAATATCTTTATGAATGGCATTTCATGTTTTTTTTTTTTATATTATTTCAAATGTATAAAGCAATACATACCTAAACATTGCATAACAAGCCAAAAAACCGATATCCTAAAAAATATCTTACCAATTTCTATTTATGATTAAATCCGCGAAAACATATTCACTCATCTAACACGTATTCATAAAAAAAAATTCTAAAATTTTCTAGTACTATTTAAAAGGTGGGTTAATTTTGATGGCCGATTATCTACACTAAGCCCGAGGGGGGAGTGCCCTTCGTCAGGGTCTTTCTAAGGGAACCTAACCCAAATTTACGCATGCAAATCCATGACTCAAACAAAACTCCGAACGATTAGGCCGACGGGCGCGATTGATTATCTACACTAGGGATATAGGGGGGAGTGCCCTTCGTGAAGGTCTTTCTAAGGTAACCTAACCTAAATTTACACATGAAAATCCATGGTTCGAATAAAACTCCGAACGATTAGGCCGACGAGTGTGATTGGGATCGAACCCAACACTTCACGTCTATTAGCTTCATGAGCATAACCTCTCACCCACGGGTGGGGCAGTACTATTAAAAAATTCGCATACATAAATTCTAACACTAAATAACAAAAATTCACAATCATTCATAATTTTAATTAATACTCAATATTCGAGCGCATATGTCACTAAATTGAATCGCGTAAAGTCCCCTCATCCAATTTATGTTTAAAATTCCATTTTTATCTAAAAATTTGTGTTAAAAGATAAAGTCTCCCAATTAAAATGCTTAATGAATGTTTAAAATTCGATTGCTAAAGGAAAATCGCGAAAAAAATATTTGAAAGTTCCCAAATTAAAAATCGTTGCCAGTAAAAACACCGAAAACTCAAGTGTGCTAAAAAATAAATGTCCTCGAAAAGAAAAAAAATCTATCTCAAAAATTACTCCCAAAAATTAAAGTCTCCCAATTAAAAATTCTTAATTAATTTTTTAAAACTACAAATAACCCGTCGTACTGGAGTACGACGAAAAGAAAGATCTATCTCCCGAAAAATTCTATCTTCAAAAATACTCCCAAAAAAGTTAAAGTCCCCCAATTAAAATTAATTATCATTAGTAAAAAAATATCCAACTCAAAAAACCCCTCGTATGACGAAAAAAAAAAAAAAAAAAAAAAAAAAAAATCAATGTCCCAAAAATTTCAAAAAATTACTCCAAAAAATTTAAGTCCCCCAATTAAAATTTCTTAATTAATTATCGTTAATGTATTTTTCAAATGTAAAATTATCCCTAAGTACTGTAGTACGGTGAGAAAAAAAAAATGGATCTCTAAAAATTTCAATATTCAAAAATTACCCCGAAAAAAGTTAAAGTCTCCCAATTAAAATTAATTATCATTAGTAAAAAAAAATCAAACTTAAAATAACCCCTCGTACTGTAGTACGGTCAGAAAAAAAATCAATCTCTAAAAATTTCAATCTTCAAAAATTACCCCGAAAAAAGTTAAAGTCCCCCAATTAAAATTAATTATCATTAGTAAAATAATTAAACTTAAAAATACCCCTCGTACTGTAGTACGGTCAGAAAAAAAAAATCAATCTCTAAAAATTTCAATCTTCAAAAATTACCCCGAAAAAAGTTAAAGTCCCCCAATTAAAATTAATTATCATTAGTAAAATAATTAAACTCAAAATAACCCCTCATACTATAAGATGACGCATCACCTTCACCGCCGCATCACCTTGACCCCGCCTCCAAGAGTACGCCACATGACCTTCATACCCCATGACCTCCGCCGCCGCATGACCTTCACAGGCGCACAGAGGTCACGCCGCGTACGCCGCTGGCGCAGAACCCCCTTTTATTATCTACTGATGCCAGAGATTCGACTCGGAATTTTGTCTACTTTCCGAATATGAAAAAAAAATTAAATAAAGGTCGTATATATATTAAAAATTGTACCAAATTTAAATTTTCAAATGGTAACATTCACTTTTGATATCTGTTTCTTGAATGACGGCAGTTCGACAAAAAGTATTGTTTATATTCTTTTACTTAAATCTTCATAGAAAAGAAAATGTATTAGGAGTTTATCCATAAATTCAGAAAAAAATATATCATACTAGAAGGTGTATTTAATATTACCAGAAAAATTATACAGAATTTTTTAAAGTAAAACAAATTAACTTTATATTTTCCGGTTATCCTCTAACGTTAAATATTCTGTCGATGTTTTGATAGCCGGAGACTGTCCCTTTAGGTTTAGACTATCAAAAAGTAAAAATTATCAATATATCGCTAAAACAAATTATTAGAATGAGCTGTAAACTTATATACTCGCTTTTTTGTTTGTTTGTTTGTTTTTAATTATGGTTCGTTTTCTGTGAAAATGAATGTCTATCATAATTAATAATTTTTAATATTATTTTATTAGTAATTTTCATAATTCAAAAAGCATTATTGAAAGGAAAACAATGCCTGAAATATCTTTGCATCTATTAATTTTAACAGCATAAAAAAATATTTCGGATGGTTTTTGGAAAGATAATAAATAAAAGTTTGTCGTGTGATTTAACATTAGCATCCTCAAACTTTTCACTCAGATAATTCTACGATGATTTAAGAAAGATATACAATCGGTGATTTTTTTACGGGGTACCTTGTTAAAATGAACTAAAAATGGTGTGAAAATTGGGTGTTACAGTTGGAAAATCCAAAGTCGATACAAATTTTAATGTATGGAGGACCTTTGTTTTTAAATTTGTATTCAAATTCGAAAAGTATACATAATATCCAGTCGAACAGTACCTTTCGCACCTGTCTGCAACAATTTTACGATTAAAAATTATATAGACGTTTCTTCTTTCTTTTTCTAACAACTGTACAATATCACCAATTTACCAAAAAAAGAGAGAGAAAGAAAAAAGAAATGCCGCTCCGGTAAAAATGAATTCCCGGCCCGGCCCAAATCTGCAGAAAATCTAGAGAAAAAAAAAAAACAGGGCGGGCACAGTCCGCGTATTGCGAAAGGAAATTGGTCCGAGTCTGTAGATGGCGTTGTCGGAGGTAGTGTTGCCAATTTATCGAATTTTTTTTACTCAAAATATCTACCAGAATTTCCGAATAGTTACATTCACTTTATTAAACCACAGAACGTCTATGATTAAATAAATAGCAAATTATTACTCGAAATTTCTGGTTAATCAATAAAAAGCCCAGCCAAGTTTGCAACATTGGTGCGAATGGGAGAGTATTAATTAGTTTGGAAGTGAAGGGCCTCGCGAAAGTTCTTGCACTCGGCCTCGCTTTCGCTAAGTACGGCTCTGGAAAATCCAATAAGGCATAATAGGGAGAAATGATACACTTGTATATTTGAAATTTAATAGTTTTTTTAAGTTGCAAACTAATATAGGACTGTAATATTCATTATTGTTTTACAACAAGAGCTACTGAAATTGGAAAGGAGGATTGATTGATAAAGCTTTTCAGAAATCATTTACTCTAACTAATATTTTATCTGGATTTAAGAAAATTGAAATTTATCCTGTTGATCTTAATTGTTTCGACAACACATATTTTTTTACCCTAAACATCTTCTTGTTATCATCTCCACGAAACCAGTCGGTTAAATATGAATCAGTTATCTATTGAAACGACACCTAAAAAATCTTTACATGAAAATAAAGGACCATCGCGTACCAAATTTACATCATGTCTCCCCAGGTCCAAAGGATATTAGACCTTCACCTAAGTAAACAGCAGCAACCACAAAGGATAAAAAAAGTAAAGTAAAATCTTTAATATTGATTGATATGATTGTCAAAAGAAAAAAGAAAAGCTTGATGAATAATTCAAAGTTAGATTTATTTTCGAAAAAGTGTGTTAATAGGATTGTTTAATTTTTTGTAATAAACATTTCTGAAACAAATATGTCAAACTCATTTCTTTTTAAATTTTACTAAAATATTTCGATATTTATTATAAAAAAATTGTACGACACAAAAATTGAATCGCCTGCATTTTATTTTTCAATTTTTATAACAGTGTATCAAATCTCCCTTGCAAGAGTATCAATCCTCCCCAGTAAGGAGGAGATGAGATACAATAGTAACCATTCAAAATAATTTGGATATGTTTTTTGAATGATTATTTTTTAAATTCGCTATATTTTTAATAAATAACTAAAAGGTCACTTTATAAGAAAACACGAAAAATTTGTTTAAAATAGCTTTCTAAGGGTTGTAAAAAATCAGTAAAAAAAAGTGTATCGTATCTCCCCTACCTTTTTTTTTTTTTTTTTTTTTTTTTAAGACGAAAAGAGCTTACCTTGAAAAAGTTAATCCTTGCACAACGCAAATGAACAAATAGCTTACTGAAACTCCCCTCAGTTCGGTCACGAACGCCTCCGACGAGAATTAAAAACCATGTAAATCAAAAACAGAAAATGAACTTACGACGTAGAAGAGAAATACAGAAACGAAGCAAACAGGGAGGGTGGGAATATTCCGACCTACACATCATTTTTTTTTTCTTTCCGCATGCACACAGACATCGAGCAGTGGAAACTAATAAATGTCGTCACAGTTATTTAACATCTACCAAATTATTTATTGTTTTATATTGAGAAGTATCATTTACTTCAATCAAGACTTGAACGTTGACAGATTGAATATCATTAGCGATAATATTAAATTGTTTTATTGATGCCTATTTTCACAAGTAAATATTGAAATCTATCAACAGTGGCATTATATAATTAGGAAATTTTTACTTACAAGCAATACTTTAATTTTGATCACATGATGGAAAAGAGTTTCAGGAATCGTAGATTCTAACAATGTAGTATAAAAAGCAATAAATCGTCATCATTATCATTACTTAGCAAATTTCAGTATAATAATACATTTAGTGCAGTAAAGTGATGAGACATACATTATTAGATCAATTCCGAACTCATGATGATTCATCACAGTTTTCAATATTTGCACGATTCTTAACGCTGTTCTCAGCTGCTCTGCTCAGCAAGTGCAAAACGTTTTGACACATTTACAAATTCATTTTTTAACGGAAAGATATAAAATTAAAAGGCCTGACTATGGAAGCGATTTTGGAATCGAACTGTGTTTTCCATTTTTTGATAAATAAATTGCCTATTGAGTTGTAGGCGATTTTGATCATGTGACAAACACTTTTTCACCCTTCCTTGAGAGGGTATGGTATTCTTCTTTTGCGAGGAAATTCGGTTCAAAACGCCCACTTTGACACAGAAAGATCTGTTGCGTTTAAAAAAAGAGTAAAAAAAAAAAAAAAGGAAAAAACAGTTCGATTACATAGTTTCTAAACAACAACATCTGCTAGTTTCATGCATTTCCAAACAAAAATAAATTAAAACTTATGTCATAGTAGCCTTTTTAGATTTGAGAACAGCCTTAAGTTATAGATTTGCACATACAGATAAGAGAAGAATCCAGCATCGAATCCGGTCGGTTTCGAGTCGGTTTCACTTTAAATGTTTCGTTTTAAGTCGGTTTCGTCTTGGATTTTGAATGCTTCCGTTCTGATTAGGGTTCAAACTATTTTGCAAAAGAAAGTCCTGAATATTTTTCAAATGAAAAAAAGAATATATATAAGAATATTTGAATATTAATAAGCATTTAAATGTGTTCACTTTTATACAAAAAAAAAAAAAAAAAAAAAAAAAAAAAAAAAAAAAAAGATAAAATTGATATTAAATGTATATTTGGCAGACTACTTTTCAATAACTGTAGTAAAATGTGGATTAATTTTCTCAAACTCACATTCACTAATCCGTCCTTTTAATGTACACAGACATGTAAAGATTTTTTGATTTTTTGATTACCGTAAAATCCGGCGTAGAACGAGCTCTTTTAATACCAAAAATAGGATGGAAATTGACGGATGAGCGTTATACGTCGAATATAAATATAATAGAAAGGAAAAAATGAGCATAAAAAATTAGCTTTAATAATTAATGATCATTTATAAATAACAGCTTTAACAATTTTTCTTGTATGAGTTGATACAATTAGAATTTAGTAGGTAAGTGGGAAATATGATATATATTTTTTCATATTATGATTAAAAAGTGCTTGTGTTTGTTCCTCTTATCGCTTGTCACTTCCAGGGATGCCAGATTTGGCCTTTTTTTAAATTCTTAAATTTCACATTCACACCAGAAATTCTGTATAGGACTGTTTTCTTTATTTAATGACAGACGATTCGTAATTACCAAAAATAAAAATTCTTCTTTCAGAATTTCTGATGTGAATTCAAAGTTTTTAAATTAAAGTAGAGGCCAAACTGGCAACCCAGGTCATTTCAGTATACCATTCTTCGAAAGCCTACGAAAATTCTTTGAATTAGAGTCCTGCGCGGGTCGGGTTCTACCCGACCCGAACCCGCAAATTTCATTTTAAGTCAACCCACAATCCGACCCGAACCCGAGGTCTATTAACCCAAACCCGCAATATGTCACCCCTTAACCCGACCCGAACCCGAAATGTAAGGATAGCAAATCATGTTTTAATACCATTATGAAAAATAATCTACAATTGTATTTCTAATAGAGGTCTGCACTGCTCCGGCCCGTGGGCCGCGGCTGGGCGGCAAAATTTCAAACTGGCCAAGCCGCTTTATTAGGACAGTTTTTTTCAACGGGCCAGGCCGGCAAAAAAATTGAACGGCCCGGGTTTACTGGCCCGATATAAATTTAGACGAAGCCGATAAAATTATAAACGAGCCGTGCCGGGTTAGGGCCAAACTTTTAAGTTTTATACGGGACGGGGCGGGCCGTTCCCGGGCCTGGAAATTCCGACCCGCGTAGACCTCTAATTCTCTAATACCATTTTAATGTTTTACATAGAAGAATGAACAAATCTATATTCTTCAATATTCAACAATAGTAAAACATGTGACCCGACCCGATGCAGGACTCTAAATGGTATAAATCTAAAAATCTAATCTTTAAAATTAGTTGCGGTTTCAAAAGTTCCACTTAGAACGATACACCTTGTTTTACACAAGTGACCATCTGCCTAGTTTATCAGCAGTTATTATATTGAATATTTCCCCGTCTAACATAGTGCATCGCGTATCACCACAATTAAATTATTCACTGGGTACATTAGACAGAAAGGACCATTTAGCGATTTGCTGCGTATTGTATTTTTAAAATACTGTAAAAATATAATGCAGTTTGTTATTTCGAAGACTCATGAAAGGATGACTTAAGACAAAAAAGTCCTTCCGGCCAGTGCCGGGAGGAAGAGGTAGCTTTCATAATCCTTATTTAAAAAAAGCCAACTTATATCATGCAAACACACGAAGCTCAATTTAGTGGAAACCGAATATAGGAGATTCAATACTAATTTTTATCAATATAATGAATGAGAATTTCGCGAAATTAGTCAGCTTTATCGAAGCTGCTTTTCTTTAAAGTAACATATATTTGGCTGCCAAATTCGGCAATTTCTTAAAGTGCCTGTCATTTTAAGACAACATGGTGGATGAGGCTAAGCAGTGAACTTGGTCGAGACCTTAGTAATTGCTGTGCACATGCTCACTCACATCGGAATCGGTTAATATATAGGAGTGCTGTCGCATGCAAGAAATCAGATTTTTCAAAATGTCACCCACAATAGAAATTGAAACTGCTATATCTGAGCCATTTTTTAAGGTAAAGACAAACAAAAAATGCTCCTGAATCCTTATATCAAGATCAAATACTTAAGAAAGAAACCTTTTTCAATTTCTAATTTTTTTGCACCTCACTTTAAATATATATATATTTTTTAATTTAATGGCCGCCATTTTGAAACAAGATGGCTGATGAATCTGGCCAGCGAACTTGGTCGAGGTGTTGATGTATACTATCCACATGCCTTCTTACATCGAAATAGGCGAATACGTGTGTTATCGCGTGACAAATACAAGATCGTTTCAAAATGTCAGCCATGCTAGTAATTCAAAGTGCTATAATTAAACCATTTTTTGAGATATAAACAAAAAAACAAATTTTCAGAAACAAAAACTGCTCCGAAATCTTTGTATCAAGGCCAAACACATAAAAAAAATCTTTTTCATTTTCCAATTTTTTAATACCTCATTTTAAATTTTAAATTTAATTTTTTTTAAATGGCAACCCTTTTGAAACAAGATGGCGAATGAAGCTGGCCAACGAACTCGGTCGAGACATTGGTATGTACTATGTACAGACCAAGTTACATCCAAATAGGTTCATAAATACGCCTGTTATCGTGTGACAAAAATCTGGTCGTTTTAAAATGTCAGCCACAAGAGAAATTCAAAATGCTATTACTCAGCCATTTTTTTTTAGATATAGACGAAAGAAAAACTGTTCCGGAATCTTTGTATTAAGGTCAAACACATACAAAAAAAATCTTTTTCATTTTCCAATTTTTTGGTATCTCATTTAAATTTTTTTATTTTTTTATTTTTTTAAATGGCCGCCATTTTGAAACAAGATGGCGGATGAAGCTGGCCAACGAACTCGGTCGAGATATTTGTATGTACTATGTACACACCAAGGTACATCCAAGTCGGTTCATAAATACGCCTGTTATTACGTGAGAAAAATCAGGACGTTTCAAAATGTCAGCCACGCTAGAAATTCAAAATGCTATAACTCAGCCATTTCTTAAGATATAGACGAAACAAAAACTGCTCCCGAATCTTTTTATCCAGGTCAAACACATAAGAAGAAAATATTTTTTCAATTTTCAATTTTTGGTACCACATTTCAAATTTAAATTTTTCTTAAAAATTTAAATGGCCGCCATTTTTAAACAAGATGAAGGGTGAAGCTGGCCAACGAACCCGTTCGAGACATTGGTATGTACTATGTATAAATGAAGTTACATCCAAATCGGTTCATAAATACGCTTTTTATCGCGTGACAAAATTCAGAACGTTTCAAAATGTCAGCCACGCTAGAAATTCAAAATGCTATAACTCAGCCATTTTTTAAGATATAGACGAAACAAAAACTGCTCCGAAATCTTTGTATAAAGGTCAAATACATAAGAAAAAAATATTTTTCCATTTTCAATTTTTTGGTACCACATTTCAAATTTTAAATTAAAAAAAATTTTTTAAATGGCCGCCATTTTGAAACAAAATGGCGGATGAAGCTGGCCAACGAACTCGGTCGAGAGATTGGTATGTACTATGTACACACAGAATTACATCCAAATCGGTTCATAAATACGCCTTTTATCGCGTGACAAAATTCAGGACGTTTCAAAATGTCAGCCACGCTAGAAATTCAAAATGCTATAACTCAGCCATTTTTTAAGATATAGACGAAACAAAAACTGCTCCTGAATCTTTGTATAAAGGTCAAATACATAAGAAAGAAATATTTTTCCATTTTTAATTTTTTGGTACCACATTTCAAGTTTTAAATTTTTTTAAAAATTTTAAATGGCCGCCATTTTGAAACAAAACGGCGGATGAAGCTGGCCAACGAACTCGGTCGAGACATTGGTATGTACTATGTACACACCGAATTACATCGAAATCGGTTCATAATTACGGGAGTTACAGTGTGACATAGGTCAGATATATATATATATATATATATATATATATATATATCAATTTTGAACGGAGGGTGGTTTCGGGGTCTGGGGGTCATGATCGATGAAAATATACCAAAATTTTTTGAAATCGCTTTCCTCCGAACGGCTGCAATAGGTAGCTTTTTTGTAAAGAAAGCTACCTAACAGACAGGCACACATTTTGCTTTTGTGAAACTTTGATCTGCGGTTTATATAGGCTTTTAACGGGAAAAATATTTTCCACATTCTTTTAAAAAAGCGGGTCGACCCGAACCCGACCCGCAAGTGTAAAAAAACTAACCCGAACCCGAAACAATAAAAGCCAACCCGACCCGAACCCGAACCGCACCAAAAAAAATTAAAGTCAACCCGACCCGACCCGAACCGCAACGGAAAAATATAGAGCCAACCCGAGCCGACCAGCGGCGGGTCGGGTCGGGTTCGGGTAAAAGCGGGTAACCCGACCCGATGCAGGACTCTACTTTGAATGAATGACTTCAAAAGATAAGAGCATCGCGTATGTACGTACATTTTAGGTTTCTTTATAAAGAAAAGGGTACGCGTTATACGCCGAATATACCAAAAATAGAAAAATTCAGTCTAAAATCGTAGGTGCGCGTTATACACCGGTGCGCGTCATATGCAGGATTTTACGATATATATTAAAATCTGCTGAGGTTCATATTCTATTCTTATCAACCTGCGGGAAACAGATCGTTAAATACAACAAATTTAATATGGAGTAGAAAAGTATATTTAACATAATTCTGGGGAAAGTTTTCTAAAGTTACGAATAATGCTAATAATAACAGTAATAATATGAAATTTCAGTTATTATCGTTCATTATGAATCCACTGAATTCTACGCATAGATATTTTTTAATTTTAAAGTTAAAAAAAGAAAATATCTCATACACTAGATTCTGCTGATGCGGTACTTTGGGTCCTTGGGACCGGGGTTCACTAATGGCTGAGCTATTTATAGATTCGTGATTTTGTACGTTTATAATGAGTTGTTACGTAACTTCTTATTCTGAAGTTCCATTAGATTATTATAAACATAAGCAATACTTTTTTTCTGAGAGTCGTGCCGGATTATCTAGCATGTCGGACCTTAGGATGCCGGTTTAGAGGATGTTTATTGTACTACTGAGTACTTATAACTTACATTTTCTTTCAGCAAACACCTTTTTATTTTCTATTTTTATTAGAATTTCGTGTAATCCGAATTTTTTGCAATCCGAACAGGCACCGGTCCCAATTAGTTCGGATTAGCGGGGTTCTACTGTATTTGTGAAGTCAATCAATGCACATATGTTCACTAGTGTGCTGGTCATGTGTACCATAAATAAATGTCGATGTTGCATTACCTGAGAGTTGTTATTGAAGATTAAGTGCGTTACAGTATCTAATGTAATAAATTTCCATTATATTTTTGTTTGTTAGCATTACACATGCACGTAAATTTAGTAAGTTTAGATTTATGCGAATTGTAATTTTTCAACTGATGGAAAAAAAAAGAGTCCATACCAAGATTCGAACCAGGAACTTTTGGCGCAAGCTGATAATGTTCTACCAGTTGAGCTATCCTGGAAAAATCCTTTCTCACCAAAAGAACTTAGTTGATTAAGGCATCTATTTTGATATATGAATCAGCTCAACAAAATAAAACTAAGGTAATGGAATTCCATATTCACATCGACCGAAAATTTGGTTTCGTTTACGGAACAAAATCTGAGTTTCGCCGAGAACGAATTTTTGGCAAAAGTCCGGACGGACCTATCTATATTCCAAAAATCTCGCTTCTTCCTTCAGAAATTTGTAACATTACTCATTGATTTGAGCTGTATCGGCTCAAATGAGACACTCTTTATTTATTGCTATGAACTTCATTGTTTATAATGATCAGTCATGACTGACTCAAGACATGAGTGTCAATTATAAAGCAAGCAATGCATATAGGAATAAACTTTGAAAACGCTTTTCACGTCCACATTAAGACTTTATTTACGAAATTATTTATCAAGAAATTGCTTCACCTCAATAATTATCTTCTTTAATATAGGGAAATACTGGAATTTATAAATAAAAATAATGTGAAATTTAGACATGTTTTTTTTCATTAAAACTGATTAAATAATTCGGAAGTTTTTTGTAAAATATTTACAAAAATAATCATATTAACCAAAACTACTCTTATGGAAATATCACAATTCTTTAAAAAGCAATGTATTTAAATGTATCATTATCCTCTCTTTAAATGTAAAGGCTTTTGCAGGTGAAAATATTTCATATAACCCCTTTTTTTTTTATATAAGTAGAAAAGCTATACCTATGTAAATGAATAAGAAAATTACCACATTTTGGACATATTTAGCTTCAACGGTTTCTAAATCTGATAGAGTCGAGTATTTTATGTGGAAAGAAAAATAAACTTTTCTTAATAGACAGAGTAAATAAATTTCATATTAATTTTCTTCACCGGTACTTAAAAGTACTGTCAGTGCATAAAGGGTTAAAAGCTTCAGACTTAACAGTAACAGGGTTCCTACACAATTCGGATAAAAAAATTCCCTGACTTTTCCCTGGCCTTTTTCAAAAATTTTCATGACCTTTCTCACTAAAATTTCGGCTTATGTATTGTTGTAAAACCCTCCACAATGGACAACTTTAATCTAGATAAATGCTTAAAAAAAAGTATGCGCTGTATGAATTTCCAATTTTTAATTATTTTTCATATTATGCTATTGTTATACAGTTCGCATAAATTTTATATAAAAATTTTAGATTGGAGGAATAATTAATTCAAAATTTCTTCATTTATGATAACCGAGATTCTGGTGGAAAGTAGTACATCAAAAATTCCCTGACATTTCTGTGACTTTTTGCCAAAATTTTCAAATTCCCTGACTTTTTCCTGACCTATAGGAACCCTGACTAATAGAAAATTTTTAGTTTGAAACCACAGAAGTGTTTCGAATACTCTTTGAGAAAGTTCTGGCATAACAGATGACCACTTACAAAAATCATTATAAAAGATAAATCGAGGAGTGTACACCTAAATCATTTTTTAATTAGATGAAATTCGTATAATTAGAAAATCATTCTGTGTCGTTGATGAATAATTACATTTTATTTTGCATGAAAAAAAAAAGTTTTGGTCAGAGGCAGAGAGAAGCAACTTAACCACACGTATAATTAACCAATAATTATGTACATTTATGTATGTATTAATTACTTTAAAAATTTGGGGACATTTCCGTATTCGTTTTCGGCTGAAAATAGGCAGATTACCGAAATTCGGTCCTTAATTTTAACGCAAATATTCGAATTGGTAAATAAATCATACGATTTTTAGCTCACAGGCTATCAAAGCCAGAGAACTAATGTGCCCGCTAGTTCTGTATGTATGTACATAAGTAAGTATGTATGTATGTATGTACGCAACGCGATAACTCTTGATAGAAACATCCGATTTGCTTCAATTTTTTTTTCTAGGTTCATTCTGATAAGACGCTTTCCAGATTAGGTTTGGGGGTTCATTGGTTAAGTGTAAAGGGGGGAAGGGGGCTAGACCCCCCCCCTTAATTTAGATAAGTGGGTTTTTCATGCAGAATTATTCGATTTGCTCCAAATTTGGTATACGGTTTATTATGTTAAGGAGCTTCCCTGATTAAATTTTCAGGTTCATTAATTAAGTATAAAGGGGGAAAGGAGGGTATACCCCTTAATTTAGATAAATGGGTTTTTCATGCAGAGTTATTCGATTTGCTCCAAATTTGGTATACCGGTTTATTATGTTAAGGAGCTGCCTTGATTAAATTTGGAGGTTTATTGGTTAAGTATAAAGGGGGGGGAAGGGGGCTACCGCTCCTTTAATTTAGATAAATGGGTTTTTCATGCAGTTATTCAATTTGCTCCAAATTTGGTATACCCGTTTATTATGTTAAGGAGCTGCCTTGATTAAATTTGGAGGTTTTTTGGTTAAGTATAAAGGGGGGAAAGGGAGTGCTACCCCTCCCCCCCTTTAATTTAGACAAATGGGTTTTTCATGCAAAATTATACGATTTGTTTAAATTTGGTATACCGGTTTATTATGTTAAGAAGCTGCCTTTATTAGATTTGGAGGTTCATTAGTTAAGTATAAAGGGGGGAAAGGGGGGATAGACCCCCCCCTTAATTTAGATAAATGGGTTTTTCATGCAGAATTATTCGATTTGCTCCAAATTTCGTATACCGGTTTATTTTGTTAAGAAGCTGCCTTGATTAGATTTGGAGGTTCATTAATTAAGTATAAAGCGGGGGCGGGGGTTAGCCCCCACCTTAATTTAGATAAATGGGTTTTTCATACAGAATTATTCAATTTGCTTCACATTTGATATACCGGTTTATTCCGATATGGCGCTTCTTTCATTATATTTGGAGGTTCATTGGTTAAGTATTAAAAGGGGAAAGGGAGCAAGTCCCCTCCCCTTAATTTAGATAAATGGATTTTCATACAGAATTATCCAATTTACTTTATTTTTTTTTTCTATGTTCATTCTGATAAGGAGCTTTCCTGATTAGATTTGAAGGTTCATTGGTTAAGTATAAACGGGTGAAACGGGGGCTAATCCCCTTCATTTATTTTTTGAAGGGCATTATTCTTTAAAATAAGAGTCTAATATACAATTAGTGTGAATAACCTGTGAGCTCAATTAGTTTAACTGAGCACTTTTCTTTTTATTAATTTTCCAACTGAGTGAAAAAGAGCTCAGGACAGGATACGAAATAGAGGGTTCTCTGGGGGAGAAAAGTCCGCCCGATTTGTCCAGAGCATTAGCAGCTTAAGCCGAAGGTTTCTGGTTTGAATACAGGCCAGGACTCTTTTTCACTCAGCTGGAAAATTACGATTGTGTCAAAATTAATGTAGAGTAGATTTATGTGACTACTGTAATTTTATAAAGAACAAGTGCGAATTAAGCTGCCATGATATTTGTTTGATTTGTTATTTTTGCTGTTAACTAATGCGAATGACTTTTTTGGAATTTTTTATTATTTTGATAATAATTAATTATAATTTTATTAATTAAATCATAAAAATATGCTTTACGCTCCTTAATGTAATTTAATTAGAGGTATTACTTAATTTTCAATTCTTGGTACCTGTTCAATACATTAATGCTAGAAAAAAAAATATTACCAAAAAAAAAAGTATTTTTACAAATTACAACGACCATTTGGAAAATGATTTTTTCGAAAACTAAAATTTAAGACATAAAAAATCGCACAGAGTTGATCATACATTACGTACGCCATGGATTAAACCTTAACATTCCTGGACCCATCATGAACGAATTTTAAAAGAAATTTCAGTTTTACAATTTTCGGTACTGTAAATTTTTAAACTTCTACGGAGCTGGTCATACATTACGTACGCCATGGATTAAACATTAATATTCCTGGGCCAATTTTAAATGAAATTTCATTCTTAATTTTCTAAACATCCCACAATATTACTTTTTACACCGTCGTATAGAGAAAAAAATGTACTTTTAAATGCAATTTGTTTGAAAGCTGTATCTCAATTTGTTTCTGAGTTATTAATTTTTTCTTTTTTAGTTTTTATTACTTTTTTTGTCATAGTGGCAACAGAAGTATCCATCTCTGTTGAAAGTAAAAGGAAAATACAGATTACTGTATAGACCAATCAGAAAACGAATAAAATGCGGGATTCAACTAATAAAACGCTTCAGATATGTTTTTGATTTCCTACCCTGACAAAAACCATTTTTCCAAATGGTTAATAAAAACAAAAATCTGATTTTAAGGGTTTTTTTTTTTTTTTATCTTAAACTAACAAAAGTCATTAATGGCAAATCAGTTTTAAAATATGAAGGTGTCCCGTTTTATCATTTACTACTAGCAATAATATCAAATGTTATTCCTTATTTTAGGTACCACTTGAATGAAAATACAGTATAACTTCAAAAACCCGGCATTCAGAAATCCGGCAACTTCAAAAATCCGGCATGAAACCATCTTTCCCTTCCCTTTTCTTTTACACTTTCAAGTTATGGGATAAGAAAAATAGCAATACTTTATAAATTAAAACCTTCAAGATCGAAAGTAAAAATGCAAAAAAGTATATTTGATTTTTTTTTTTCATTTGTGAGATGCGATTATTTTCTGAACATATTTCCTGTGAGCTTCATCGTTGCTTAGCAAAGGGAACAACTTTGGTGAATGTATAGCGCAATAGTATATGGCTATACGAATTTTCGGCAAAGATGAGGAAGGATTTCAGATTTTCACATTTCCCGTGAAAAGACCGCAATTTATGAGCTGATCGAACACTAATCACGCAAAATCTTAAAATGCATTAAGATTCGGAAAAAAGCGATATAGGTGATTGGCACGGACAGCGTGGTCGCTGACGCTGTTCTAAATAGAACCGCCGATAGTTCTAGTACCAACTCAGAAGATGAGAATGAACAACCAGCCGAAGAAAATGTGTCATTAGAAAAATGTATAATTTTGACTGGAGAATTAATATATGCTTTAGAGAAATAAGACTGTATTTCCGAAACAGACATTTTTTATTTGTATAAAATGAAAAAAAAAAAAAAACTTGTTAAAGAACAGCCAAAAAAAATTGAAGCAAACAAAGTTGACATCGATGTTTCTGAATTTACAAGAGGAAATAATTTCACACTTTATTAGATTTTTTTCCCTGTAACAGAAAATATTAATTAAAGTAGGATTATTTTTATTTAATTCTCTTTTTTTTTTACATAATTATCACTTATAATCAATTAAATTAATTATGGCTAACTGCACCATTAAGAATATAGTACTACTTTTAATATTCCTTCGGAAATCCGGAAGTCTCGGTCCATATAATGCCGGATTTTTGAAGTTATACTGTAGTTATTTTTGTAAAGTTATTAAATTTAAATTTTTATACGTTCTCCAAGTCTTATAATTTGTTTAGAAAAATATTCTCCCAGCTCAAGGAAATAAAACATTAAAAAAGAAAAAGGAAAGAAAAAGAAAAAAAAATCATTCTGTACGACCAAGGCTTATGAAGTTATATGATACTTCGAGTTTTCAGCATTTTCAAGTCCGTTTCTAGTACCGGAAAGCTCTAAAAATTTACAAAAATAAAAATATCATAACACAGTAAGCTTTAGTTGTACAAAAATGATTTTGTTGTTGTTGTTCAACTGTTAATGAGAACCTGGAACTTTATTTGAGTAAAAATTGAAATATCTTTTTGCGTGTGTTATTCTCCAGTTTGTAGTGAATCATTTGTGAAAAATCGCATGCAGATGCGATGAATTTTTGTAAAGTTACAAGTATTTTAATTTTGTAAACAAACATTTTTTCCCCTTTAATATACAGCAGAACCCCTCAAATCCGAACCCCGCCAATCCGAAATTCCGGTTAATCCGTACCAATTTTATTTCGAAAATTATACTTGAACAGATTAAAAAAACAGAACAGCCACTATAAATCTCTTTTCTAAAATGCAAAAAGTACTTAATTCAGATGATAAAAATTAATTTTTTCTTTCAACAGTTTGATTTCGCAAATTGTCTACAAAAATGTTTTTTTTTTCTTCACCCCTCACCGAGTTGGTGATTGAGCTATTTATAGATTCGCGATTTTGAACCGTTTGTAATAGGTTGTTACGTAATTCCTCATTCTGAAGTTCCACTGGATTATTATAAACACCGGGAGTGATTAAACAGGAATACTATTTTTTCTGGAAAGTCGTGCCGAATAATCCAGCATGCCGGATCTTAGGATGCCGGATTACAGGATGTTTACTATACTACAGAGTACATTTTTTATAGCACGTATCTTTTTCTTTTCTATTTTTATCAGAATTTCGGGTAATCGGAATTTTTTGTAATCCGAACTGGCACCAGTCCCAATGAGTTCGGATTAGCGGGGTTCTACTGTACTTTAAATCTGTTTTTCTCAAACCTGATTTTTAAACGTTTTTAGATTTTTGAAAAGCTCCATGCGTCTTAATTTGTTATTAAAATTCATGAAATTGATAAGTAAGAAATCATTAAAATTAAATTTCATTAAGAATGGATATGGAATTCAGAAAAAAAAATCTCTAAAAAATTACAAATTTAAGGGATTAAAAAAATCGATACACAGATTTGTTTGTAATCGAGTTTTAAACGATTAAAATCTAAAATATAGAAAATATCTCAAAAATTAGGACGAGTGGAGCATTTTAAAATTTCATTTAAAAAATTTAAAAAAAATCTTAAAATTATAATAAATTTGGAAATTTCTTTTAAAGGTGTTCTATATACTTATGGTGAAATGTAGATATTTTGAAAATTCTAACTTATAGAAATTAGGGAAAGTATAAAAATTTCAATTTTGTTACTTTTACAAAAATAACATTGTCTTACGTGGTTTATAAAATGAAATTATGAAAAACAACTTTTGAAAAAATTTTGCTGCTGGAAAGTACCTCTAAAACTAGTTTAGAAATTAAACAGCGATAAGAGGAAAATATACCTTGTATATTTTCCAGACAAACAGCCATGCCAAAATACATTTTATTTGAATAATAGTAATCAAATAGTAGAGCTAATGCTGGACTGGTGGCCTTTACATACTTTAATATACTTTTTTTTTTTCCAATTTTGAATTTTTTAGATATTTCGGAAAGTTTAGTTTGATTCTTATTCGAGTACTGAAGTAGAATATACAGGGTGTTTCAGCACAGCGGTTACAAACTTTCAGGAACGATACAGTACACCTAGAGGATGGAAAATCACATAGCAACGGATGGTCGGAAACGCTTTTCTGGCGCGGTAGTGACGACACACAGGGGTCGCGTTGTATAGGAAAAAAATTTATTGTTCCTACCAGAACCCTTAATCGGTAATCTTCAAGATCATTTTATTTAAAATATGCTATAGAAAGGTACGATGAAGATATTATTTTCAAAATAGTGGTAGGAACAATAAAATTTTCCCTATAGAATGCGACACCTGGACACAAAACACACGAAAGGAAGAACACTAACAGGGTGAGAAACATCTTTATTATTCTTAGTACCGCAAAAATGCTGGGACAATGCTGAGGAACTTGTTGCACGCATTTTGGCAGCTGCTGTGGAAGTCCGGAACACGTCCGGTATGTTCGAGGACTTTAGAACTTCCACGCGCCAGAGATGTGAGGCCTGCATCACGGTTCTGGGTATTGCCACCTACAGTAGCAAGCCTTCTGGCTGCAAGAGAAAATTCCAGTGACGTCAAGCTTAGTAGGCGAGAAAAAAATTCCCTGCAGGAAGGGAACACACAGTGACTCTAGGTAGAAATGGCTGTGTGAGTTGTTCATAAGCGCTGTTTTCGAAGTTTTATACATTTTAAAAAGGATTGTTCAACAATTTAAACCAAGGTAAGTGTTTTACTTTGATAAATCTTAATTTTGTGTATGCATTTACTTATTTATATTACTTCTAATACTTTTGCTGGCTTCTGACATACAAAACCGAACATAAGCTATAATTTACCACGTGTTTGCACGCGAGAATGCTGTGTAATATCTGTTTTTAATTATTATATTTTTTAAAAACCTAATTATTGCTATTATAAAATACATTTTTAAAATAATTTTTTAGTTTGATAGATAAATCTAATGTGCATTATGTTTTTCTTTTAAAATTAAATTAAATTTTGGTACTATAATAAACATGTAACTTTACTATTGTAATTCGTTTATTTTACTATTATAATTCGTTTATTTTACTATTATAATTCATTTATTTTACTATTGCAATTCATTTATCTTACTATTATAATTCATTTATTTTACTATATTTTAAATTATACAGTTAAAAGTTTAACAACAATTTTAAATATAAATAATAATAATAGTAGTAAAATCGTAAAATATTTAATTTAGTTTAAAGTTTAGTCTGACTTTGTAAAGATTTTATTGTACTTTTAACAATGATTTGAAGATTAGTCAACGACATTTCATTTGGCATATTATTTTTATTGTTTAAATTTTAGAACAAATACTAATAATAGTCAGATATGAAATTTAGTGCGATTTCTTTAAAATAAAATTAAACGTCATTAAATAATGGATATTTTAGTTTTTCAATTTTATACTTTTTTTATACTTTTTAATTTTACTAAACGCTTCAGTTTTAAATTGTTAGTATTTTAATTTACAAATTTTAGTTTTGCACATATTTTAAAATTTATCGAATGTAAATAACATTTATTATTTTAGCATGTAAATAAAATTTATTTTGAGTTTATTGCCAATTTATATGGATTAACTTCTGCGGATTTCAGTTATATAAATTATTGAATAAATACTAATAACAGATTTTTAGTCAGTTAGGCAAATGCATTGTGCATTATTTTTTTAATAATTAAAGTAAGCTTTAATAATGCATAATATTATTCAAATTTTAACTATTTAATTAGTGCCTTACTTAATTTAACATTTTCTAGGTCTATAATACTGTTGTTAGAGCTTTTCAAAATTAATCAAAATTTAACATTTTAGTTTCGGATTGTAAAAAATGGTCTGTAGAAATAATAATTATAACCATAGCAATATTACTATATGCACTTAGATATTTTAAGATAATTTATGTTCAACTTTATCAAAAACAAGTACAAATATTTGAAGAAAGTGATTAAATAAATAAACACAAAAAAATTAAGAATTTATCAAATAAAAGACTAATCTTATAATAATAAATATCCTCCTTAAGGGAAGACACTTTGTTAGTTCTATAAATTAATTAATAATTGAAGACAAGTTGAAAATATGAACAACTTTCATAAAAAAAGAACAAAATGACATTCTTTCAATAAAATATTTAAATATTACTTTTCAGAAATAAATAAAGAAATTTTATTTAATCATAAACAATCTTAGAATATTGAATAAATTGAAATAATAAATTTGCAAGAGATTTTTTTTTTTTTATAAAAATTATTTTTACAAAATAGTTTATTTTTGAAACAGTTTTTTGTCTTTTGGTATAAAATTATTTTTAATAAATTTACAAATTGGCTTAAATATGTAATTAATTAAAGAATAACGCTTCTTTGAAGGTTTTGCAGCCTTCACAACAAAAGAGAAAAAGAAAAGAATCCTATTTTTCCTCGAAAAATCGCTTTCAAAATGAACAATCTAGTTTTTTCTTTCTTTTCTTTTCTTTTATGATGCTTTATTTATAATAATTAAAGGTTATTTAAACATTTCATAATATTTACGCACATTTTCTTCAAAAATTTTGCTGCATTTTCAATCAAAAAAATCAAGAGAGAGGATGAAAGAAAAAAAAAGAAATTCTCTTTTTCAGATTACCGAACGTTTGATTCTAAAATGAACAATCTAGTTAAAAATATTTTTATTTAACCCTTAACCGGAAACGTGAAAATCTCGTGCACAAACAGAACACTTAATAACACATTAAACGCCGCTATATAAACAACGTTAAATAAATATAACTTTTTTAATTTTTTAATACACATTTGATGTCTCTATTATAGATCAGTAGAATTTTTTTTCAAAAACTGTAACCGTTTAGAAAATTTAGCATGTTCCTGCAACGGGAGCTTTGGCGCCTAATAGGGGGAAAACGTTCCCTAGACTGAACACAGGTACAGTTCGTTTTTCTGCTACTTAGAAGAAGTTGTTTTTAATTATTTTACAAAAAAAAAAAAATGGATTATTGTTTTGCAGGCAATAAAAAATTATTTAAAACAGTTAATTTATTATACATGCAGGTATAAAATATTTAATACTGAATTTAAAAATTATTATTTTGATTTGAATTTTTTAATTTAAAGAGAAAATTATTATTAACAAATAAATTTTAAACATAGAAAGGCTTACCTTTTTAATTATTTTCTTTTACACTTTTTTATGAAAATACAGGTCACAACTTTGGTGCAGCATTACATTACATTTTTGACACTTCATCCGAGTATTTTTTTTACATATTTTACATCTAGATTGTTTGTACGCACTAACAATAAAATGATTTATACCATCGAAACGTACACTACTGTTCACAGGTCCATAAGGGCCGGTACTGGGATTTGTAATTTTCAATTTCTGTCTTCATTAATGCGGTTGTTATATGTCTTAAGAAAGTAAGTTGGGACATTTCTCCTTTGAGCTCTCTATGTATTCTCCACGCTGCGACTACAGCCATGTTTAAAGTGTTTGTAAAAAATGGCCACCACCACTTTTTATCTTTGATACGAGGCCTGTAAGTGCTTAAAAATCGATCTAGGAGATCCACACCTCCCATATACTTATTATATGATGCTATTAGCTTCGGTTGAGGTAAATCAATTTTCTTTTTTTCTTTAGAGCACCATCTTTTTACCTGACCTAATGGAGTCTCTTCTTCGAAATTAGATGCTAAACACACAAACTTGTTATCTTTCCATTTTACTACACACATATTTTCTGTGACAATGGATTCAAAAGATCCTCTTACATTTTTTTCCAAATGTTTACCTTTACTTAGAGGGCAATCTTTCAACCTATTTTCTCTGATTGTGCCCGTCATACAAAAATTGCGCTTTCGCATTTCTTCTAATAATTCCAGAGAAGTAACAAAATTGTCCATATAAACCGTATGTTTTGGGGGATCGTCAATGCATTTTATCAAGTCCAAAACCACCCTTGTTCCAAGGGGCTTAGTTTCTATTTTTTTCTTCAGATGTATTTTTATTTTTTCCCACAACCTTCAAAATTAGTGGGTAACCTTCAGATGTAGATAAAACCCATAATTTATACCCAAATTTTACGGGTTTTCCACGCATATACATTTTCGCGTAATGATGACCTGTGTAGGGTATCATTTGTTCATCTACGGTTAAGCATTCATAGAAAACTCCAAGCTGTTGTAATTTTTTACAAAACATGCCAAGAAAATCTCTGACTTTCGATAATTTATCCATTTTATTAATCAAATCATTGTTGCATAAATGGAGGTACTTTTTAATATCTCCGAATCTCTGACGGCTCATTGCATTTTGAATAAAAGGTATGTTGCAATCTTCAGCATTGCTCCAATATAATTCCTCTTGGGGTAATGCGTGGTACCCGCTAAAAAGTATTATAGCAAGAAACCTTTTCATTTCATTTTCTGAGATATTAAACATGCTACAATTCTTCTGAAGAGCGTACCGTCGAGTTTCTTGTAGCAAATAACTCATAATTTCATCATGAAAAAACATACTGAAAAGTTCATACGGTGATTTTGAAAGTAAATCTGGGAAAGTCTCTTCTAATTTAAAAAGTGTGTTTGAGAGAATAGGTAATAAGCTTGCCGCTTTCCAGCTAAAATTGCATTCGATTTTTCTTTTCTTTTCGTTTTGTTTTTGATTGTTTACTTTTTCCTCCGATTGAGTACTATCATCGTTACTGCCTTTTTTTTATCAGGCATAGATCTCTTCCTTTTTCTAGATTTTAAGGGGGCGATAATTTAGTTTTTAGTTCTTTTTTTTTTTTTTAATGTTACTTAGACTTCTCCAGACACGTCTTTAGGAATATCCGTACTATGAAAAATATCATTTTCAGCTATGTATTCTTCATCCGTAACAACACCAGGATCAGTAGGTAAACATATACTGAAAACTCATCAGAATCCTGTGTATCGAAATATTCCAATGCTTGTTTTACTGTTAAAAATTTTACAGGCATTTTAACATGTATCAATTAGACTCTTTCTTTTTTTTTAAATTTATCTAAACACTATTACCTATCGACTACCAAGCGATTCAAATACACTCTGCTTTACAAAATAACAAACTAAAAAGCAGTTAAATACAAATGTCTTTCACTGTATTGTTGTTTCTCCAAACCCAGGAACTAAACTTTTTCTTTTATCACTTTTAAGTGTTTACTTTGCATCTTTCTTCTTAGGAGCGTAATCTTTTCTTTGTGATAGCGCACTCTCAGACAAAGGGGAAGGGAAATGCTTCTAGGAAGGGCCAACGCTCCCGCCGTGGGAACATTCCAAAGAAACTTCTCTATTGTTGCTTTAAATTAAACTATTTACTCCGGTTTTTGAATATGTTGTAACTTAAAATGTTGGTTTTAGAACCTGACTGTAATTGGAAAAAATGGATGATTTTTTTTTTCTTTTTAAGTAATTTTACTTCAGATAGTCGGAAACGCAAAAGTTCTCCCTTTTAAAAAATTAGTAAAAAATAGAAAAATTAAAAATATTATTTTGAAAAAAAATATATTTTCGTGTTCACACTATTAACTTTCTTATAAAAAGTCTTTTTCTTAAATAGTTAAAAAATATTTTAAGAAAAAAAAATATAAATTAGATGTTCCCGCAACGGGAACGTTGGCGTTTAATGGGATAATTTACCAAATAGTGAACTTAAACATTTAATTTTTAATAGTAATGCATTAACAGCACCAATTTTTTAATATAACAACATAAAAATAAGTTTGGAATGTCGGAGAGAGAAAATATTAAGGGCAGATATGTAGACGCAAACATCTCACAGACGTACGTTTCCGGTTAAAGGTTAAAAGATATTTTTGAAATTAGCAGTATTTATCAAGATATCAAGAAAATTCAGCAAACATAAAAGTGATGATAAATGTGTTTCATGTTAAAATTTTTTAGTTATAAAGTTTAATTTATATGTCAGTAGCAATTTATTGATGTGCAATCATGATTACAATTCTATTATTAGGTCAATTTAATGCTTAGTTGTTTATATAGAAAAACATAGTAATATTGAACTTTACTTTATCAATTTGGTATACAGATTCTTCGCCTCTTGCTGCTGACGTCACCAACCAGCCAGAAGGCTTTGTATTCTAGGTGGCAATGCTCTGGGTCGTAATTTTGAACAACTTCTTTGATGACGATCGGTGACTCTTTTTGTACTCATTTCTTACAAGGAAGGTCTCCATACTGGGCATACTTAGAATATTTTGAAAAAAATACCAATTAAACTACTTATGTATGTAATAAAGGATCAGTCAAATTTAGCGGCGGAATTACAGTAGAAAGTCTGTAAAAAAATAAAATGCTTTCGAGTATTTGGCGCGAAAAGACGAAAGCGTCACGCGATTTGGCGAGCAGTACTTTTTCTCGCCAAAAGCAAACGATTTTAATGCATCTGAAAATTGTTTGTTAATTGATTTTAAGAATGCGTGTAAAAAGTATTTAATGAATTTAAACATAAACAATGAGAGAGTTTAATAAATACATTTTTTCGTATTACATATTTATGTTGCTTGTTACTTAATTTTATTACTTTAAAAACAATTTCATCTATAAAAAACACTTTCATATATTTAAGCGTATTCCAAAATAAAGGCAAGATTCATTTAGCAGTTATTCATTTCAAACCAAGGAATTCGTCGTTTCCATAGCAACAAAATTGAACCGACAGCGCTCAATTGGACTTAATTTTGAGATATTGAAACAATTTTAATTTTGTTTTAATTCATAAAATTTGATATTTAACTTTCATTATAAATACATATATGACAAAACTATAGCTAAATCAAACTGAAACTGACAAAACTACAGTTATTTAAGTTAAATTTATTTGAACTAGTTCAATATGAAATATTTTTATCTTAAAGAGTATTCGACATGAAAAAGTATTTTTCGAAATTTCATTTCATCGCCAACCGATGATAAATCGCCAAATAAACGAAAATTTCATTATTTTTTTACGAACGTTCTATCGGGGTTCCGCCAAAAAAATTTTTATAAACATATATATCCACATGAGACGAACACTCTGTAATTTTTTCAGATTTTTCTGAATATGCCCGTATGGAGACCTTCCTTGTTAGTTTTTTGCTATGCTAAGAATAATAAACATGTTTCCGCACCCTGTTCGTGTCCTTCCTTATCTCGTGTTTTGTGTCGTCACTAGTGTTGCTAGTTGTCCCGTGTAAATCGAGGCTCCAAATGCTCTGGACGCCAGTATTTTTTAAAGTAATTTTTTTCACCGTATCTAATGGCAGAATTATCGGCGATTAAAGATGGCGAAATAAACTGTAAGAAATTCATGGTTTCCAGAGCATTTAGGGGGTCCGGAACACAAAAATCTTCACATTTTCAATTTTTTTTTTTTTTTATTGGATTAAAAATTTCTCTGCCGTTTTCTGCTTAAAATGATGTTTAAATCATGTTTCTATTTTAATTAGAACAGGAAATATTAATTTTTTCGTTTTGGTTTGTTTTCAAAATCTGCCTTTCAAGCTATGGTTGTCAAGGAAACGAGTTCTTGTGAAAGTGCGTTTTTCTTCATGATAGGTTTTTTCACCATTTCTCATATTTAAATCCTTATAACTCGAGAACCGTTAAAGATACAGGGTTGAAACTCGGAACATATCTTTTTCAATTATTTTACTTTACTTTTGAGCCAGCATATTTGAAAAAAATATTTACTTTTGAAAATATGATTTTTTTTTAAAAAGTTGCACCACTTTTTTTATAATTTTTTCGTTAAATATTTTTAATTTTTTTTTAAATTAATATTTTTTAAAATGCTGGCTCTAAATTAATATATATATATTTCTGTTTATTTAAATGAAAAACAATTTAAATTCTACAAATAATATTTCGAGTTATAACGATTTTAAGTTATACCACTTTTTTCATAAATTTTAAATTTAAAATTTTTTTAAAAAACTATGAGAAGTTTTATCATTTGATTTTGTTTACAAATGATATGGTTAATCATCACAAAAAAATTCAAAATTTTAACTCAATAAATAAAAAAATTTTGAAAATGTGTCCCGGACCCCCTTTAGAGCATTGTTCTACGCGGGACACCTGGCAACACTAGTCGTCAATACCGGGAAAGGAAAGGTTTTCCGACCATGCATTGTTATGTGATTTCTCATCGTCTAAGTATACTCTATCTCTCCTGTAAGTTTGTAGTCATTGTACTAAAACACCCTGTATAATAGATATGTTTGCTGTCACTGAAACAAATGAGAACATATCACGGCGCTCTTCATAAAATATGATGATGTGGAGATGACCAATTAAAGAGAGTAAGGAATGTGAATTTCTTTAAATTACATGTGGTATTTTATGGCTATTCTCAAATCCAAAAAAAAAAAATTATACTTTCTGACACATTTCTCAATTCAGTTTTGTTGGTAAGAGCATAAAATTGGCAGGTTTTCTTATTCAGAAACAATGTAATCGAATGGTCTTTTCCATTTTTTAGAAAATACTGTCAAAGTTAACATTTTGAATCGAGTTTCCGGACGAGACCGCGTGGAAAAGGAAAATCGCTTCAATAGTCAGGCTTACAAGTGCCATGCATTTGCATTTAAAAATGAGTCCGCAAATGTGTCAGAAAGTTTTGCGTTACTGAGTGGGACAATTGCTTTCAGAACTAGTTCCCCGAACTGGACAAAAAATTAGCAACAGGTTTGCTAACTTTTTGTCGAGTTGATCAGAATGTACTCATACCCAGACCAGAATGTAGGATCAGTTGACCAGAATGTATGATTTAGCTGGTTCTGTAGAACCAGCTAAATCATACTACTGATTGGTAACTATGCCATTATCTCAGTTTCTATACGGTGAAAATGCGTCACAATTTAAATTTGAGGTTATTAATTTAAATATATGTATATTTTAGTCAAATTTTGCCTTCCAACTATGGTTGTTGTTGTTCAATGCTTTTTTTATTCTAACGTAATTATTCTAATTTTATGTTAAACTCAAAATAATGATAAACTATGATGCAAATAGCACCTGTAATCTACTTCTTTCTTTCCTCTGGCCAAGTCCCTACCTGATGGCATAGTCAGATAATATAGACGAACACGCGAACGCCGTTCGCAGAAAATTTTCAAAGTTTGCAGACAGTTCTGATGGGGTTTTTTTTACAAATTTTTCATAAAAAAAATTATTAAGACCCCAGGCGGAGAATCTGTGCGAGGCCCGTCACAGACTTGTGAGAAGGTCTGCAGATAAAAAAAGCTATCTAGAAATTATTTGCCATGTACCATGGAAGAAGCGCCGTGGCATATATATTTTTAAAACTTAAAAATGTTGGAAGTGCGGGGCTTATGCCGGAATGGCAGGTACAATGCTTTTTTTTTTTTTTTTTTTTTTTTTTTGCCAGGGCCGGTAGCAGAAACAGTGCAGCACCGAAGCAGGTGCTGCAGATTATTTTAGGCTTTGCAGATTAATTTAACAGATTAAAAATAAATTTTGTGTTGAAAAGTAAATGTTAAATGTTGATCTCTTTTAAATAAAGTTTATTTTGTTGGAAATTTTAGCGAATGTTTATGCGCTTGTTTAGCATTTCTCTGCGATTTGCTGTGACTTTTTTACATTCGAAAGTGGAATTCGGTTTTAATATCTTAGTAAACATTATCCTCTTTTCAATAAAGTCTAATTCAGAAAACTGGAGGGGGGGGGGGGTTGAGAGCATGTAACGTAATGTGAGGGATTGGAAAGAGGACTTTTTCACTTTTGCTGTTTGCGGCGATATAGGACTTAGGAGGGGCGTGGCGTTTTTCTGCAGAAAATTTGTAAGAAATTATTTGAGTTTGCAGACAGTTTTACATTTTATCTAAGTCTGCCTGATGGGCTATCGGATTTGAATACATTGCTTCAATGCGAAATCCTCAGATCGACGCATGGCAACGGTCTGCCGTACAAGCACCTATGCCGTCTTAATGGCAGCTCAACTTTACTTTATTTGAGTTCTATGTAGGTTTATTACTTAAAGTGGATTTGCTAGTTTACAGCTGTAACCTACCTCATATGTGGACGTTGAAAGAAGTATTGATTTCAGCAAAAGGACATCAGCTTTACAAAATTCGAGAATAGACGCATGACACAATACCGGAAATCTGCGTTATTCAAATTAATACAGTACAATAATGTAAACAGGAATTTTGTTTTTTAATTGCTATGAAAGACAACACATAACTTATCTTACGGAATGACTTTTAGAAAGAATATTTATTTATTTTTGTAAAATGATTGAAGGACCAAAAAATGATTATTTTTAAAAGATAAGATATTGGCTTTTTTCTCCCTTTTACATCTATTACTAATAATGCAATTATAAATGACATTTAAGTATCTAAATTTGGTAATTTAGCTTGACATACTTTGGAGAAAAACTTCTAAATTGAGAATATGTCCTGCATATACTCTATCTATGGCTATTGTAAAGTGACTAGTGGACACAGGCCAAACTGAAGAAATAAAACTTATGTACTGTTTCCTCCTTTATTAACTTTTTTCAATTATTTTTAAAAAATCTTTAGCTTTCTGATCATATACATTTTTTTTTATATTAAAACATTCATCTTTAGTCTTAAGAAAGATAAAGTTGAAACTCTGAAAATTAGTCTTTAAGCTTCACGTTTGACATCTCTATCAACAGTTTGCTTGCCAAGCGACGGTGCTTTGTCATTAAATTATCCCACTCGGGCGTTACAAAAATTTTCCGGGCATTTTTATTGAAAAAATCTTGAACTGCAGAGAACAATGTAGCTTCGTCATATCTGTCAGCAAACACAGCAACTTCACATACGTTTTCCACTGTCAAATATTGCGTCAGATATTCAATACAGAACTTCTTGAGTTCTTGTAAGTCATATTTATCAGATGTGTAATACAGGTTTAAAGCACAGCTGACTGATATCTCTTCAAGCTTGCCGCAATAGATGTACTTCAAGAATACTTCAAAAGATTCCGGATCACAGTCCAGTATGGTGATGACTCCCGTCTGCCTCTCCAACGTATCGTGTTTGAAAGTAGCAGCAAATACACTAGACCGCGCCATCAAAACCAAACTGCGGGCCTTGTATTCCTTGTCCATTACTTTCAAAGTTACGTCACATGTCTCCTTCTCTCCGAAAAGATCTATGAAGTTCTCCGATAATTTATCTAGCCCTGAAAGAAAAAAAATCATGTGTTGTAAACTGTATCTTCATGGGGTACTTACACTATGGTCAAAATTGTCTACGCTTCTCAAGCTCATTTTTTAAAACGTAAACAAGCTTTGTTGTCACTTGCGTAAGTTTCGTTGATGAAAAACGTTAATTTAAATGCATTCAGCATAATTTTATGCAAATGACAAATAAACAATTTTTTCTCCTAGGTTAAGACCTTAAAGGCACTAAAGTCTGTGGCGGCGAATTTCGATTTTTATAGCTCATTCGATTCGTCTCATTGAGCTCAATAATTTTATACTTCGCAAATCGGCTATTGAGTTTTTATAATGACGGGGGGCCGGGTCGAAATTCAAAATTTCGTTCATTGAAAAATAGATGCCTTCAAAGAAATAAGTACGATTTAAATGTACTAATTGTTTTTACAGTGACATGCTGTTATTATAAGAATTTGGAATTGTAGATAAAATATTCGTATGCTACTTGACAGGCAGGTTTTCGCAAGTTATGATGTCCTTCTCTAGTTCAGTGTTGTCAGTGGGCTACTTTTTTTAAAATTTAGGATTTCTTGACTGGTACCACTTTTCTGAAATGGTAAAATTCCACTGTTTTCTCCTTAATTAATATGTCATTAATTAAGGCGAATTTTACTATTTCAAAAAGGTGTCAATGAAGAAATCTGAATTTTAAAAAGTAGCCCATTGGCAACACTAGTCTAGTTTTGTTCATCCTGTCAATACTTTTCCCCGAATTACGAGTAAAAATCTTTGTAAACACACATTTTCGGTTCTTTTGTCAGTTTTTCAATCATTTCGTAACTTGCGGAACGTCTGCGCATGGTTGCATGCGAAGGAATTTTCTGCTACTGTTTTATTTTCGGCAGCTCGCATTATACAAATTTTTAAAATTAGACCCGGTCCCCTGTCATTATTAAAACTCAATAGCCGATATACGAGTTAGCAAATTACTTAGCTCGATGATATTAATCGAATGAGCTATAAAAATTGAAATTTGCCGCTACAGACTATAGTAGCTTTACTTGCAAGATGTCGCCAGAGGCATAGACAAATTGGGCCATAACGTAAACTCTACATCATTTGGAGACGCTTAGACAAGCTAGGCTATATTAAAACTAAAACTCTTTCATGTTATAATTCATACAGATACAGGACCATAAAACGCGGTGCCAAACTCCGCTTTTTTTTTTTTAAACCAAGGGTGCACCCTAAGGTGCTGTTAACTATATTGTGTAAGCCAGGGTTGCAAAAAACCCACTTACCCCCCCTCCCCCCCCCAAAAAAAAAACACCCGGTTTTTGGAGGGGTAAAACCCACTCTATAAAATCCAATGAAACTCACGTCAAAGCGGGTTTTATTGGTTTTTTTGCAACCCCTGATATTATTATTTAATATTCAGTAACTTTTTTATTAGTTTTTTAATCTTTGTGTATAAAGAGTTACACTATCCTATCAAAACATACTGTAAATGTGCTGCCAAATCCAAACGTGATAAAATAAAAATGAAATAATGTGCTTAAGGCTCCGCTGCACTTAAACTCCCCGATTGCGTAATCCCATGTTAGCCTATAGGAAAACTTTGAAGTGCGATTACTCATTACCTAATATAATTATTAAAATACAATTTTCGCGATCAGAAAGTAGACGTCAGATGCCGATGATGTGCATTTTGTAAAAATATCTCCGTAAGTTTTAAGTACATAAAAACCCCTATTAACTTTGAAATTACCATTTGATTAAATTTTATTTTCTTAAAAATACTTAAAATTTGCGTAGATAATTTTTAAAAACGCACATCATCGGCATCTGACGTCTACTTTCTGATGGTGAAAACGGTATATTAATAATTATATTAGGTAATGAGCAATCGCGCTTCAAAATTTTCCCATAGGTTAACATGGGATTTCGCGATCGGGGAGTTTCAGTGCAGCGGCCCCTTAAGGCTTTTAAAAGCCTATTAATATCATGAAAAAAAAAATCAATATGCATAGCTAATCATAACATTTTCGCATAAATAAAAATAATTTGACTTATTCACTTTTGGCCAAAAAAAATGTTTTCTTTTTTCAAAAAAACCAAATAAACCGGTTTTTGTTTGTTTGTTTAAACCTGTGTTTTTAAATAGCATTTCCTATTACATATAGATGCATGTTTGTTGATAAAAATAAACATTGTTGGATATTGTATAGGTATTATAACTTCATTTCAAGATATTCAAGTTAAATAATTACGATCAGTTATGTAGATGATTGAAATCATTTGTAATTTAAATATTTTTAGTGTTACTATACTATACTAGTGTTACTTACTATTAGTGCTATATGTGTTATGTTCAAATAATAAACTGTTCTATACAGTGAACCATAGGTATCTTGAAAACATTATCAAGCATTACTTGATTAACAAATAATAAAAGATTAAAGATTTTTTTCAAAAGTATGATCTTAGTGGGGAAGACAGATAAAAACTAATCTATTAAAGTAACTTTTAAATATGTGATATTTGGTTATTATATAACATTATATGATGTCAGAAGTAAAAGCTTTTTTACTGACTTTTACACTGATTTATTTGTGTTATTTCAATTCAAATTACTTGTATATTAAATTAATCAATAAAAATATAATAAGATTTCTTAATTTAATACATATACTTTAAAAAAACAAAGGACTCCTCCTGCTCTCACTGCTTATAAACACAAAAAACCCAATAAAACCCCAAAAAGCCCAATAAAACCCTAAAAAACCCAACAGGGTTGGGTTTTTTGCAAGCCTGGGTTTAATAGGTAATCGATATAGACCCCCCCCCCCCCCTCTACCTAGAGTTTAGTTATCAAGCAAGTTTGGTATTTTTAGAAGTCATTTTATCGATACCGAATGGTATGAAGGTTTGGTGAACTTTGCCCAACTCTGGAGGCAAACCTGTAGTGTGGCAGACAATGAACTAACCACTGAGTTACCGGACGGCTCGAAACTGTTAGACATTTGTCAAACAAAAAATTGGCATAACAGTTTACGTGCAAGATTACAAAATAAATATTGCAACTAGAATGAAAATTTTGGTGCTTACTTATGCTTCAGATTGTAATAATTTCCCTGAACTTAAATAAATTTGTATTTAAAGCATTTTTATATTTTTAATGCAGTGTTGCATTTAGCTAATACAAAATTTTGAAAATTTCCACAGTAAAATCACCTAAAATAATATTTTTTTGAACAATAAAAAGGAATTTTACGTTCAGTTTATACAGAATAACATGAAATATATGTTTTGAAAATTTCATAAAAAAAATATCCAGAAGTTTTTGAGGTATCCTGCGCGCTATGCCCCAAAAACGCCATTTAGAAAATAATGACTTTAAAGTTTTGGAAACGCCGCTTCAGCTATTGAGCGGGTATAATTCTAAAAGCCAAAACTTCTGTTCTAATGGGAATTTCAAGGAAACAATTATATCAAAATATTCAGAAAAGATAGAAGTTTAACATCTAAAAAAATTAAAATTTCTTAAATTTTAAAACTTTAAGAGTCTTGCGACCACTTAATCCTTTCCGGCACAGAGTAATTCTATTCATAAACTTATGAAATAATGGACTAACACCAGAATTTATAAACGAATTTATTAGAAAATGCGAACTTGCTTATTTTCACGTACATGATAAAAGGAAAATTTTAATTAAATATTCTTGGTGCCGTTTGTCTGTTTTGGAATTAAAATTAGGTGTCCGTTTTTTAAGGACTTCGCCCTCGAAAGATTTAATTAGAATGAATCGCATAAATACTGTGGGATTCGCGATAGTTTGCATTGATTGTATCTCTCAATACGCCTCGAGTGACTTTAAAAGTTAATTAAACACCTCTCTGGAAAAACGCGGTACTGACCAAGGCGGCGTTGCAACTTTCAGATCTCAATTCGAAGCGCGCTTAGCACAATGCCAAATTTAAACGTGGAACAAAGGTTTTGTTTTAGCTACACTGTAGAAATAAAGGTTATTACTACGCTGAATTTAGTTTCATGAAATGCCAAATGAAGTTTAACTATGCAATGCACTGCTTTTATTGTCAGTACCGAATTAAGTTCATCATAAACAGATTAGGACAATATTAAAAAAAGAGTTATACGAATAGCTATATATTTGATATTATTTAGGTTCCATATCTCTTTGAACTTTCATGGTATACCCATTTACACTTTTCTAATATACACAGTTATACCCAACCCTACGTTGTATAGTTTTTTACAAAGTCTTGGTATTCTTTTAGCAACGTTTTTATATATATATCTATATAATACAATTACAAATTCATATATTTATTCTACGGAGCCCTCTGTGCGCGAGTAATGCTCGCACTTGACCGTTTATTTTATATGTAGAAGTACAGGGTGATTATAATTAAAGTTTAAGTTTCAAAACGCTCTAAAAAACGAACTGATTAGAATGACTTCAAAATTGAGCGGCGTATTATTGAAGAAACATGAACAAAAAAAAAAGTTCCAGATTTTAGTGACAGATGGTCAGAAGATGTAAATTAAAATACCTGGCATGCGCACGGCCATTTCTGGTGTTATAAAAGCGTTGGGTAAACGGCGTTTCCTCATTTCGCGTCTCAGATGTTCGCCATGATTGTCTCAATGAAGGGCCACGCTCTGCTTGTAAAGTTTTATTACAATAACGGTGATTCTGTACCAGTAGCCCTGCAGAAGTTCAGGACACTTCACAGTATGAAAAAAGGCGTTGGACCGATGACTGTCATGGGTCTGGTGAAAATTATGAGAAAATTCGAAAATACAGGCTCGTTTGATGTGCAGCCTGGTAGAGGAAAGAAAAGATGCGATTCGGCAGTAGTTGAAGAAGCGGCCACAGCAGTTCAGGAGGAGTCGAGCGGTGGTGTTCAACCATGCAGTGCACGGAGAATTGCCCGAACATTGGACAGGCCTGTGAGCACGGTGCATAACATTCTACGAAACATCCTGCAATGCTATCCGTACAAAATTTGCCATGTGCAGGAGTTGTTCCCTTCTGACCTGCCAGCAAGAGAGGGTTTTGCTTTGGAATTTCTTGCTCGCATGGAAGTGGACAATGATTGGCCGTGGAAAATTCTATGGACAGACGAAGCCCATTTCCATCTGACGGGATATGTCAATTCACAGAATTGCCGAATATGGGCAACAGAAAATCCACTTCATCCTGCAAAGGTCACTGTGTGGTGCGGATTTACGGCATCATTTATCGTAGGGCCATATTTTTTCGAGGAGATGGGTGCTTTCGCTCCTGTTACCGTTACCGTCAATGGTGAGCGCTATGAGTCTCTTATGCATAATGACGTCATTCCAGCTCTGCAACAGCGTGGATGTCTGGATAGTATTATTTTTATGCAAGATGGCGCTTCTCCGCACATTACAAATCGAGTGAAGCAGTTGTTGAGGCGGCATTTCGGAAATGCTAGAATTATCAGTCGTCATTTCCCTACAGGCTGGCCGGATCGATCACCTGATCTTAATACATGTGATTTCTAGCTGTGGGGTTGTCTGGAAAACGTTGTGTTCAGTACTCCGATTGCCAAAGTAGCTGAATTGAACGCATTGCGCAACACATTCTGATCTTGACCCAGATGACACTTCGATCAGTTACATGCTGTTTCCCGATTTAATCTTGTTGCACACAATGGTGGACAGCATACTGAACATGTTTTGCGCCAGTCTCGCGAAACTTAAAAACCGATTGGATGGATGCTTTTTATGCGGTTTTTGGCCTCAGGACATAAAAAACCAATTGGATAGATGCTTTTTACGCGGTTTTGGGCCTCAGGACAATTAAAAACCGATTGGATGGATGTTTTTTATGCGGTTTTTGGCCTCAGGGCAGTTAAAAACCAATTGGATGGATGCTTTTTGTGCGGTTTTTGGCCTCAGGACAATTAAAAACCGATTGGATGGATGCTTTTTATGCGGTTTTTGGCCTCAGGACAATTAAAATCCATTTTTCTCATCCGATGTGATACGATCTTGCCGTGGTGGATGGGCTTACGTAACTAACATTATCACACCTGTACAATCATGCACACTGAACAGTACAGTTGGTTTATAGAGCAACTTACGCCTTAGCCGTTGTTTTACGATTTGTCATTTGTAGTAGAAATTCTGACGCTTACAGCGCCATCTGTCGCTAAAATTTGGAACTATTTTTATTTTTTGTTAGGTTTATGCTCTCTTTCCCTTCTTCAATAATACGCAGTTCAATTTTGACGTCATTCTAATCAGTGTTTCGTTTTTTAGAGCGTTTTGAAACTTACCCTTTAATTATAATCAACCAGTATTTATTATTCTTAAAGTTTTACATTTGAAAAAGGCTCCGGGGAAGTAAATAAATATTTTGATAATGACATTTTATTTCTTTGAAAACAAAGTCACTAGTCACTACATCAATAGAGTATGTAGTTGGTGATATTAAAAGAAATGTTGAAGACTCTAAAATTAAAAAAAAAAAAAAATGGGTTTGTTAAAATATTTTCATTAATAATGTTTAAACAAAGAAAGAAATCACGTTGATGTGTACAGGCAGCATTAAAAGTTTGAGGCCTTAGATTCAAGGTCAGAAAAGTTTTAGGTGCCTCTTATTAAAATTGGAGACAATGGTGCATTTTAGCACATAATTACATTACACTGGCTTCTCAAGAACGTTCTTTGAAAATTGGAAAATAGGGATTTTTTTTTCCTTCTGAGAAAAAATGCGAAATTTCGAGACGAAAAACGGAACTGTTGATAAAAATTAGAAATCCGCGGGAAACAGTAAAAAAGTTGAATTCCGTTAAAAGAGAGAAAAAAAAATCCCATTTCCGTAATTTAATAAATTTACCTTCCCTAACCGAAATATCGGCAAAAATTTTTTCCGATTAATATCGATTAAACGCTTTGATGTCATTAGAAATAAAAAAGAAACCAATATTTTAAGAAATAAGTTAATAACATTAGAAATTAAAAAAAAATAATTTTAAGGTTTCCTATATGACAGTTTGCGAAGACAAAATTATTTTTCTTACACCCCCCCCCCCTTTTAGCCAATTCTATTTTATTACTGCATTAGCATTGTTCTTTTTGCATTAGAAGTAGAGATGGGCAACACCGGAACAACAACAACAACCTTTTAAGGAATCGGTCCATCCGGAATTATTCACCGAAAGGAACGAGTTCTTCGGAGTCGTTCCTTTCGGAATCGTTCCGAAAAAAGCAACGATTCCGAGAAAAAAGGAACGATTCTGAGAAAAAGGAACGATTCCGAGAAAAAAGGAACGATTCCGAGAAAAAATGAACGATTTTGAAAAATAAAGGATTTCAAGGGGAAAAAACACTTCCAACATAAAAAGAACTACATGCAATCCATAATATTTTTTACTAATTTATTTTCTTATGTACCCATCCATTTTCTTACGCATCCAGTCGCCTTAATTTTGTAATGTTTTGGACAGATGATTTTGTTTTTAAGAGTTCATTTCATTGATCAGTGTGTGCAATTAATTTGCAGTTATTTCTAACTTTATGATTTATGGTATAAAGCATAATTCCTCTTGGAAATTTAAGGGCGGCGCAAGGTCTATTCGATTTTCAGTGTAATCATTGGTTTCTCTTGAAAATATGTCGTCAAATGATCGTCCATTTATATTATTATTTTATACAGTGTGTCTTTACTCTCAACGATGTTCAATGGCTAATTCCTAAACCGTTAGTCATAGACCTATAGTTCCAATTACAAAAATGTTTTAAATAAGGTAAAAAATTATTCTGAAAATCGTTTGGATCAATAAAAATATTTCTAAAAAAGTTACGAAATTTAATTTTTTATACGGTCCCCCGGCCCTATAAGTGATATTTAGTAAAAATTTCCTGTTCTCTTAAAAGAAAGACAAAAAAAGTCCCCTTCATCTAACACTAAAATTCATGAAGTTATACGAAACTTTGAAATGCAAGACATATGCCACTTTTCTGTATCCGAATACACATGAGTTTAGCCATGCTTCTAGGGGTCGTAAACAAAGTGCTTAAAGTATCTGAAGGATTTATTTCATGTGTAGCTGCGCTTTGGAAGAAATCGTATTATGACAGATCTTTGTAAGGATTTGAAGCTGTTTCTTTTCATGATTTTTTTAACAAAAATTATGCTATTTTTATAAGCTTTTATTTAACCTATTAACCGCCAGAACTATAAAGTAGGAATTTTCAAATTTCTTGTTGAAAGTCGCTTGTCACCACAAATTCAGAAAGGTAATTTTCGCTTTATTAAAATATCAAAATTTCTGCCAATAAATAAGGCAATTTTTTAATTGTAAAATAGTGATGACAAAGTAATTAATTTAAGAATGGGCAATTCTTTTGACCGTTGCGTGAACGCAACACCAGCGGGTGATGGGTTAACTTGAAACGATCGTATGTATGTCTTTCCAGTTCAAAATTTGTACTCGAAATTCAACTCACTTTAAAATATGCGATCGAGGTTAAATTTTACATATTGACGTAAATCAGATGACAATGTAATATTATTATGATTTTCAATGCTTACCATTATGTACTTATTTTACAGGGTAACACAAAAAATTTCGGATAGATAACTGCCAACAAGTTTACTAAAAAGTTTTAGATTAGATAACACAAGACTGCGATGGTTGTGTTTTTTTACTTTTAAAATTATGTATTTTAAAAATTATGATTTTTATGTATTTTTTAGCGCTGAATCCGAAAATTATCTTCATTTTTAACCATCATGTCAGGATTTTTCGCAAATAGTAAATTTCAAAATTGAAAAAATAGCTAATACTATAAAATAGAGTCGATGGTTGTATTTTTTAACTTTTACGATTGATTTGTATGTGCTGTTTAGCACTGAAGGTAAAAATTACCTTCATATTTAACCATCATGTTAGACTTTTTTGCAAATGGTAAATTTCAAAGTTAAAAAATTGCGAAAATCTGATACTATAAAATGGATGTAAAACTTCTTTTTTTCAATTTAATTTAATTCAAGAATTTATTCAATTTTTGCCTTATACTGGGATTCTTACAGCTAAACAGCTCGGGGATCCGATGATGTGGGAAGGGAAGAGGTTCAATTAAGACTTTGAACTTTTAAACTTTGAAATTTACAATTTGCAAAAAATCCTGACGTGATGGTTAAAAATGAAGGTCATTTTCGGATTCAATAGTAAAAAATACATAAAAATCAATTATCAAAGGTTAAAGAAATAACAATCACGTCTATTTTATACTATCAGATTTCCGTAAATTTTTCATTTTTTAGATTTCAAATTTACGATTTGCAAAAAATCTGTACTTTGTGATGAAAAATGAAGGCCATTTTTGGATTCAGTGCTACAAAATACGTAAGAACTAATTATCAAAAGCTAAAACACATGACACAACACAAATTTGCATCCTAGTGTAATCTAATAACATTTCAAAATATGTGTCATTTTGCAAAGAATCGAGGCTGTTGCTTTTCAACATTTTATTTAACGAAAATTCTATTATTTTTTTCCTGTTATGTGTTTAGTACAAGCTGTATATTTTGCATTAATATTTCAGAATGATTATATATTTCAAATTTATAATGCAATGTTAATTTTACTATCAACTATTTTTTTTTTATATATATCTGAAGATTATTTATATTTCTAGTAAATTTGTAAATGACCCCTATTTCGCAGCAAAAAATATGCTCCAACTTTAAACAGCCATTACTTCGGTCAGTTTTAATCGTAGAATAATAGGACTTTTATTTGTCTTAATTGTAAGTGTAATAGGAAAGTTTTACTGACTATAACTTGAAAGACCGGGGGACCGTATAAAAAATTAAATTTCGTAATTTTTCAAAAAATGATTCTATTGACCCAAATCACTTTTTAAATACTCCTTTACCCCCCCCCCCCTCCATTTAAAACATTTTTGTAATTGGAACTATATGGCTATGACTAAAGGTTTAGGAATTAGCCATTGGACACCGTTGAGAGTGGACATCCTGTATAGGAAATTTTATTATTGCTCTGATATTTGTCACCAGGGTCTAGGAATTTTTAGTCTCATAGATTCCTCTTCAAAATCTACCTCTAGGTAATCTTAATTTCATTTTTCATTCTGAATCTCATTTTTCATTTGGATAGCCTTACTAGTTTGGGTATGTAACTTGTTACAATAGATTACATTTTTGTTCGCTCTGTTCCATTGTCCGTACTTTCAATAACTTTATCCCCTTTATCGTCTTTCTCCTCAGTTCCCTAACTTTACGCACACAGGATATTTCGCATAATTCATCAACATTATTATCACTGCCTTCAGGATCTGGTTCAGAAGTGGAACACCCTATTCTATAGCAATCATCTTGTAGTGCAATTCAGTGATATATATCAATTTTAATGCATTTGAAATAGCTTAATGTCATTAAAATGCACTGCAAACGACTTTTTCCCGTTGACCATAATGTAACGAAATACTTTTGAGTGCCCCTGTAAATGAACTATTAATGCTACACTCTTCATATTGAATACCAAACATCCCATGGTAAACATCATTAACATATATCAATTGCATGAGAATCCGAGCATATTTAAGGGAGTTAGGTATATCACACACTGAGACGACAGAACGACATAAAGCGCAACATGAAGTGCAAAAACCGGGCGAAACAAAGAACGAAGTTGTTACAAACTTGTTTTAAACCAGTTTTTCTAGCAAATTCAAGCGACATGTCTTATGTGTCGCCTTAGTGTGTGACTTGCCTTAGAGCGTGAACAGACGGTCTGACGGACAGACAAACCGCATTCATAAACACTAACTTTATTGGAAAGGGTTAAAAAGTAAAGCACGTTTTTGCACACTGTCTTTCCTGAGTGACTGATGTATGTCTTGTCTTATACCCTAACATCGCTATTTGTGAACTGCTGTTAACTGCGTAGAATTTCAATAAACTTACAACTCTTTTTGAATCTCCAATTTCACGAGAAGCTACAGAAATTTCTCTAATTTCACACCCTCATCCGCCGTCACCCTCTCTCCACTTATACTGAACCTCAGTTCGGTGTGAGTGAATTGCGATGCTAATATGTTTGTTTGGATTGGGATCTTTGAAGCTTCATAACTCATGAAGTCATGGAACACTTGTGTTACACGAAAGGGTAAAAGTTTCTTCAGATGATTTGTAAACAGATTCATTAGCAGCATGGCTATGGCTAGTGATATTTATAAGATAATATTATATATATTAATATTATAATATGTATATATATAGTAATATATATGATTTTATACATATATAATACATATTATCTCCGCCAAAAGATATAGTGATTCACTAAACTTCAAAGTTCTATTTCTTTAAATTTGAAATTAACTGAAAACGGTTTATTGGTTTAATTAAATTAAACAAATTAAAAGTTTGTCCATTATTATTACAGAGTGTGGTACTATATAAAGAACTATCCTTTTGACGATGTTTCGGCCGTTGAATAAAAGACATCTGTTGTAAACGTGTTATAGATAATACCAACCTGAATTTTTTGAGAATTTGACTATTTTTTATTCAGAGTTAAACTTTTTATTGTCAAAACTATTTAAAATAGATAAAACATTTTGTTAAATTCGAACTTTTCAGAAAACTTTATGTAATTTAAAAAAAAAATGAAAATAAATAAATCTTCTAAGTGAAAAGAATAACAATAAGAAAGGAAAAATACATAAAATTTAGTATCGCATTTGCAGTAAGTTTTACCTCAATAAAAACGGAAGTTTGGTATTAGGCTTGAAACATTAAATTTAGTTTGGCATGAAAGGAACCTTGCTTTGATCGAAATTAATCTCAGATATGTATTATCCATCACCACAGTAACAGGCATTAATCGTGGCATTGATTTCCGGATTTGCGAGTACCAATAACGATCAAGAAATCTGAATTATTATAAGAAATTATTACGATAAAAAGTTTTTTTGCTTTTATTTTACGTTGAATTAAAACAAAGTCACAGTTATTTAAATTCTAATTATTTAGAAAGAAATAGAAATAAAATAACAAATGAAAAAACTGTACAAATTCACAACGTGCATTCTTTGGAAACCAGTAATTAAATTCGTATATTGTAAAACTTTTTAAATGCAATATTAACCTTCCGCATACCAGACCGGTGCAACAGACCCGATAGGTACATTCAAATTGATTTTTCACATTTAAAAAAAATGAAAATTTTGTAAATATGTGACTTTTTCTGGAATGTTCTACTCAAAAGAATAAAATATCCCAGAAAAAAACCCCATATTTACAGAAATTTCAGTTTTTAAAATAAATTAGAAATATCATTATAAATGTACTTGTCGGGGCTATCGAACCCCTCTGGTAGACGGAGGGTTAACATAAACCTATTAAACCGAAATAAGCATAAAATATGCAGCTTTACATATATATCGCAGTGTTGGAGAAAGTCCGATAATCTATATGTAGCACGTGATTTTTCTTTCCCGTTTTTATACTCAAAACGGCCATTAAGCGAGCGAACCGCGGTTAAATTATTTGAATCCCACCCACCACTGTTACTGTTATATTATTATTATTATTAGACATTATGTTTTCTGAAATATTAATTATTTTAAGAAAGAAAGAAATGTTTTACAAAAATTTCTTGTTCTAACAGATTTTATTTTATGTAATAAACCTCAATGTAAGTTGATTAAAACAACAATCTTCGAGAGTTTCGAGATTTTTTTTTAATCATCTTCTTCAGGAGAGAAAAACAAGACGCCAAACTGTGGAAAAAAAGTGGTACTCGAGCGCTCGTAGCTGGTCATATATTTCTTTTGACAAAGAGGATTCTCAAATTGAAATTATGTTTGAGGAAAAAACATGAAATAGTGAAATATGCATGAAAGTGCGTAACTCTACAGTTATTAAAATAATTGAAAATCAATTATTATTATCCTATTAAAATGCAATTTTTATAGCCTAGTGATATATTTCTTATATTATTCAAAACTGCTTCTAATCAGATTTAAAAAAACATTTTTGACTATTAATTAAACAAGCATTTTCTTTGTTTTTCTTAAGGCTGTTCTTAAGTGATCTGCTCAACATGCGTAAAATGTTTTAACACATTTACAAATTCATTTTTTAACGGAAAGATATAAAATTGGAAAGTTTGACGACCATGGAAGCGATTTGGAATCGAACTGTGTTTTCCATCTTTTGATCAGTAAATTACCTATTGAGTTATAATCGATTTTGATCACGTGACAAGCATGTTTTTCACCCATTTTTGAGCGATTATGCCTCTTTCGCGCGGAAATTCGGTTCAAAACGTCCACTTTGACACTATTTTCTGAAAAATCTATTGCGTTTGCAAAAAAACCTGAAAAAACAGCTCGATTACATAGTTTCTGAACAACAACACCTGCTCGTTTCATGCATTTCCGAATAAAAATAAATTAAAACTTTTGTCACAAAGTTATCCTTTTGGATTTGAGAACAGCCGTAAGAATTCATTTAGAAAAAATTCATTTCGTATGATACATTTACCAATTAGAAAAAGTAATAGTGTATTAGTACACATGATGTTCCATTACCTTCGGGGTCCAGGTACTCAATCGGTAAAGCACGTAAAGTTTCTGGGTTCGAATCCCATCTCGGGCACTTTTTCACTCAGGTGGAAAAAATCCAATTCGTATAAAATATTTTTTTAAATTATTTCTTTCAGATTAATTTAGCACAAGAAGATCAAATAGTAATGTTTATTAAACGCCCTACTCCGCCCCGCACTTCAATTTCTTTTTTTCTTTCTTTTTCTTTTTGAGGAGGGGGGGGGGGCACACACATTAGAAGGATATTTTGGCAATAAAGTCAGCTTTAATAGAATCAAAATCTGTTATTTTGAAATAAAATAGCGTATTTTAATTTATTAAAACTGGCCAGTCTACAAGAAAAGAACTGATTCCCAAGAAATCGTTCCTTTTCGGAGTCGGTACATTTCGGACCGACTCCTCGGAATCGGTCCTTTTTGGAGTTGGTACATTTTGGACCGATTCCGAGGAATCGTTCCGAAAAGGACCGATTCCGAGGAGTCGTTCCTTTTCGGAATCGTTCCAAAAAGGATCGATTCCGAGGAACCGTTCCGAAAAGGACCGATTCCGAGGAACCGTTCCGAAAAGGACCGATTCCGAGGAGTCGTTCCTTTTCAGAATCGTTCCGAAAAGGACCGATTCCTTTTTACAGAATGGAATCGTTCCTTCAGTTTCACTGCGGAATCGTTCCTTTGGAGTCGTTCCTCAACAAATGACACATCTCTAATTAGAAGGCATCGCATCATCGACCGGGAGTTGCTAAAAGTCTGCGCGATGCCTAAAAGTCTGCGCTTTGAGAACGCACGGTCCTAAGTGTATGAATGAAAAGGCAACTAGAAGGCGCGCATTCGGGGCAGATACAACAATAAGAGGCTACACACAGGGCCCGACTTATGCAGGGGCATGCGAAGCAGTTGCCCTGGGGCCCCCTTTTTAGGGGGCCCTCCATGAGAGTAGTCAGGATTTTCATTAAAAAGTGTCAAATGTTTAAAATTAAACGAAAGTGACCAAAATTCATATGCTTTCAAACATTTAGGAACGAAGTGCCGTCCCCCTTCCCCCATCTGCTTCCAGTACCCTCTCCACCCATGCAAAAAAAAAAACTATATCATTAGAAAACTAATGATTAATATTTTATTATGCCAACTTAGTATTCTATTGTTTTCAAAAGAAATTCTTTATTAACGTTTTTCTCGTAACGTGGCAAGTTAATACCATTAATGATGACCAATTTGGGGCATTTTCTTTCAGTCATCTTATAACGTACGTAGATAATCAAAGTAAAAGCTTGCAAAGAAATACTCGTGTCAATCAGTCTATAATTTTTTTTTCTACTATTATCCTACAAGTATTTTCTCTCAAAGTTGTGACTACCTTTTTGTGACACACTGTATACAGATGTAAGCAGTATCGGATTACAAAACTTATGCATATAATAGAATATGTATGAAGTTTAGTACTAGCTACTTCCACATTATTAAAAAAAAATCTATAGATAGATAGAAGGGGGTTCCCAAGAATGGTTCTTGCCCCGGGGCCCCCCCATAGTCTAAGTCGGGCCCTGGCTACACATATATAACGTTATCAACATTTTGCAAATTTGGACTCCCTCCCCCCCTTTCGATATCATACGTTATCTTTCGTCGACTCCCCCCCCCCCCCCGGCCTGACCGATGATATCGTTATCAATGTCTAAATATTCTTTTAATTTTTACATTCTTCTACTTTCTTTTTATACGTTTGCAGTGATATACACATATGATTATTCATTTATTAGCCGCATAATTTACGCATTCAAAAAGTCAATAAAATTTAAATACGTGAAACAAATTTATATCAAATAACATCTAAACGAGTTAGTTACTATTTAAAAGTATTTAATAATAGTTTATTCTTACATAATGCATTCATCAGTAATATTATTTTCTTGCCCCCTGCCCGGGAAGGGTAAAAGCAGAAATCATCAACAAAACAGTGGATAACATTATTTCTCTTTTTTTACTGGTAAACGCAAGTATAATTTCCAACATATTATGCTCCTGGTTTCGCTAACAGGAGCGCACACATGGCAGAAAACGGAAATGTCAAACGTTGGGATGGGGTATTGCAAATTTTGGAATGAAATAATTCTATAAACATTTAATGGCATTAATAATAGCTTTGTATTTTCATTAAAAAAATACAAAAATAATAATAAATAAAAGGTAACAGACTATTTGGATGTAAAGAAAAAGTTACTCAAAAAAGAAAAGTTTGATTGGACCAAAAATGATAGCGATATCAAAAAGCAACCCCCCTCTCCCTAGATCCCCTAACGATATCAAGTGCCAGACCCCCCCCCCTCCCCCCTAAAATAATAACATTATATATGCTCAGTCCCTAAGCATAAGCAGTAAAGGCGTTGTTCTTTTAAAAAATGAGGGACAAGAAAAGTGCTATTCTTTGGATGTGGGGCAAGAGGGGCACTAATTTTTAAACTGAAGGGCAGGAGAGGCGCAGCATCCTTCTGAAATTGTCTGGGGGAAAACTATTTAGAAAATGAACTTAGACGTCCTTAGAGTTACCCAGAATTTGGAAAGAGATACTTTACAAAATAAAGACAACAGGATAAAGTATTTCACGTTCGCAGATGACCATTTTTATTAGATCACCTGCTTTTATTATTACCTGTGATCTTGTCATTTTTGTTATACTAAGTTTTTTTTTTTTGGGGGGGGGGGGGGGATAGTTTTTATCTATATCGATCTCGATAAAGTGGTCGATTGTGGCGTACGAAACATGTAGATCAAATTATTAAAATTTATATGCAGTTGTCGATCCAGACAAAATTTGAGGCCCATTTAGGGTCCCTTTACAAAAATCCATTTAATAAAACAGGCCCCTCCACAAAATACTATTCCATAAAAAACATACTCTTAATTAATTATTCTTATATTGTTAGGTTTTAAAACATGTAATTTGCAAAGAAAACAAGTCCACCAGAAATGGAAATTTTGGCAGAACTTAAAGAAGTTAATAAGAAATGCGTGGTTCGAATTTCAATAACTGAATAACTAACTATAATAAATTTCAGAAAAATAATTTTTACATTTCACAAAATGGGTCCCAAGAAAAAATCCCTGCATCCACCTCTGATATGCCTTTATGTAATTGTTTTCACTTTTAGCATGTTATAACTTTAGTTTAATGATAATAAGTGATTTTTAGTGTTCACATTTCTTGTAAAAAGGACAGGGCGGATTTGCTGAAAAGGGTATTTCTGCCCAGTAAAAGGGCACTTATATCGAGTAAAGGGGCACATTTTGTTGAGTGAAAGGACACTCTCATTGGATTAGCATTTGCCAGTTCTGAGGAGTGGGAATTCCAACTCTAAACCTTTAATTAATATTAAGTCCTAAATTTCCTGAGGGCGTTTCGAGGGGGGGGGGGGAGGTGAGGAAGCACACTCTGGATTCACTGGCACACATTATCAAGGTAAAATGAAATCGTGCTGTATTTTTAAAAATGTCATAAAATAATCGTTCTGGGACGATTTTAAAATAGAAAATGCATTATCATTTGAAAACACAATACAATATGCAGCTGCTGCATGTAAAGATGAAAATAAGGAATTTTGCTTAGTGGCCACTGGCCGGTAAGTTGATTTTTTTTAGTAGCCAGTTACTGGCTAGTGAGAATAATTTCTTTAGTCGCCAGTAAGTACATTTCTGGCACTGAATATTTAATTTAAAAATATATAAGTTTAGAGTAAATAAGTAATTTATGTAATATATTTTAATTCATATTGTTTTGAATAAACTTGAGATACTAATTTCCAATCTATTTTAAATTAAGTTAACAGCAAAGTTATATGTACCATGCTTATATAGCTAACTACATAAATCCACTATACTTAGATACTTTTCAAAATTAAAAAAAAAATCTGAAATTTACAGCAAATTTTCTGAAATGTAAAGGGGGGTCTCTCCTGGGACTAATTATGTATTTTTTACATGATATTTTAACAAAATTCGCGTTTTTCCGCGATGTTTTTGTTTCTTCCACGATCTTTTGACAAAATTCGCGTTTTTTTCGCGATCTTTTGACAAAATTCGCGTTTTTTTCGCGATCTTTTGACAAAATTCGCACTTTTTCCGTAATTTTTTGATGAAATTCGCGTTCGTTTTCGCGATTATTTGACGAAATTATATTTTTTACGCGATTTTTTGACAAAATTCGGGTTTTTTCTGCGATCTATTGACGAAATTTGCGTTTTTCCGCGATCCATTAACGATATTTTGAGTTTCTTCCGCGATCCATTGACGATATTTTGCGTTTTTCCGCGATTTATTGACGATATTCTACTTTTTTTCGCGATTCTTTCACGAAATTCGGGTTTTTTAGCGATCCTTTGACGAAATACAGGTTTTTCTACGATCCTATGTGCGGTTTTTTCGTAATCTTTTAACAAAATTCTCGTTTTTTTGCGATTCTTTGACGAAATTCGCGTTTGTTTTTCGCGATCTATTGGCGATATTTGCGTTTTTTTCGTGATCCATTCACGATATCTGCGTTTTTTCCGCGATCACTTGGCAAAATTTGGGTTTCTGAGCGATTCTTTGACCAAATTCACTTTTTTTCGCGATCTATTGACGATATTTGGGTATTTTCGCGATCATCTGACAAAATTCGTGGGTTTTTTTTCCGCGATTCTTTGACGAAATCCCTTTGGAAAATCCTGCATTTGGCCGGTACTTTCCATATTTTTAGTCGCCAGTTTTTCACGTTTAGTCGCCGAGTGGTGACTGGCGAGTGCTTATTTTCATCTTTAGCTGCATGTTTTTTACATTTATTTAGAACTGACAATACGTGAGTCCATCAGAGCAGCAGAACTTCTGTTTTCAAAAGTAAGGGAGGAGGGAAAAAAGCCAAATATTTTGAAAGAAAAATAGAGGACACAAACAAGCTACTGCGAAACGGGGCAGGGCGCATCAGCAGTTTAAATGAAAAGGGCAGGGCGCAACGCCCTTTAAAAAATACCAAATGAAATCACTAGTGATTTTCTTACATAATTTTATAACAAATGAATAACTGTTTCTTTTTCTTATGTTGTTCAATTTGAACATATAAATCTAAAAATTATCTGAAAATTCACTCATCACTTACCTATCAACTTCAGTGGCAATGTTTTGTCCGGTGGTTCAGTGGAATCAGTAAGTTCACGCTTGAATCTGCATATAATAGTAAGAACATCATGAGGTGCTAGCTCAGACTTTTCTTCCAGCAATTGGGATCTTTTCATAATATCCCCCATATCAAAGCATCTTTCTTTTATTTTTTTTCGGAATTCCACTGACTAAATGTTCCCACGCTACCATCTAATTTTTTCAAACTTATATTAAATTCTAGAGAAAATTCTTGTTCCACATTAGACTTTAGAAACAGCCTCATGAATTCTGCATCGAGTATCGAATTTGGATACAGTCTAAAAAAAAACGAGTCATCATTGATGAGGAAAGGTGAACTTTGATAATAACAACTAGTAATTTTCATTTCATTGATAGTGGTTGTAATAGTGGGAATTCTCCATTCAATGTGTGTTTCTTCATGCACCTTCTTTAAAACTAATTCTTCAATTATGCCAGTTACTTTAGTCGTTGCCATTTGTGATCAAAGTTAAGCCCTCTTCGAAACAGAGACCAGCAATGAATAAATCCTGAAAATAAATAAGACTAAATGAAAATGTACAAATAAACATTTATCGTCTAATAAAAATGTCAGCATAAAATGTAATCCCTTAAATAATAAAGCCTTATTATCAGGGTTCTGTTTAGATGTCTATCATAGGGTCCTGTTTTTGTTAAATCGGAAAAGTTTTTTTATATTTGTGAAAAACCAAAGTCATAACTTTGTGAATTTGAAATTATCGCTATATGTAAGTTCCTGTTTATTTTTAACAAAATCATCTACAGTCGCGGAAAAAAAAAAGTAAACGCCCCCCTACTAACTCTGCAAAAAATTATCGTAGAAGAAAGTTACTGGTACCACACAATTGGTAATAAAGTTTACTTTGAAATGATGCATATAAAATTTGTTTAGGGGGTCTTCTCCATATTAAAGTGAACCATAACTTTGTTTTTTTCAATAGCATTACACAATTCTGACAGCATAAATGAACTTTAAACCCTTCAATTAGCCTAACAACAAATTTGTATGCAATTTGCACGATAAGTTTCCGAGAAATTATTTATTTTAAAACGAGCGTATTTTAGGGGCTATATCCAAATTGAAGTTCGGCACTCTATTGTTGACCGAGAAAGCCCTTGATCAAGGCATCTTAAGCACCACTCAAGCAGACATTCAAGACTGCTAGATTACAAGATAGCAGAAGAAATTTCAAAATATCTAGACATTCATAGACGGCCCTTTAAACCATCATTTTGCGGTTTTTTTAAGCATAATTTGAAAACTACTTGGAAAAAAAATGTGAAATTTTGGATTTCCATAAAGCAGGACTCAACAAATCTAAATCCATCAAAAAAATTGTAGGTTGCAAATCATAATTTTTTCGAATATTAATTTCATAATTCATAATATAAAATTATAAAAATTGCAAATTCGACGTACTTATGTTTGGGTATTTTAGCATTACTGCTACACAAAAAAGTAGCACATTAGGAGTATAATTTCAGGAGATATTAATAAAAATGTGAAAATGAAATTTTTAACATTAGAAGCACTAAATTTTGAATGTTTATAATTCAAACACTTATCATTCAAATGACTTGAAATTTGGTGTCTAGGCATAGTTTGAACCGAAGATTTGAAATATCTTGTTAAAATTGGGTATTGCCATTGAAAAAAATGAAGTTTGGGTTCGTTTTAATATGTAGATGGCTCCCTAAGCAAATTTTATATACATCATTTAAAAGTAGACTTTATTTCCAATCGTTCGGTACCGGTAACTTTCTTCTACGATAATTTGTTGAGGAATTAGTAGGGGGTGTTTACTTTTTTTTTCCACGACTGTACGTCTGTGGGGGGGGGGGGGGGGGGACTGGAAAACACGAATTCTGCTTTTTCAGAATTTAGTGTCGCACCCGATGAAAAAAAAATATGCATACACATATATATATATATATAGACAGATAGATAGATAGTACAAAACATATTTCAGTTTTGAGACTTAAACACACGCTTTTATTTTATATAAAATGACGTCATTCGCATCCGCTGAAGAATTCCTCATTTACGATCCAGTCTTAAACAACATTTACAGTAAAGTATGCATATAACGTCACATCGCTGAATAATACACAAAACCAAAAAAAGAGAGGTCGTCATTCAAGAAACTCGACGAAAAAAAAAAATCGGCATCTAATGACTGATATGCATTCATTTATTTTTAATATTAATATAGATAATTAAAATTAAATATAATTTATAATAGCTCAATATTGAATTAGAAATCATTCATTTATATTTTTTCAAAATAACACGTATTTTTTTTTTTTTTTTTTTTTTTCAGTTGTTATGGGAAAATGGCAACAAAAAGTTATAATTACTATATTCCTTTTACTTTCTACAGAAATGGGGTACTTGAGTTGCCAACATTAAAGAAATGGCACTAAAAACTACAAAAAAATTAATATCTCGAAAATAAATTGAGATGCAGTTTTCAAGCAAATCGCACATAAAAGTACTTTATTCCCCCCAGTACAGCGATATAAAAATTGAAAATGTGCGACGCTTAGAAGTTAAAAAAAATTGCAGTAGAATAGTTAACCGTAGAATGATACATCTGATTTGTTTTACGGCTAGCTTATACAACGTAACGTTATTTTCTAGAGACGACACATTAATTGCTGGCCGAAAGAAATAATATTGGGGGCTAAAAAAGATCCTAAATAATAGGTTATTTGGCAACTTCAGCTGTTTTCTGAAAATTAGATTTTATTTTATAATGATTAAATTTGTGAAAAGTTTAGTTTGGAGATGGAAAAGTTTTATAAAAAGTCTATATTTAAAACAAAGGATTTTGTGAAGGGTCCCTATTTTAAAACAAAAATTTTTGTGAAGAATCCCGCTTTAAGATGAAAAGATTTGTGAATGGTCCTTTAAAGCACCAAAATTTTTCCTTAAAACTGTTCCCAAATCCAAAAGGGCAACTTTGTGACATAGGTTTTATTTTATTTTTGTTCGGAAATGCATGAAACTAAGAGGCGTTGTTGTTCAGAAACTATGTAATCGAACTGTTTTTTCCGGTTTTCTGAAAACGCAACAGAAATGTTTCAGAAAATAGTGTCAATGGGGGCGTTCTGAACCAAGTTTCCGTACGAAAGAAGAATAACCTCCCAAGGAAGGGTGAAAAACGTTTTTGTCACGTGATCAAAATCGCTTATAACTCAATAGGTAATTTATTTATCAAAAAATGGAAAACACAGTTCGGTTCCAAATTGCTTCCATAGTCAGGTCTTCCAATTTTATATCTTTCCGTTAAAAAATGAATTTGTAAATGTGTCAAAACGTTTTGCTCTTGTTGAGTAGGGCAGTTGAGAACAGGCTTAACAGATCCCTGATTATAAATTTATTTTTAGGGTTCCGTACTTAAAAAGTAAAAACGGTACCATTATAAGATCACTCCTGTGTCTGTCTGTCACAGCCATTCAAGCCGTTCATGCCAAAGCAAACTATGGAACGTGGAAAGTTCAAATTGGGAGAAGTAATAAAGACTATTGACCCACATATTTACAGATTATTAAACATTCATAAATATATTTAGGAAAAATGTAGAGGGGCTAATTATATTCTTTGAAAAAAAAATCTTTGTATATCGTGTGAAAGCTTAACGCTGAATTCAAAAATATATTTCTTTTAATTTTGGGTATTATATTTTTAGCGATATCGTCAAAAATGTAATGCAAAAAATATGTCCCCCCCCCCCATTTCCGAATCTAGTGAAACTAAAATTATGAAAAAATTAGAGGTAGTAGGCAATAACTTAAACCTTGCAGGAAAATTATAGCGATTACCCTTAGGTCACATAGTTTTGAGGAAAGGCGCATTTTTCCGTTACACACAAATTTCGATTTGCGGACATCCAGCAAAGGTGTTGCGAAGCGCTGGAGATACCTACCGTAGCAGAAGTATAAAAGCATTGTTGATCATGATTTTCGAAAAAAATCGTCGATAATTAGCCGAGATGTTAACCCTTAAAGACACGGACGGTTTGGACATGTAGAATGAGAGAGGCGGCCGGCGTACTCTGTGTATCATCGTCTTTTAAAACCTAAATAACAATTTTTAATGATGTATTTGTGTAACGCAATGCCCAGTAGCAGTAAAAAGCAATAAACATCAAATTGTTAAAAACAGACTAATTTAATTGAAATTAATCACATAAATACTATGAAATTTGCGATTAGATTGCACTGAGTGGATCTCTCAATACGCCTCCCGTGCCTTTAAAGGTTGGTTGATTTTTTGACGGCCGATTATCTACGCTAGGGATATAGGCCCGAAGGGGAGTGCCCTTCGTGGGGGTCTTTCTAAGGGAACCTAACCCGTATTTACGCATGGAAATCCATGGCTCGAAGAAAACCACGAAAACTCCGAACGATTAGGCCTACGGGCGCGATTGGGTTCGAACCCAGCACCTCCCGTCTACCAGCTTCGAGAGCAAAACCTCTCAGCCACTGGTGGGGCTCCCGTGCCTTTAAAAGTTAATTAAAAAAAATCTATCTGGAAAAACGCGGCACCGACCAAGGCGGCATTGCAACTTTGCGACCTCCTTTCCAAGCCGGCTTAACACAATGCCAAATTTAAACTTTGAACAAGGGTTTTGTTTTAGCTACTGTGTAAAAATAAAAGATTATTACTACGCTGAATTTAGTTTTATGACATGCCAAATGAAGTTTAAATATGCACTACTTTTACTGTCAGTACCGAATTAACTTCAACATAAATAGATTAGGATAAGATTAAAACTAGTCAGATGTGGCAATCCCAAAACTTTCTTCTATCTCATAAATGTTAATACTTCAAAATTCGCTACCACAGTGCCATAATTAAATTATAATTTAGGTCCATCATGACGGTTCTAAAGATATGAAATTCCGCGCATTAGTTTTTGAGGTATGACTATCGTTAAAATCGTGCAAAATATGAAAAATTCAGCACATCAACGCCATCTGTTGGGTGATTTACACCAAAGCCTAATTGGGCCATTTTCTTCAAATTTCGCTTACATATGCTGTCCAAGGGATAAAAGGAGAAAATTGAAGCATAAATTAATATTTAAAGTTTAAATTGAGCATTGTATTGCATACAAAACATCATACTAAATATTTCTAACTTTAAAAAATATCAAAATTTAATAAAAAAAAATTTTGAGATGTGAATCTTTAAAAATGTAAGTCTGGGTGAAAATGATTGTCCCATTCAAGTTTTTTGCAGTTTAACTTCTATTTTTTTTTTTTTTTTTTTTTTTTTTTTACCAAAATAGGTCTTCAATTCTGCCAGAAGATGGCAGCACATTTTCAGTAACATTCTTAAACTGGTCAACAGACTACATCTAGCCATTTTGTTTTCTTCAGTAGAAAAGCATTCCAGTCACGGAGTAAAAAAGACTTTTTAATCCGTGATTGCAGTAGTGGGAAGAATCAGATTTATTCAACGTTGTTATTTTTATTCTTTATCAAGTCTGTTACCATAATTATTAATACTATTAAAATAATATTTTCTACACTATTATCTTTACATTCTGTTTACTAGATAATTCTATAAGGTATTTGTATTATTAACTAATTTTCAAATTATACAAGACATCTTTTTTTTATGTTTTGATTTGAATGTCAAGCCCTTTATTTGTCAAGTCTGTTAAATATGTCTGTATGATATGGGTAACGAATTTGAGAGAAAGTATACTTGGCGATTTTTCTAGTCCTAAAATAACCCTCCCTCCCAACCCATTCTGCCTTCTTCGAAATGGACTTCTCTTCGAAACGAAGAGGGGGGGGGGGGGGGCAACCGCCATTTCCTGACCTACGGACTATAGATGTACCAGTAATGGACACCCTTAATAAATTGCTTTAGAAATTGTTTTTTAATTAATAGTTATAATTATTATATTCCAGTTTTTTTTCAATATTATATTAAACTATCAACAATATTTAACCATTCTCATAGTCTCATTTCCCAATTTGAATCAAAATTTAATTGTAAATAACAGAAATATATCAAAACACCTAAAGTGCCAGTAATGGATACCCCATGAAAAAGCAGGGCCGTAGCTAGAGGGATGCCAGGAAAGGTCCAGCACCCCCCCCCCCCCTAAAAATTTTTGAGCCCCCTCTGGGAAAGATTCCAAGGTCATCAAATGAAACTCTGTTCAAAAATCGAACTTAGTTTTGTGGCCCCTTTTACAGTTTTTCTCAAATGAAATACTAAATTGTTGTACCTATTATCAGCAGGCTCGGACTGGCCCGCCGGCCCATCGGCCCGAGGGCCGGTGCGCCCTCGCCCAGGGAAAACGTCGCGCCCCTAAGTGCCTAAGCCGCTCCAATATTTTTTCACTTGTTGTATACATACATTCTGATTAGTGTACTAAATTTCGAGAATTCGTTTAGGGATAATCATCAATTAATAGACAGCACAAGAGACGTATTTTTTATTATTATCACAAAGAAATTAAAGATATATCGTAGCAATTTCAGGATCGGAAACCAAAACGTACATCTTTGCATGCGATTGAAAGAGAAAATATGCACCCAACGAGAGCTTTAGTAGCCATTGCGCCCTAGACGAAATTTTTTTCATCGCTTCTTTTCATGATATGTTTTAGAATTTAACCAGTCTTTTGCATATTTTCAGTCCTTTTGCTTTTAGTACTCTGCGCCCCTTTTCTTTATAGCCGCCCCTGAATGCACATATAATGGTGCTTTTTGAAAGAGAAAAAAAGAGAGAGACGTATCAGAAGTCAAAAAACTTTTTGTATGGATTTTGTTTTTGATTGGAAAACATGATGATCTTTCTTTTCGGGGAATACAAAGTTGAGGATACTTTTGGATTGCAATCCTGCAAGCTGTGGTATCTCGCAGACAGCGTTTTCTCATTCACAAAATCTGCCGTTATTTTCGGATAGTAATCTCGCGCCTAGTTTAGGAGTAATCAGTGAAAATACATAAAAAAAATACATATGCGTCGAAATGAGAACCTCCTTCTTTTTTTAAGTCGGTTAAAAAATACTGGCTATGTACCCTGCAGCTTGCATGAATACAATCCCTTGGGCACTTACACTCAAGTACGGAAACTTAAATATTTCCCTTGATCTTTAACAATGATAAAAGTTTTGCAATCATGGGAAGAGTGTGCTGGGAATAGTAAATTTACTTAATTGTTTTAGGGATTTTAGACTAACAAAGCAATGTTTTAGGGTGTACTTTTCTGTAGAAACCTTTTCATAACGTGGTATCAATTCAGTTCTTTATGGACACATAATAGTAATTTTTTAAGGATAAAAAATACCAATTATTTTCACAAGCAAGTATTATTTTCACATTCAAATAGCTTTATATTTCAGCATTCCAATACCCTATACCCTATAATATGTGGTACAAAAGAAGCTTGAGATTTAGTTTTCAAAATTTCTATTTCCAAACGGAAAGTATATTCTTGTTCTAATTATAAATATTTTTTAAACGAAGTTTGCATACCGAATGTTTCTTGTGTGTTGAAGGAGATATTTGTAGATACCACATGTAAATATGCTACTTGGTTAATAATATGAATAATAACAAAACAGTAGATAATAAAAAGTAGTGGCTCTCAGATTGTAACAGAAATTGAATTTATGACATAAACTGGCTTGATAACTAATTCCTATTACATTAAAGAAAAATATTTTTTTTTAAAAAGGTTGAAGCCCTTAGCAGCACCGCAGCAACCCTATTTGGCGCTTGGTGCAAAAAACAGTGTTAGCTTTTCTAAGGATCCCCAGTGCATCAATGGTGATAGTGGAAAAAAATTTGGTTTACAACTTACAAATTCTGCTAAAAATAATCGTAAAAAAATATGTAGGTACCAATCAACTGAAAATAATATCTACTAGTTATTGTTATGCATAAATTAGGTTTCCGAAGTCGTATACTTATTGAGAATTGTACCAACTTTTATTTTTCAAGCCATAATACCCCATTTTTGAAACCTATTTGAGTTTCTTGGATCGAGACACCCCGGAAAAAGGCATAGTTTATATGCATTAAATGAAATCATGGTAGGGTTAGAAGGGTTTAAATTTGAGGATGTTAAAGATAAATCCATTTCAGAAACTTAATTTTTAACTTCATAAAAATTATCTGATGATTTTTTATTAATTCATTAGAGATATAGTGAATAGACCCAAACTTATTCCAAACTTTTTTTCTATTCAAAAACTTTTCTTAATTAGAAATTATTAACAAAGTCATTTTAAAAAATATACAGGGTGTTTATAAAGTCCCGGACCCATTTTGATGTTTAATAACTCATAAAATAATAAAGATAGATTAAAATTAATAACATAAATGGTTAGATAGGCTCAAAAAATTTCATGCCCCTTGTCAATGAACTTCCACGTGTGCCACGAACTTCCCCCCTTCGTCGCACGGAGAATATCAAGTCGATAGTCAATTTCACGCCAGGTAGCGGCAAGCATGTCGGCATCCACAGGGGCTATTGCGGTTGTAATTCTGGCTTTTAAGTCATCAATGTTCGGCCCCCTGTAAACATTGTCCTTTACAAATCCCCAAAGGAAAAAGTCCAGCGGAGTTATATCAGGTGATCTGGGTGGCCAAGGAATTGGACCTCCTCGCCCAATTCATCTTCCTGGAAAATGGTCAATCAAAGAAGTACGAACGATGGTACCCCAATGAGGTGGTGCACCATCTTGTTGCAAAATGACATGTGGCTGAAGCTCTTCTAGTTGTGTCTAGTTGTGGAAATACGAAGTTTTCCAATATGTCTAATTGATGACTTAAAAGGCAGAATTACAACCGCAATAGCCTCTGTGAATGCCGACATGCTTGCCGCTACCTGGCGTGAAATTGACTATCGACTTGATATTCTCCGTGCGACGGAGGGGGCACACGTGGAAGTTCATTGACAAGGGTCATGAAACTTTTTGAGCCTATCTAACCATTTATGTTATTAATTTTAATCTATCTTTATTATTGTATGGGTTATTAAACATCAAAATGGGTCCGGGACTTTATAAACACCCTGTATATTATGAAAAAACCACAATTGTTAAAAACATTGATGTGTATAACTCATATGAATAATTGGTTTTGGAGATATTAGAGAAATTTTTCCTTTCCATAAATTAAGGGGTTCGTATTCCGCTATCAAAGAAGCCACAAAAAAAATCGTAGAAACTTACAAGAAATATTTTGTAGGATTTTTTGTAATGTAAAGTAAGTTTTTAATAAATTTATTATTCTAGTAAAATTTTACTGGGGACTAATTGAGAGTTTTTGGTACTTTTTCTTCTAAGATCTTCAATTTATTTTCCGAAGTTTAGGGATAAACCCCTAACACATTTTCTTTTATAACAGTATTAAGATTTAAGAAAAGCATATAAGCTATATCTCTTTCCTGGCTAGAAAGGAACTCAAACAGGGTGTCAAAAGTGGATGTTATCATTTGAAAAATCAACATTCGTGTATTTTTTAATATGTAGACAGCCTCCAAAGCAAAATTTATGAAAAAGTATTTAATAGTAAATATTATTCCTAATCAATTGTTATCCTAATCAATCCTATGTCTTTTTCATACAGTGATTTTCAGGAAAATTGGTAGGGGCGATGATTTTTTTTTTCTGCAAGGTGTCTATCGATAGAAGAAAATAAGAAAGCTCTAGTCTTGATATCAGTAATCTACTACAAGTTAATCTGTGTTCAACTTGCTGGAGCTTTTAGATGTTATGTGATGTGGTTTAAAAAATTGCGTAACATTGTGTAGGATTGATGGAATTTTAAACATGCACGGAGAATATTGCGAAGTCTTCTACCTAGAGTTAAAGATTTAATTTAAGCCATTACCCTTTACTTGGTGCTATGCAAGTGTGTTAAACCTTGTCAAGCCAGATACAATACAAGCAAGTCAAATTGACTTGAGTTCGTTAAAATTTTTGCGCCCTCTGAAAATCCAAGGTCTGCGCCCTTTACACTGACCCAGTCTGACCCTGATTATCAGTAATTGTAGTAAAATCATTTATTATTTATCAGCATGACTTATTATGTGCTGAAATTTTTCATTCTGCAGTGTTTTCTATCAGTCGCATAAAACGAAGTTATTATAATGAGTTTGATATTAAATATGTTGCTTATGATAAACATTTTGTTTCGCATTTGAGTCATCCTAGTTTAAAATTAAAACAAATATATATTTAGATCCTTGATTTATAAATGATACTAATGAAAAATGCCAATTTAAATGCAAATGTTCTTAGCATTTGAATGGACACAATAATAACTTTAAAATCCAAAATAAATCCTTTAATTTGTTGATGTTTTTATGGTTCCGTACTTACAATTTACAAAGTAAAAACGGAACCATTATAAGATCACTCTTGTGTCTGTCACAGCCATTTTACACGTGGAAAGTTCAAATTCGGGGAAGTAATAAAGATTATTGATCCACGTATTTTCCGATTATTAAACATTTACAAATATTTTTAGGAAAAATGTAGAGGGTACTAACTTCGAAAAAAAAATATTTTCTTCGTTTATCGTGTAGGGTATCGTGCGAAAGCTTTCGTAACGCTGAACTCAAAAATGCATTTTGTAAAATTTTAGGTATAATATTTTCAGAGATATCGTCGAAAATGTAGTGCAAAAAATATGTCCCCCCCCCCCATCTATTTCCGAATCTACTGAAACTAAAATTATAAAAAAAATTGAGGTTGTAGACGTTAATTTAAACCTTGCAGGAAAATTATAGTGATTACCCTAGGTCCCATAGTTTTTTAGAAAAGCGCATTTTTCCATTACACACAAATTTCGATTTGCGGGCATTCAGCAAAGGTGTTGAGGAGCCCAGGAGGTACCTATCGTAGCAGAAGTATAAAAGCATTGTTGATCAGGAATTTTGAAAAAAATCGTCGGTAATTAGCCGAGATATTAACTCTTAAAGACAAGGACGGTTTGGACATTCATAATGACAGGGGTACTTTATTTTAATGATACATTTGTGTAATACAATGTCCAGTAAGCAATATAAAAGTAATAAACGTCCAATTGTTAAAAAATACTAATTTAATTAGATAAATAAACTAATTTAATTAGAATTAATCACATAAATACTATGGGATTCGCGAAGCTTTTGCATTGAGTAGATCTCTCAATACGCCTCCCTTGTCTTTAAAAGTTAATTAAATACCCATTTGGAAAAACGCTGCACGGACCAAGGCGGCGTTGCTACTTTGCGACCTCCATTCGAAGCGCGCTTAGCAAAATGCCAAGTTTAAACTTTGAACAAGTGTTTTGTTTTAGCTACATTGTAAAAAGAAAAGATTACTACTACACTGAATTCATTTTTATGAAATGCCAAATGAAGTTTAAATATGCACAACTTTTATTGTCAGTGCCGAATTAAGTTCATCATAAACAGATTATCATAAGATTTAAATAAGAGTTATACAGAATAGCAATATTTGATATTATTTAGGCTTCATATGTCTTTGATCTTTTACTGTATACCCGTTCATACTTTTCTAGTATATATACCCAGCTAAAAATGAACTGCAGAAATTCTACAAAAAAACCGCAGTTGGAAAACTGCGGTGATTTGGCCGATTCCACTACAGATTTTTTGCGGTCAATAGAACTACAAAATTACCGCAGTTTACTAACTGCAGTAATTTAGCAGTTGTATTGACCACAAAAATTCTACAGAAAATTTATAGTTATATCAATATTAAAAATTCTGCAGAAATTTCGCAGTTTTATTGACCGCAAAAATTCTGTAGTGGAATCGGCCAAATCACCGCAGTTCTCCAACTGCAGTTTTTTTGTAGTATATCGACCTCAAAAATGTAGTATTTTTTTAATGAGTATCCACTTTGCCTCCCTGAGGAAAGTGCCCTCAGGGGGGCAAAGTAGTGCAGGGAGCAGTGGAAGTATATAAAATGATTAAGCGGTCACAGGTTTGGGTGTCGGCAAAATGTAGGAAAGTGCCCTCCAAATGGGGGGGGGGGGGGGAGTAGTGGATGGAGCACCAGAAATGCATAAAATGATTAAGCGGTCACAGGCCTTACCAACGATATGTCACATGATGGGTGTCGCAAAAATTTAGGAAAGTACACCCCTGGGGGGGCAAAGTGGGGGGTGGGGGAGGAGTACCGGAAGTGCATAAAATGATTAAGCGGTTACAGGCCATTCCAACGATATGTCACATGATTAGTGTCAGAAAATTTTAGGAAAGTGCCCCCCTAGGGGGGCAAAGCAGCGGGCAGAGTACCGAAAGTACATAAAATGATTAAGCAGCCAAAGGCCTTTCCAACGATATGTTACATGACAGGTGTCGGGAAAATTTAGTAAAGTGCCCCCATGGGGGGCAAAGTGGTGGGTGTGGTACCGAAGTGCATAAAATGATTAAGCAGTCACAGGTCTTTCCAACGATATGTTACATGACGGGTATCTGCAAAATTTAGTAAAGTGCCCCCCCTGGGGGGCAAAGTGGTGGGCGGGGTACTGGAAGTGCATAAAATGATTAAGCGGTCACAGGCCTTTCCAACGATATGTCACACGACGGGTGTCGGAAAAATTTAGGAAAGTGCCCCCCAGGGGGGCAAAGTAGTGGGCGGTGTACCGGAAGTGCATAAAATGATTAAGCAGCCAAGGGCCTTTCGAACGATATGTCACATGACGGGTGTCGGGAAAATTTAGTAAAGTACACCCCTGGGGGGGCAAAGTGGGGGGTGGGGGAGGAGTATTGGAAGTGCATAAAATGATTAAGCGGTTACAGGCCATTCCAACGATATGTCACATGATTAGTGTCAGAAAATTTTAGGAAAGTGCCCCCCTAGGGGGGCAAAGCAGCGGGCAGAGTACCGAAAGTACATAAAATGATTAAGCAGCCAAAGGCCTTTCCAACGATATGTTACATGACAGGTGTCGGGAAAATTTAGTAAAGTGCCCCCATGGGGGGCAAAGTGGTGGGTGTGGTACCGAAGTGCATAAAATGATTAAGCAGTCACAGGTCTTTCCAACGATATGTTACATGACGGGTATCTGCAAAATTTAGTAAAGTGCCCCCCCTGGGGGGCAAAGTGGTGGGCGGGGTACTTTCAATGACATTTGCATTTTTTCTGCGATCATTTGACAAAAATCATATTTTTTTGCGATTCTCTGGCAAAATTCGCGTTTTTTCCTCAACTTTTAAACGTAATTTGCATATTACAGTATCTTTCGACAAAATTTGCATATTTCGCACGATCTTTCAAAGAAACTTTCATATTTCGCACGATCTTTCGAAGAAATTCACATATTTTACACGATCATTTGACGAAATATGCATTTTTTTCGCAATCATTTGACAAAAATCACATTTTTTCGCGATTCTTTGACAAAATTCTTGTTTTTTCCGTGACCTTTCAAAGAAATTTGCATATTACATGGTCTTTCGACAAAATTCGCATATTTTACACAATCCTTTGGCAAAAATCACATTTTTTCGCAAGATCCTTTGAAGAAATTCGCATATTTTCCACGATCTTTCAACGACATTTGCATTTTTTCTGCGATCATTTGACAAAAATCATTTTTTTTGTGATTCTCTGGCAAAATTCGCGTTTTTTCCACAACCTTTCAACGAAATTTGCATATTACACTATCTTTCGACAAAATTTGCATATTTCGCATGATCTTTCAAAGAAACTTTCATATTTCGCACGATCTTTCGAAGAAATTCGCATATTTTACACGATCATTTGATGAAATATGCATTTTTTTCGCAATCATTTGACAAAAATCACATTTTTTCGCGATTCTTTGACAAAATTCTTGTTTTTTCTGTGACCTTTCAAAGAAATTCGCATATTACATGGTCTTTTGACAAAATTCGCATATTTTACACGATCCTTTGGCGAAAATCACATTTTTTTTGCAAGATCCTTCGAAGAAATTTGCATGTTTTTCACGATCTTTTAACGACATTTGCATTTTTTCTGCGATCATTTGACAAAAATCATATTTTTTTGTGATTCTTTGGCGAAATACACGTTTTTTCCACGACCTCTCAAAGAAATTTGCATATTACCCGATCTTTCGACAAAATTTGCATATTTCGCACGACCTTTCGAAGAAATTCACATATTTTACACTATTATTTGACGAAATACGCATTTTTTCGCGATTCTTTGACAAAATTCTTGTTTTTTCTGTGACCTTTCAACGAAATTCGCATATTACATGGTCTTTCGACAAAATTCGCATATTTTACACGATCCTTTGGCGAAAATCACATTTTTTTGCAAGATCCTTCGAAGAAATTCGCATGTTTTCCACGATCTTTTAACGACATTTGCATTTTTTCTGCGATCATTTGACAAAAATCATATTTTTTTGCGATTCTTTGGCGAAATTCACGTTTTTCCCACGACCCTTCGAAGAAATTCGCATATTACACGATCTTTTGATGAAATTCGAGCATTTTGCACGACCTTTTGAATAAACTTGCATATTTTACACGATCTATTGGCAAAAATCATGTTTTTTTTGCAATTCTTTGATGGAAATCGTGTCTTTTTCGTGATCCTTTAATGAAAATCTCATTTTTCCGGCAATCCTTTGACGAAAATTGCGTTTCCCAGCGATCCTTTGACGAAAATTGCGTTTCCCAGCAATCCTTTGACGAAAATTGCGTTTCCCAGCGATCCTTTGACGAAAATTGCGTTTCCCAGCGATCCTTTGACGGGAGTCGCATTTTTTCCTGTAATCCTTTGACTAAAATCGCATTTTCCCCATGATTCTTTGACATTAATTGCATTTTTTCCATGATCCTTTGACAATTGTGCTCAATTTGGTGCGGTTCGTAGTCACGTTTTTGTTATATTTCCTACACTCCCACTACAACCCTTCCCTCATTAAAAATGTTAACAAATTTTAATGCATATTTGCATCGATCCCAGGAATAATAAAATTCAATGCTGAAAAAGCGGAATTCCGCGTTTCTGCAGTAAAATAAAACGTCTGAAAACATCTTTCGATTACATAGTTTCTGAACACAAACACCTGCTAGTTTCATGCGTTTCCAAACAAAAATAATTTAAAACATATGTCATAAAGTTGCCTCTTTGGATTTGAGAACACCCATAATGAAAAGCATTCACCATAACAAATGCACAGAGATAAATTCAGTCAGGAGATGCAGCGTTCCCACATCATATGTATATATATATATATATATATATATATATATATATATATATATATATATATATACATACACATACATAGATATAATGCTAATAATGTATTATACTTAAATTGAAGGATGGCATTTATAAAAATATTTTACTCAAATTTTTCCGATAGATTTCAGTACAATTTAAAAAAAAAAAAAAAAAACAGAGCAAACATAAATACGTCAATTTTTTTAAATTGAACAGAACTGAAATTATCAATGCAAGTTTGAAAATATGAATTTCATAAAGTACGATAAATGTCACATATAATTTTCTTTACAAAAAATCCCAAAACTTCCTTAAATAAAATTGCACATAACAAAACTTTTTCAAAGAAAATTACGTCATAAGAACAGTTATTACTTTGTTCATTCTGACACTATTTTCTAGGTGTGCCCACTTGAGGAGAAAAGTAATGTGAAGCTCCCTAATTTTTAGATAATTTCATATATAAACATCAAGCAAACACAATTCTATATTATTAATTGAAAAAATTCTAAAATGCCTATAAATTAGTGATTTGGGGACAAATCTACAACTAATGTCACAAATAATGGCTGTTTGTTTACATCAGATGAATCAGAGATTAAGGGTAATGTTTACATTAATGTCAAGATTATAAGTAATTTAAGGGGGAACAAATGTCATATCTTTCCGTCGAAAGAAAATTTGCAAAATTTGTCAGTCAGTTGTATGAAAATATCTCAAAATTCATCAATCAGTCGCAGATCAAAAGTTAATTATTTTTTTCAGTCAGACATGGAAAAAAATGCAAGTTTTGTGACTCTGTCACAGAATGAAAATACTAAATTCACAAATCAGTCATAAAAAATATTGCAAAATTTTAACAATTGAAGCATTAATTAATCAAACAATGACTTACCTGTAGTGTTTTTAGGTATTTTATGAATTGTTATTAATAATAATCTCAACTTTTTGTATTAAATAATAAAGAGCTAAAAATGAAGCAAAGTAATGGCTTGATGAAAAAGAATATGCAAAACAGAAAAGAAAATCTGTAACGACCGCTGGCAGTCTTGAACTTCCTGCAAACTGGCGTCGGAAAAAAACCCCCGCCCGTATATGACATCTGTGCCCATGCAAGTACATGCACTTTCTAATCTTAATCTTTTGGAGATTTTTTTTTAAATATCTCGTTTGCATTCCCATGCTTTTGTTTGCATTGGGTAACTAAAGACTATCTCTAAAATACACTTTTTTTTTTTTTTTATGAGGACGTTAATCTTTTTAAGACAAAAATAGCCTCAGAAAAAAAACCTGCAAACAAAATCAAAAAAGTAAAAAACGGCTGTTGTAAAGATCGACCTCAGCTGGCATACAGAATAATTTCAAAATATGGAAATGCAAATGAGATACTTTAAAAAAAATTTCTTATAAGATTAATATTACAGGGCAGGCGTTTTCATGTGAGTGAAGTAACCTCTTAAGTAAGTAGTGGAGATTCTTTGCAAAAATCGACTTCATACTGTATAGTACTGTGTTTACTCTCATAATAGTTGCACTTTTTTTTGTCAAATTTTTATTGTGAAAGTCTAGGTGCAACTATTATGCGGAGAAATCTACTGCATAATATTGTACACTGAAATGCTGAAACATTACTGGTATAAAAAAACACAATAAAATTAGTAACTTACCAAATGTTTCCAGATTATGATGTTTATTAAATACCATTTTCTTTTTATGGTAATATTTTTATAGATGTAAAATTTACAAATAATAATCTTTGTGAAAATTTAAACAAAAAATTATAATAAATTTCTTTTACTAAAGGTTTCAGTATCACTATTGTAATGAGAGTCGGTGTCTGAAGAATCTCAGTCATTCCATAAAATGCCATCTTCGCTTCCGTCCAAAGCGTCAAAGATACCCATCTTCTTAAAATTTTTTGGAAATTATATCGCTTGTCATTAAAGTCAAGCTTTGTAATGTCGGACATTAGTTCCAGGGATGGGCGCCTTACTTTTCCACTGGGAATTTTCTTGTTGTTCCCATTGATTATCCAATATCCATATACTCGTCTTATATTGTCTTGCAGAATCTCTGTGACTCCTCCGGGAATTATCACAAGATCTGTTTTGCCTTCTGAAAGTTTTTTCTTTACATCATCAACAAAATGTCTTCGGAAACTATCAAGTACCAGCATGGCTGTTTTTTTGAGCAATGCTCAAGACCTTTTCTTCCAAACGTTGATCTTTCATAATTTTTTCATCCATTCAATTCATGAAAAGAAAATAGTTTAACGATTTTTTCTGCTTCAAATCAGGGGTGAGACTATTACACAAGTAAACACGGCAGTCTATTGAGTGCTGCTTTGCAGAATTTCTGAGCATCGAATACCAAGTACTAGTGTATACTAAGGAAGAAACATTCATGCACACACTCTAATCAATAATGACCACTCGACTGGAGGCAGAATTTTTTTTAAAAGAAGTTACCAGACAAATTTAAAAGAAAAATTGCTTAAATTAAAAACATTGAAAAGTGGGAAGGGTTAGTTCCAGGCCATTGGACAACCGCTGTGGCTTCAAGTTTAATCTTCAGCAGCAGTTGAGGGTAGGCAGATTTAAAAAAAAAAAAAAAAAAAAAAAAAAAAAGTAAGATTTTTGCATTGTCTGAAAACATACTTTTTCTGTTTACTTTTAAAATTTAATTTTATTCCAAAATTTAATAAGTCATGCACATTGTTTTAAAATGTTTAAAACCAGCAGCACTACTTGAAAAGTTACATAAAATAACCCGAACAATACACACACAAAAAAAACTATTCAATAAAAAACTTAGATTATTGAACTTTTTTCCTCTGTAGTAATAATAAATTACTTAAATTTACACTAACTAGCTTTTAATCAGCTACACCTCTATTATTCTTTAAAGAAAAACCAAAAAATATACATATAAATAGTATCTTGCACCTACAAATCCTCCTCCGAAATATTTTATTGGTGAAGCGACTTTTATTTTCTACTGTTGAATAGTATATCCGAATTTTTTAAAAAGGGCCCACTTTTTTGGAAGTATAATAGTCCTTTCAAAAAGAGAGATCAAGCTCGGTACATAATTTAGCAATCTTAAATATACATTCTAAAAGAATAATCAAAGTATTATACGGACAAGTCAGATTTAAAAAATACGAACGCAAAAACCGAACGGGCATGGTGTCAGTTCTTTAAAAAATTAGCTCGGTACATAATATTCGCAATGTTATGGTTATTGACATTCATTTAAAAATAATAATAATAATAATTAACGCGAAAGCATAATACGAACAAAAGGGGTTATGAAAAAAAGACGAAGGTCGAATCGCGAGTCACATGTATTGTAAATAAAGCATTCCGCCTAGATCGAAAGTTGAGTTGTACGAGCACTACTGCTTCATCCGCCGGAATCCAGATAGATTTTTCGCTGTTAGCGAAACGAGATCGACCAATCAGGAAGCTTGCTTCCTTAAAACAGGGAAAAGTTCGCGAAATGTGAGCTTCTGATTGGTCAATCTCGTTTCGCTAACAGCGCAAAATGTATCTGCATCCCGGACAGAATTTAGAATAAAAAATATTATTTAAATAATATTAATTTATTATATATTATTAATAATTATTAATTATAAATAATAATTACTAATTATTTAAATTATATTATTCATATTATGTAATATATAATTAATATTATATTAAATATCAATAATTATTAATTATAAATATTATTAATAATTATTAAATCAATTATAATTAAAAATTAACTTAAATAATAAATATTTATTTAGTCAGAAATGCAGCATCAGCTGCGTGAACAATAATCAAATATTCCAATGTAAATTTAAAATAAAATATTTAATAAGAATTATTTATTTTTCATTCGTTTTTATAAAGTAGAAATGATTTTCATACGAACTGGGAGTCATGTATTTTCGGGGAGAAGGGCAAATTGTGCATTTAGTAAATCCGGGTCCGGGTGTGCTATGAAAAAGAAAAAAAAGGGGGGGGATGCCTCCTCATTGGATTTTGAAATTAAAGTAAAAAAAAAAAAAAATCTGCTTTTGAAAAACACAGTAGAATTTATTCCTTTCGAGTATGTTTAAAAAAAGGGAAGCTGGAATTTTCCGTTTAGGGGAGGAGGGGGGCATAGGAGAGCAACTACCCCTCCCTAGATTTTGAAGTAAGTAACTAATTTTATTTTCTTATTTTGAAAAACATAATAAAATTTATTCTTTGCGAGTGACTAAAAAAAAGAAACCAAGAATTTTCCGTCAGGAGGAGGCGCGGGGGGGGGGGGGGGTTATAGAACAGTCATTTGTTCCTCCCAGGATTTTAAAATATAAGTAACTAATTTTTTTTTCTACCGGTTTTGAAATAGTGAAATTTATTTAATTCGACTAACTTAAATTAAAAGAGGAACTAAAAAGTTTCAGTTGAGGGAACGGTATAGGAGGCCCATTGCCCTTCCCTGTATTTTGAAATTGTATAAACTAAATTTTCTTTTTTTCCTATTTTGAAAACATAGAAGAATTTATTTTTTTTCGAGTAACTTAAAAAAAAGGAAACAAGAATTTCCGTTTAGGGGAAGGTGGCATAGGAGACCAATTACCTCTCCCTAGATATTTCAATTTAAGTAACCCAATTTTTTCTCTCCTGTTTTGAAAAACATAGTAAAATTTATTCTTTGCAAGTAACTTAAAAATTAAGGTAACCAAAATTTTCCGTTAAAAGAGGGGAGCCTAGGGGAGTCATTGTTGCTCCTGGATTTTGAAACAGATATGTAACTGAATTTTCTTTTTCTCCGATTTTGTACATAGTAAAATTTATTTATATTCAGAAACTTAAAATAAAAGAGAAGCAGTATATCAGAAATATCAGTTGAGCGGGGGAAGGGGGGGAAAGGGGGATAGGAGAAAAAAGCCATTTCCCTTCCCTGGATTTTGAAATTTAAGTAATTAAATTTTCTTTTTTTATGAAATGCATAGTAAAATTCATTCTTTTTCAGTATTTTAAAATAAAAGAAATTAAAAAAATCCGTTAAGGAGGGGGGGGGGGGGTGTGGAAGGCTCATTGCCATCCCTGAAGTCTGAAATTTAATTAACGGAAATATCTTATTTTCTCCGATTTTGAAAAATATAGTAAAATTTATTTATTCCGAATAACTTAAAATTAAACAGAAACTAAGAAGTTTCTGTTGGGGGAGAGATTCACCCCCCTATATCTCACTCTTGGTAGTTAATTTTCGGTCGATTTTTTTTCATGTTTATGTATTTAAACTTTATCTTAAAGTCAGGTTAAAAAGAGTTCATTTTTTTTTTGGGGGGGGGGGGGGGCGGAGCTGTAACCCGAGGACGGCATTCTCTTTCGGACTTTGAAATTTAATTTTAACTAAATTTTCTTTTTCTCTGATTAACACAAAATAAAATTTATTCCTTTCGGACAACTAAAATAATTAAACACTAAGAGAAAAAGACGAACTGGTAAAGTTATGAGATAAAATTACTTCATTACTACAGACGCAAAATCTCATTATTTTAAAAGTTTATGATGACTTCACATAAACTATAGAATTTTTGAAGTTAATAGCACTGAGTATTTTTGAAATAAAGTACTACAAAATTACGCCACATTAGCCACAGAATTTCTAAAGTATTTTTACAGTCGAGATTGCACTACAGAAAATCTATAGTTGACTATAGAAAAACCTAAAAAATACTCCACTTCTGTAGAAAAACTGCAGTTCATTTTTAGCTGGGTACAGCTATATCAAACCTTTTTTTTTTTTTTTTTTCTTTTACAAAGTCTTATTTTTCTTTTAGAAACAATTTTTTTTAATAATACAGTTAATAATTCATATATTTATTGTACGGAACCCTCTGAGCGCGAGTAATACTCGCACTTGACTGTTTATTTATCATATAAAAACACAACTTTAGAATCTTTAAGGGCTGGGAATATTCAGAAAAGATTTAAAGCTGTTCTCAACAAGTGCAAAACGTTTTTATGCATTTACAAATTCATTTTTTAACGGAAATATATAAAATTGGAAGGTCTGACTATGGAAGCGATTTGGAATCAGTGTTTTCCATTTTTTAATCAATAAATTACCTATTGAGTTATAAGCGATTTTGATCACGTGACAAAGACGTTTTCAGACTTCATTTAGTGGTTATTCTTCTTTCGCTCGGAAATTCGGTTCAAAACATCCACTTTGACACGATTTTCTGAAAGATCTATTGCGTTTGCTGAAAAACTGAAAACACAGTTTGATGACATAGTTTTTGAACAACAACACCTGCTAGTTTCATGCATTTCCGAACAAAAATGAATTAAAACATATGTCATAAAGTTGACCTTTTTGATTTGAGAACAGCCTTAATGGTTGCAACACTTTTAAAGCATGTGAACTGTAAGCTTTTTATTTACTTATTCACGACTTATTATTTCACAAGTATAATTATACATTGGAAGTTTTCATTCTTCAGCTTTTTCTTTTCTTAAAATAAAAAGAAGTTAATATAAACAGTTTAATAAGAAACATCATAGTGCCTACAATATGAATATGCACTGATTTATCTTTCTATATTATACTTTGACCATATACGTTGTATATATATTTGTGTGTGCATGTGTCAAACGACGAGGAAAAATATGAGCCTCCCCTACACTTTCTCGAGCGCACCCTCCCCCCCCCCCCCTATTATTCCCTTCTAGCTACAGCCCTGTAAAAAAGTAATAAATATAATTGCTTTTATAAGTGTATTCAGAGCCAGAATTTAATGAAAGCATACTAATGAAACAAAATAATTATTTTCAAATAAATTTAACAATAAGGATAGAAATGATTAAAAAAATATTTGTGATAATCATTCACTTTTTGCATGAATTATTGTAATTATCAGAAGATGGATATTTTAATTATTTTAGATGGATAGTTTAACCTCTTCAGTTTCGAAGCTAAAATAATAATACAAATGCTTATTCATTGGTTTTTTCCAAACAAAATGACATCGTAAATGACAAAAATAAAAATATCTTTTCTGAAATGGATCCTTTAGGCACTTAGTAATTTAGGTTCAAAAATATGGATCTAAAACTACAAAACACCTTAAAAACATCAATTTAATAACCATTAACCTAAATTAACGCAATCACAAATTTCAGAGCTTTAAACAAGTAAATAATCTACAAACCATCAAATTTTTTTATTCAAAAAGATTTAAGTTAAATACTTATGAAAATTTCTCACTTCCTTGGTCTTACTGCCTTTTGGGCATTTTTAGGCATGTTGCAAACTCAGATGAAAATAACATTTCTTTTATGTGGGAATCAGCTTAGATGCAGCCATTTATTCGTTTGCTTTGAACGCAAAAAAACATTCAGCTATTACGAAGTGATATGAAAATGTAAAAAAATCGGACATTTTAGTTTTTATAAGGAAAAGAACAGAGGTCCCCGTTTAGGGACGCAGGGACCAAAGAGGTTAAAATACTAAATATCAGTCAAATTCAGCTATCAAATTATTGAGGCAGTGAGGGGAGGGGGAAATTTTAAAAAAAGTTTTGGAGTATTAGTGTAAATTTTCGTCTCACTGTTTTTAACGAACTTCCAGGGACTACTTGATATATACTTGTAATAATTAATGTTACAAATATGAAAGAAATGATACTATGAGTTGGATATTTTAATTTAAATACTAAATAAAATAATTTCAAAATAAAACTGTAGAGGGGTGTGTTTGAGGCCACTGATCTGCAGATTTACTAGTTTGACGATTACTATAACTTTCATTAATATTACAATAATTTTCTTTTGGCAGATGTGAATGAGAAAACATTTTTGACAGAAAATAGATTTAAAAATCTATTGTTAAAACAACTTCCGTAACTTAATTGTTTTTATTTACATGGGAAGGGATTAAGCCCTATGAGCCCCTCTTTGACTGTGCCCTTAAACAATATTTTCTGCTTCCTGACTGGTTTGATTGCTAAATCATAAAATATGCAAGGCAGAGTTATATACATAAAAAAAAGGATAAAATATTGAAATTGTATTAACCACATAAAATAACTTAAAATCAGCTATTTATAAAAATTTTGGTGTTATTACATTTTGCTAAGTGTAATTTAAAAATTAAATTTGATTATTTAGATTTTCAGTTAAGTCATAATATTTTATTCATTATAAATATTACTGAAATTGTATTTTTAGCAATGTCTACATGGGGTGTCCATTACTGGAAAATGACTAATTAAGCATCCCAGTAATGGACACCCCCATCTTAAAACCATAAAAATAAATGAAATTCAGAGGCGTCGCGATAGGGAGTTATTGGGGGGGGGGGGAGCCTCCCCTTCCAATATATGTGAACTTGTGAAATTCCTGATTTTTGAAACACTTTTTCTTTTTTAAAAATAATAGTAAAAAAAGGAATTTTTTTATTATTGTTTTGCTGATTATTTTTATTAAAGAATTTTTTATTGTTTGGCTGACTACCTTTTTGTGTTCTGTAACAGTAAACTAGTTAAATTATTAAAAAAAAAAAAAATACAAAAAGCAGCCAGACTCAAATGTCATTGCGTTTATCTGTGCTACGAAAATATCATACATCTACCAGACTTGAATTTATGTACTGTTGTCCATCAACAGTTCTCTAATCTATTTCCACCAAAACTTTGTTCTTTTCTCAAAAATCTCAAAATATCATGAGGCTATTGTCTTATGAGTTGTACACAATAGAAGACAAAATCTTTCATTAAATGAACCAGTAGTTATAATTTTTAGATTTTTAGTTTCAGTATTTTCCTTGGAAGGATTTTTTCTTTTTTTTTTTTACATATAAGTATCGTTATCATTAAACACACATTGCACATATCATTTCAGTCGGAAAATAGAGCAATTAGTTTGAAGTTGGGAAATTTTTTAATCCCCCCCCCTTTCCGAAAAAATATCTGTAGCTACGCCCCTGAAAAAAATTTATAATGGCTATTACTGTATAAAACTCAAAGTTTTCTACTACTACCAAAACAAAAGGCTGCGAATTTCGCAAGAAAATAAAAAATTTATTAAATGAAGCCAGTTTTTAGCATGTTCATTAAGATTTTCAATGAAAAACAGTGGAACTTCGAAATATTATTTTCTGCTTCCCGATTGGTTTGATTAAGAGCGTCAACAATAATGAAAGATTATAAAATATGCAAAAGTTAGTTAAAAATAAAAGCTAAATTTTTACTGGTTATTTTTTTATAAACCAAAAATATTGAAGGGTGTCCAGGGGTGAAATTGCTGGCACATCTACCCTATATTACATACTGTCATTACACATAAATCTGTTATTAAGTAATCTGTGCGACAATACAATAAAACTCTATAGGTACCAAAAAGAAATGTAAAATTCTTGTAGAACTTATTCAAATATTCGAGGATTACCCCTGTCAGAATAAATATAATAAATAAGAAAAAACACATAGAAAGGGAGAAAGACTCATAGAGAGTAATAAGAAGAGAATTAATTGAACATGCAATGATAATAACTTACTTTCTGCCACTGTAAATTAATTTTTAGTATGTACACTCAGAAATTACACGTTATAATGTTATTGAATAACTTGTTTGATTATAAACATAAAACACGTGCTCTCCAATCTATCTAACCCCTCTTTTACGTCTTTTTGTCCTGTGCTGCCATCTATTGTGGATTCATAAAAATGTCATCTCTTTATCTAGAACAGTTTTATTCAGGGCTGCGGAGTCGGAAGGAACAATGACCGACTCCGACTCCGACTCCTGGATTTTTGAAACGATCGACTCCGGCATACACACAGGGTTTCTCAAAAAGATTGAAATGCGGTTTAATTTTTTACTTGTTGGAGATATATAGATAATGCAAATTGAAAAAGTGTTCAAAATAAAATAGTAATTAAGATTATGGATCGACCGAAACCGAAACAGAACCCGAATTTCGGTAATATTTCTATTTTCGGCCGAAAACAAAAATTTCCCCAAAAAATGTTTAAGTACATAATAAATATACATAGTTATTAATTAATTGTAGGTGTAATTATATCTGTGGTCCAAGTTGGCCCTATGTGCCTCTGAGCAAACCTTTTTATTTTCATATAAAATAAAATGCAATTAGTCATTCATCAATGACACGAAATGATTTTCTAATTATGAATTTCATCTAATTAAGAAATCTTTTACGTATACATACCTCGATTTATCTTTAATAATGAATTTTCTAAAGGATCATCTGTTCTACTAGAACTTTCTCAAAGAATATTTGAAACACTTCTGTTTTAAAAAAAAAAAATTCTATTAAAGTTAAGTCTGCAGCTTTTCACGAGCAAGAGAAAAGCGTCTTCAAATTTTAGTCATATATGTATTTCTTGTTTTTTAATTTGCACTCACATCTTGAGTCAGTCGTGACTGATAATTATAAACAGTGAAGTTCATAGCAATAAATTAAGAGTGTCCCATATGAGTCAATACAGTTCGAATCAATGAGTCATGTTGAAAATTGCCGAAGGAAGAAACGAGAATTTTGGAATACAGATAGTTTCGGTCCGACCAAATTTTCAGCAACATTTTCGCCGAAAACGAATTTTTGGCTAAACTCAGATGTTAAGCCGAAAATGAAACCGAATTTTCAGTTGATCTCTAATTAAGATTATATTCATTAAACGTTTATATGGAGTTAGAGTAAGATTATACTGAGTTACTGGCCACTAATTTTTAAAAAGCTATCCTTTTAAATAATCTTTTTATACAGTCCTGAATCCTAAAAACCCTGTTTCTAATATTTTATTTTTATAACCACCGTATAACGAACGTTTATAAATTTCGATTCGGAATATGCAATACATTAAATAAAAATAGTAATTATTTTACAATTAAAAAGATTCACTTTCCTAAACATAATTTGAAGTTACAGATACGAATAAAGAATTTCTATCTTGTCAGCTACAAATTAAAACCAAATTACGCGAAAAGAATACATTATACCTGCTTAAGAAACAAAGATATTTTCAATTTGAACTTTGAACAGAATGAGTAAAAGAAAATAGTGCTTCGATCGCACTTTATGTGAAAGATTGGTAAGTTATCGTCGCCTTTCATTCATAGACGTAAATGCTATTATCTACATCTACATTATACTAATAAAATCTTAAATAAATTAATGCCGATTTCAGTGGGTTGGGGGGGGGGGGGGTAAAAAATCGACGAATAAGGAGTAATTATGAAAATAAGTGAGAAAATAGCAAAAATCTTAAAAAACATACTTTACAAAAGACCAAAAAAAAAAAAAAAAAAAAAAAAAGCCATCTTGAGGCATGAAATGAGTTTCTTCACTTTCCTCTCAAAATTCATGAAATAATTGTTTTTTCTACAGTAGGTTAGAATTACGGTCCTCCGTCGGATAGGATAACCAAATTTAGCCGGAACCAGATAGACTTAAAATGCTTCGGATCAGGTTTTGACACTTTTGATTTTAATAGATTTTTCAAAAGAAAATATGAACTGAATATTTTTCAAATGAAAAATCTATATATTTGAATATTAATGAATGTATTTAAGTTCATTTTTATACAAAAAAGATAAAATTGTAGGCTTTTTTCATAACTGTTTATTCTACAAAATATGAACTAATTTTCTTTCGTTTCGAATTAGGGTCATATTGACGATTTTTTTTCCATTTTCGGATTTGGTTGACGAATTCCTTTTTGTCGGGTTTCGGGTTGACTTTCAGTAGAAATTTCAGATTCGGGTCAGGTGCAACCCGGCCCTTGGAAAGACTCTAGTTGGGGCTTAAAAATAGAAGAACGTCTAACTTTTGAGTAAGAAATATTTAAGAAGTAAACAGCAGCTTTTTGTTTTAATGAGAAAAATTCTGTATGAGTTCAGTTGTCCGATATTGTAGTGATAGCGGCATTAATCAATTTCATATTTTTCACATATTCTCTTTTATCTGAAATACTGAAAAATAAGGCAGTATAAGTTAAACAAAGGATCCATTGTTATTTGAAGTAGATAGTTTCATTCGTTAGGGTCCGATTCGAACGGTGGTTCGGATTGAGTTATTGAGTTGGCGCTAAATGTTTTTCGTTGTGGGCCAGTCTGATAATTATTATTGCGGGTTCGTGTCGGGTTGACCCGATTTTTCAAAAGGAAGCTCACAATATTGTATAACTTATAAGTCGAATAAGTAAATATTTATTCCTTTTCCTACACAAAAGATAAAAGTACTGCTGGAAATGGCTATTTTTCATAATTCTAATAAAATTCTAATTTTATTTCATTTTGGATCGGGTTCAGGGATCAGGTTTCTTTCCGGTTCGCTTCGGATTGACTTAAAATATAAATTTCAGGACCCGACCCGAACACGGATGGACAGAGGTAAAATTGAAACATCTATTTTTGTCTGAGATAGATTCCTTCATTGGGTTGGGTAGTCGGACCGACATGGGGTTCGGGTTGAGTTGGACTTAATTTACAATAAATAAAAAAGAAAAGTGCCCAGCTAAACTGATGGCATTGTGAGCTCACAGGCTATTCAAACTAATTGTATATTATACTGTTATTTTAAAGAATAATGCCCCTCAAAAAATAAGTGAAGGGGGATTAGCCCCCGTTTCCCCCTTTATACTTAACCAATGAACCTCCAAATCTAATCAGGGAAGCTCCTTAACATAATAAACCGGTATACCAAATTCGGAACAAATCGAATAATTCTGTATGAAAAACCCGTTTATCTAAATTAAGGGGTGTGGACTAACCCCCCTTTTCCCCCTTTATACTTAACCAATGAACTCCCAAAACTAATCAGGGAAGTTCCTTAACATAATAAACCGGTATACCAAATTCGGAGCAAATCGAATAATTCTGCATGAAAACCCATTTATCTGAATTAAGAGGGGTGGACTAACCCCCCTTTCCCCCCTTTATCCTTAACCAATGAACACCCAAAACAAATCAGAGAAGTTCCTTAACATAATGAACCGGTATACCAAATTCGGAGAAAATCGAATAATTCTGTACGAAAAACCCATTTATCCGAATTAAGAGGGGTGGACTAACCCCCCTTTTCCTCCTTTATCCTTAACCAATGAACCCCCAAAACTAATCAGGGAAGTTCCTTAACATAATAAACCGGTATACCAAATTCGGAGCAAATCTAATAATTCTGCATGAAAAACCCATTTATCTGAATTAAGAGGGGTGGACTAACTCCCCTTTTCCTCCTTTATCCTTAATCAATGAACCCCCAAAATTAATCAGGGAAGCTCCTTAACATAATAAACCGGTATACCAAATTCGGAGAAAATCGAATAATTCTGTACGAAAAAACCCATTTATCTGAATTAAGAGGGGTGGACTAACCCCCCCCCCCTTTTCCTCCTTTATCCTTAACCAACGAACCCCCAAAACTAATCAGGGAAGTTCCTTAACATAATAAACCGGTATACCAAATTCGGAGCAAATCTAATAATTCTGCATGAAAAACCCATTTATCTGAATTAAGAGGGGTGGACTAACCCCCCCCCCCTTTATCCTTAACCAATGAACCCCCAAAACTAATCAGGGAAGTCCCTTAACATATAAACCGGTATTCCAAATTCGGAGCAAATCGAATAATTCAGCCTGAAAAACCCATTTATCTGAATTAAGGGGTGACTAACCCCCCTTTATCCTTAACCAATGAATCCCCAAAACTAATCAGGGAAGCGCCTTATCAGAATGAAACTAGAAAAAAAATTTGAAGCAAATGGGATGTTTCTATCAAGAGTTATCGCGTTACGTACACACATACATACAGAACCGGCGGGCACATAAGCTCTCAGGCTTTGATAGGTTGTGAGCTAAAAAACAAAACAAAACAAACAACTTTCAAAACTCACTTTAATTTAATTATTGTACAATAGTGTCGTCTATGACCTGAAGAAGTAAGTAAATGAATCAATTTAATGATTGATGTAGGGAAAATATCACATCCGCCCTTTTGCCTTATATTTACTCATTAACGTGTCAATAAACTGAAAAATAACTAAATATTTATTAATGTATAGAGTTAAAAAATAAAATGATAATTCAATTCATAAATTTAAAATTAAGCAGAATTGGTTTTATTTTTTATTTCTATTCAAACTGTTCAACAAAAAGTTTGGAGTCGCAGTCGGCATATTTTTAGCGACTCCGACTCTTTTCACCGAAAAATCACTCCGACTCCGCAGCCCTGGTTTTATTGCAGTAAGTTTTACATATTTAAAAACGTTTATAATGCTGAAATTACACGAAAATATTCATTAAGTATATGTATGCATTTGGAGAAATCTATAAGTTTATATAAAATAAATAAGAATAAAAAATAAATAAGAAATTAGAAAAAAAAATTAAATCAACTATTAATGTTGTTATTTAAAACATAAAAATTATGATTTTGGTCAATATATATGTAAATTCATTCTCGTTCTTGAAACTGCTTGCTGCAGCATGACCTTAGACGCAAAAAAAAAAAAAAAAAAAAAGTATCATGCAGCGTTTTATTTTTATTTTTAAAAGTACATAAATTCAACGTAATACATAAATTTATTACATTAAAATTAACACTTTGTTCAATATAAATGTAAATTCACAGTCGCCCTTGAAACTGTAGCATAATCTTAGACAAAATAAATAAATAAATAAAAAATAAAAAAGTCCAGGGTTTTATTTTTGTTTTGAAAAAGTAGCATCATCAGATTTATTGCATATGATAATGCACCTCAGAAGTACAGTCGTAAGAAAAAAAAAAGTAAACATCCCATACTATAACTCTGTAACAAATTGCTGTAGAAGAAAGTTACTGGTACCAAACGATTGAAAATAAAGCCTACTTTTAAATGATGCGTATAAAATTTGTTTAGGTGGCCATCTACATATCAAAACGAACCCAAACTTTGTTTTTTTTTTTTTTTTTCAATAGTAATACCCAAGTTTGACACCATAAATAGATTCTACACCCTTCACATCTAAATTTTCATGAAATTCGTATGATTAGTTTCCGAGAAATTAATTATTTCAAAAGGAGCCTATTTTAAGGGCTGTATCCAAATTGAAGTTTGGTAATTGTTGAAATGCTATAGAATGACTATGTTACGTCTATTAATGTATTATTTCTTGTCAATATGAGCATTTGTCTCGCATCGCTTGATATGTTTCGACTACTGCCAGCCCAAATGTTTCAATAAAATGAGTGAAATATATTTTTTTCAAATTATGTTTTTCTGGATATCATAGACGAGCCCCTTTTGACATTTTTTACTCATAATTCGAAAACTACTTGGAAGAAAAAATTGAAATTGAGAATTCGCATCATGCAGGACATAATAAATATAAATCTATCCAAAAAATTGTAGGTTGCAATTCATATTTCTTTCGAATATTAATTTGATAATTCATATTATAAAATTTTTAAAATTACAAATTCAATGCATTTATGCTTGAGTTTTTTAGTATTGTAACCAGGGCTTAAATTGCGCCGGAGCCCGGCACTTCTCTGTTTTAGTAAATATTTAAATATTGGTCGGAGTTCACCGGTGCCCATAAATACAGGGCTCCGGAGCCTAGTACAATAGCACTTCCGAAAAACCGAAACGCCCAAACTCAATCTGTCTGTAAATTAAAAATTTTATTTACACAGGTATAGAAAAAATAAAATAACTCTTCCCCTTTTTAATGCTATTTGGATCAGAATAGGAGAATCAGAAATCGTGTTTGTTTATCCTCTGATATTTGCAGATTTACGCCTGGCATGGATTTCGGTGACATGTGTATTGAGCCATTCAAGAGCGCAAATAATGAATTTGCTTTCAGTTTGATTTTCTTTTCTGATACTCGGTTATTTTTTTACTTGGATCATTTTTTATTTTTTTTTTAGATATTTAACCGGAAAATAATATTTTCTTTTTTTAATCAACGAGCGTCAGCTTGAGATATTGTTTGTTTGATGTTTTTAGTCTTCCATTGTGTACGAGTACGAAAATAACGTTAGTGATTTTTTGATTTATTTTTCATCATGATGAATGCGGCTCTGCTCTGCAGATTTGCAAAGTTGTAAGTAGGTATAACTGTCGTGTATTGTTATTTTTATAGTAAGCAATAGAGCAGCATTTTCCTTTTTTCTATAAAAGCATCGAATCTTTCCGATCATGGTGTCAAATGTTTAATTTAATCTGATTTTCAGGGACTCATCACGAAAGATTGTTCTATAGAAGGAATCGATTATAGTTTAAGATATGCAGCTTTTATAGGAAATTTAAAAACGTTGTTTGGTTCTTTAGCTATCAGTATTAATTTCTGTAAATTTCATTCATTTTTTCACACAAAAATATATAGCTGCGAACTATCCCTTTTTTGTTTTACCACTATTTTCGAATCATTATTCTCATTTTATTTACTCGCAGAATCCTGCCATTAATTAACATTAAAATTAGGCAAAGATTTCTATTCGGAAGGATTGATAACTAAGAAGTGGAATAATTGACAGCTAAGTATATGCAGAAATGTTTAAAAATTTTATTTTGCTAAAGAAGAAGATATGCTTTAAATTTTGCAAAAAAATGTATGAAATATAAATATGCGGATTAGAGTGACGGTGGAGATGGCGGGGTGATGCTACGGTTCATTATTATTTAATTATTTAAGGAATTAGGGCAAAATATTAGGGCTCCGGTACATTTTTTGTTAGAAATTAAGCCCTGATTATAACCAAACAAAAAATTATCACACGAAGATTATAATTTCAGGAGATATTAATAAAAATATGAAAATGTAATTTAACATCAGAAGTTCTCAATATTGAATATTTATCATTCAAAAACTTGTCATCCAAATGACTTAAAATTTCGTTTCTAAGCATAGTTTGAACCGAAGATTTAAAATATATTGCCGGAATTGGGTGTTGCTATTGTAAAAAAGAAAGTTTTGTCTGGTTTTTATTTGTATAGCGCCCTAAGCAAATTTTATATACATCATTTAAAAGTAGACTTTATTTCCAATCGTTTGGTATCAGTATATCTCTTCTATTATAATTGTAGTTGCAGAGTTAGTAGGGGGTGTTTACTTTTTTTTTCCTACGACTGTACATTACAACTATTAGAAATTTGTTACATGTGTAAGAAACACGTTTTAAAGATTTCCTTGTTATTAGTGAAAAGTTTACAGCTACAAATTATGTGCAAGCAATTGTATTAATAAAACAGAAAATCATAGTTAAAGAAAATACCCTCTGTAATAAGACAAAATAAATGTGTGGAAGTTTTAGAGTGCAATATATTGTCGGTTATGGACGATTTATTAGAAATTTATAACTAACTGTGTTGAGAATTGTACTAGAAAAGTTTAAATGTTATCCTACAAATTTTATTATTTTGATTATTATTATTTTACAAATATGAAAATGTATATAAAGCTGTTTTTAAGTGATATCTCTGTCTCTATTTTTTTTTTTTTTAATTGTTGGAAGAAAATTCCTTTTCAAAATCTCATCAACCAGATCTCAAATTCCTCTCTACCATGTGTGCATGCAGTCTGGCCGCATCTCTGCCATATGAAACCGACGGACTTTGAATGCATCCGAATTTTTTTTTCGGATTCTGTTTTTAAAAGACGCATTTTTTCTTTTTTAATTATAAAAATACAGTGGAACCCGGTTAAGATGCGTTTCCAGGGAGGGGACAAAAGTCGCGTATTAAGCGCGATCGCGTATTAAACGTGACTTGCATAATGTTGCAGCAACCAAGGCTGAAACTACCCTTTTTTGCATCAGGGGCAAACATGGATTTTGGCGCCCCACCCTCCTCCTCCGCAAAGTACATTTACAAAGAGAATTTAACTAATTTTCTAATGGCCGAATTTTTTTTTAATTTAAAATATGTAATCATAAAGTATGTAATACTGAACTAAGTAATCTGCTTAGTGAAATATTGATTCATTAAAATCTTGAAAACGGAATCGAAAAAAATTCCGCTTTATACAGGATCCTTATGCTATATCATCCTTATATTCTTCTCTGCTTTTGCTTTGGCATACCCCAGACAGGACGATTTTAATAATACCGTGCCAAAAATCGACAAACAAAATCTTCATTTGACGCCTCTTCGTTCTGGCTCCCGGGGCATATTCCTCTCTGCCCCCCACCCCCCCTAGTTTTGGCCCTGGCATCAACTGGGCTTATTTACATATTTAATTGACTAAATGAATTTTAGAGCTTTCATTTATAGGTTTACGATCAAAAATTGCGTCTTACACATATATTTAAGTTAAAATTTAATTGTATTCTACTTTAACTCATTGTTTCTTTTTATAGGACCGACTAGAACAGGGATGGCGAACCTATGGCACGCGTGCCGAACTTGGAAACTTCTCTGGCACGCGAAAAACTTATAGATTATTTTTAGTTTATGGAGAACAACCCATTTTATGTTTTTTTTTTACAAAAAGTATAGTTTGTGTAACATGTATATAATTTACTTTAAAATAATCCATTACTTTTGAATGAATTAAGGTATTATAAATCTCAACGAAAGCGCCCTGTAGCGTCATTTTGTTGCCAATCCGCTCAATATAGAGAGTTTTCCAAATAATTTTGCTTCTCTATCAAATTTCAACGGTCTCATTTTTGAAAATTGAATTTTAAGAGATAGTTTGCATAGTAATATACCTGATTGTCATTCTTCTACTTCAAATTGGATTTTATTTTATTTAGGTTTAGGGTTTTAAGTTAGGTTTTAATTTTGAAAATTGAATTATAATTGTTAGTGTAAATAATTATGTATCTATTGAACCTGCTTCTACCTGAAGAACTGAAAATGATCTTATTCGGAAGTATACAATAAAAGAAAAACCCATTAATAGATTATTAATACGGAATTCGATGCAACGAGCAAGTATAGCATAATAAATAAGGAATCGAATTTAGTATAAGTGTAAAAATATTTAAGTAAAAATCATATCAAAATTAATTATTGATTTTAGATAAGCTAAAATGTTTCTGGCACGTTAGAATGTTGGTATATAAAAATTTTGAATTTTTTGGCACGCATACTCAAAAAGCTTCGCCTTCCCTGGACTAGAATAATAACTGAAAATAAATAGGAGCATTAGTCGACGGCTAATGTCAGACGAACGTCTAATTTTCCTTCCTACACCTTCGCTAGCATGTGTTTTTTTTTTCATGTTGAAACAAAAAGCCTGCAAATTGACGCTCGTCTGACATTAGCCTAAGCATCGCATTTTTCAAACAAATCATTGAATTTGCAAATATTCGCAAATTTCGGAACCCACCCTCTTAGATGTCTACAACCAAAATAGCATAATTTCGAAACCTGTTGAGAAGCACACACACACACATCAGCGTAATTAGGATCTGTTTAAGTGAAAGTGTAACAGAATGTAAAGGTTGGTAAAATTCCGTTCATTAGTTTTTGAGATATATGGTTGTCGCAAAAATCGTGAAAAATGCAGCATAGCGGGACCACCTGTTATACGATTTACACGAAAATTTAAACAGCACCAAGCATGAATCATCATGTCAACATCATGCCCATGTAAACGTTTAACTGCATCTGAAGTTTGATGAAAATCCATGCATTTAGTTCTTGAGATAGAGCTATTGCGGAAATTGTGAAAAATGCCGCACCGCAGCACCACCTGTAAGGCGATTTACACCCAAAACTAATCAGCTCCAATTTATGTCAAGGTCTAACTGAATCTAAAGTTTTATTAAATTCCGGGTGTTAATTCTTGAGATAGAGTGCTTACAATATTTTTGTCAAAGAGAGGCAAACGAACTGACATTTTCTTCAAATAGTCAGATCGTGGTCAGAACCTTCTAAAACGTATAAATCCGTCGAAAACCGGGAGGTGAAAATTTTCACGAATCCAATACTTTCTTCTTGTAAATATAGAGAAAGTAAAAACATTAATAATAACATCTCTGGAACTATTCTTCAGAGTAGATTTTAAAATTTCTGAAATATTAGCAAGAAATTAGTCAATAAAGCTTTAACCCTTAAATGCACTGCATTTTTATATAAGGGAACTCTCCTCGTTCATGTTCATTTTACGAAAAATGACAATTATATCATCTTCCCGCACTTTTTGCTTAAAATGGATTTAGATAGCCTTTGTATATCCTCACGAAGTAACGTAAAATACGACGATTAAAACTGTGAGAAAGAAGCTTTTTAGTGCATCCATTTAACTTTAAATGATTCAGAGTTTGCAATCTTTAAATTTATTTTTCTTAGTTTGTGTTTTTTTAGTGCTTCAGTATCAGCATGATCAAATTGCTGAAACTATAACACATACGGAAGCAGCTTTGAAAGTTTAAGTATCCTCATCAGAAAAAAAAAAAAAAAAAAAAAAAAAAAAACCTTCAAACAAAATCCAAAAAGTAAAAAGAAAGGCCTTTGTAGAGATTGACCTCAGCTACTCAATGAAAAAAAAAACATTTAAAAATATTCAAATTCTAACGAGATATCTTTAAAAAAAAATACCAATGGATTAACATTAGCAAACAGGAGTTTTCGCGTGACTTAAGTAGCCCCGGATCGTAAAGCTACAGGTTTATAGATAAAAGAAATGATTCTCTTATTTGCCCCTTCCGTTTTTACAAATAAATAATTATATAGCAATAAACTAAAGCTAAACGTGAATGACAGAACGATAACATCTGCTAAACAGGTATTTTGAAAAAAATGTATCAGAGAAAAAATCTAATTAGCATCAGAATATTAAGCATACCAAGGTCTATTTCAATAGCAAAGTATTCTTGCTTACAAATTGTATGCAATAAAAAAAAAAAAAAAAGTTAGAGATGACAAAAAAACTGCAAACTTGGGGAGAAAATCAAAGCAGTAAATTCTAATAATGTCCATCAGAGTAGATAAAAATGCTGATATTTAATACAGAACAAAGTGTCAAATCCGAAATTCAGAATTCTCAAAAAATCCGGATATTAATAATATTTTTTTCCGGATATTTAATAATTTTTTTTCTTCTTCTTCTCCTCCTTTCGGCGCAAAAGAAAAATCCTACTAAAATCACACGATAAAACGCTAAAATTTCAAAAATAGCAAAGGACAAAATCCACTATATTAAGCTAAAAGTTCGAAACCGAATTCCTTTTACGAATGTCAAAAAATCGCCGCAAAAAAAACGACATAATACTAGTGAAAAAAATAGCTGAATAAATTTCATGTAAACTTTTTTTGAAAAGTGGACAACATTTACTATATTGGGGTGAAAGATTGAACCCGGATTACATTGACTAATCTTATTAATCTTAATTTGACTAATCTTTTCTTACTTAATCTTTAACTTTCTTTGGAAAAATTGCTGCAAAACGCACCCCCCCCCCCCACACACACACACACAAAATGGACAAAATTTACTGTATTAGAGTAAAACATTATAACCAGAATTCTTTCACGAATAACAAAAAATCACCGTAAAATGCGAAAAAACGATAAAAATTGCCGAAAATTCACAAATCGCAAAAATAAAGTTTACTATATTAGGTTGAAAGTTTGATACGAATGTCAAGGGGAAAAAAAAAACGCCGCGGAACTCAAAAAAACTCTGCATAAAAAAAAGTTATTGAAAAATGAAAAAAAAAAAAAAATACTGCACGAATTCCGAATAAACTTTAAAGAAAAAAGGGTAACATTTACTATTACATTACGTTATAGATAACGGGCTAAAAGATTAAAATCGGATTCCTTTAATTAATGCGAACAAAATTGCCGCGAAGTCCATGCAAAAAAAAAAAAAAAAAAAAAAAAAAAAACTAAATATTGGTAAAAAGCTCAAAAATTGCAGAGGTCAAAATTTTCTGTTAGTAGGCTGAAAGATTGTAGCCGGAATTCTTTCAAGAGTGGCAAAAATTACCACAGAACAAGAAAAATCGTATTGAAAATCGCGGAGCTGAAAATTTATTACGTGGAAAATTTTAAGAATCTCAGAAAATCGCCGCAGAAAGCGAAAAAACACAAAAAATAACATTAAAAAAATTTGCGAAAAATTCAAAAGCCGCTGAGTGAATTTCGAATTAACATTATTGATAAGAGGTTAGAAAGGATAATATCGGAGAGACCTAAAAGATTAAAATTGGATTCATTTTACTCTAATGGGGAAAATTTGCCGCGAAATTCGAAAAAACGTTAAAAATCACATAAAAACAAAGCTGTAATTGTGATAGTTTTTCTTTTTTTTTACTGAAAAAATATTCTTTTTAAAATATCTGCTTTAGTATTAACTTTTTTATCGCAAATGCTTTCCTGATATAATTCGTGGGGAGAAAAGTTACGGCGGGGGGTTAGATTTTTTTTTTTTTTTACAAACTACAAACGATCCAAAGTTCGGGAAAATCCAAACTTTGGAATCGCCGAAATCCCGAGGATTCCAGATTTTGGTATTTTTGTACTGTATTTCGAGAACTTAATGCAGATTGCAGGTATATGATTGGTCATTCTTATGAATGCATTTACTGTGTGTGTAGTATCTAAAGTAATAAATTTTCATTATATTTTTGTTTGTTAGCATTGCACATACATGTAAGTAAGTTTAGATTTATCTGAGTGAAAAAGAGTCCATGCTAGGATTCGAACCAGGAACCTTTGGCACAAACTGCCAATGCTCTGCCAGTTGAGCTATTCTGGAAATCCAGCGTACCTGTCTCACCCAGAGAGCGTAGTTGATTAAGACATCTATTTTGATACAGGAATCAGCTCAATAAAATAAAAGGCAGGCAATGGAATTCCATACTGATTTTAACTAAACATCGACCGAAAATTCGGTTTCGGGGCAAAATCTGAGTTTCGCCAAAAACGATATTTTTGCGAAAATGTGCCGAAAATTCTGACGAATGGAAACTGTTTACATTCCAAAAATCTCGTTTCTTCCATCAGAAAATTTCAACATTACTCATTGATTTGAGCTTTATCGACTTAAATGAGACACTCTTTATTTATTGCTATGAACGTCACTGTTTATAATTATCATACATGACTGACTCAAAACGTGAGAGCAAATTATAAAGCAAGCAATGCTGCAGATTAAACTTTAAAGACGCTTTTCACGTGCTCATTAAAAGCTGAAGACTTAACAGTAATAGAATTTTTTTAGTTTGAAACCGAAGTAGTGTTTCAAGTACACTACTTCGAGAGTTCAAGTACACTAAGTTCAAGTACACTTTCAAGTACACTACTTCGTAAGTTGAGAGAGTTCTAGTATAACAGATGATCATTTACAAAAATCATTATAAAAGATAAATCAAGGTATGTATACCTAAAATATTTTTTAGTTAGATGAAATTCGTATAATTATAAAATCATTCTGTGTCGTTGATGAGTTAATTGCATTTTATTTTACATGAAAATAAAAAGTTTTGGTCAAAGGCACAGAGAGCCAACTTGGGCCACACGTATATTTAATTAATAATTATGTATATTTATGTATGTATTAATTAGGTACTTTAAAAAAAATGGGGATATTTCCGTTTTCTTTTCGGCCGAAAATAGTAAGATTGACGAAATTCGATTTCAGTCTATACTTAATTTTAACGCAAATATTGTAATTGGTAAAAAATCATACGATTTCTAATTTTCCAACTGAGTTAAAAAGAGCCCGGGACAGGATTCGAACGAGAGGTTCTCTTGCGGAGAAATGTCCGCCCGATTTGTCCAGATTAGCTCAATTGCAAAACAATGGTAGCTTACACCAAAGCTTTCTGGTTTGAATTCTGGCCTGACTCTTTTTCATTCAGTTGGAAAATTATAAATCGTATGATTTATTTACCAATTAGGATATTTGTGACAAAATTAATGTAGAGAAGATTTATGTGAATACAGTAATTTTACAAAGAACGAAAGAAGTGCAAAATAAGCTGCCATGATAATTGTTTCAATTGTTATTCGTAATAGTAATTAATGGGGTGATTTATTTGGAGTTTTTCTTATGCTGATAATAATTAATTATAATTTTTTTAATTAAACTAGAAAAATAGGCATTACGCTCCTTAATATAATTTAATTAGAAGTTTAATTGCTTTGAAAATTCTTCAGTTCTTGGTAGACATTCAATATATTAATGCTATAAAAAATTATTAAAATAAAAACGATAGTCTGATTTTAAGTTTTTTTAAATCTTTTTTCTTTCTTAAATACCCTAATAAAATAAAAATCATCAATGGCAAATCCGTTTTAAAATATGAAGGTGTCCGGTTTTATTGTTTACTACAAGCAATAATAAAAAAAAAGTAATTCCTTATTTTAGGTACCAGATTAATCAAAATGGTTATTTTTGTAAAAGTTATTAAATTTAAATTTTTATATGTTCTCCGAATCTTATAATTTGCATTTAGAAAAATATTCTTCGAGTTCAAGGAAAAAAAAAAAAAACATGAAAGAAGAAAAAGAAAATAAATTTATGTACGATCAAGGCTTATCAAGTTATACGATACTTTGAATTTTCAGCATTTTGAAGTCCGTTTCTAACACCGGAAAGCTCTGAAAATTCGTAAAATTAAAAATATAACATAGTAAGCTTTGGTTGTATGAAAATGATTTTTATTTTTAGTTCAACTGTAAAAGGGACATTGGATCTTTATTTGAGTAAAAATTGAAATTTCTTTTTTGCGTGTGTGATTTTTTGCAAAGTTACAAGTGTTTTAATTTTGTACACAAATAATTTTTTTGCCCTTTAGTATACTTTAAATCTGTTTTTCTCAAAACTGATTTTTCTACGTTTTTAGATTTTTGAATGACTCGTCTGTCTTAATTTTTGATCAAAATTCATGAAATTAATAAGGAAGAATCCTGATATTGCTTACAAAGAAACTGTGCATGCATTTTAAAATTAGACTTCATTAAGAATTGATATGGAATTCGGAAAAAAAATCTCTAAAACATTAACTACTTAAGGGATTAAAAAATCGATACACAGATTTGTTTGTAATAGTTTTAAATGATTAAAATGTAAAATCGAGAAAATATCTCACAAATTCAGACGCTTGGAGCATTTTAAAATTTCATTAAAAATTCTTAAAATATTTTTTAAATTATAATAAAATTTGAAATATTTTTAAAGGTGTTCAATATACTTATGGTCAAATGACGACTATAAAAAAAAATTAACTTATAAAAATCAGAAAAAGTATACAAATTTCAATTTTGTTACTTTTACAAAAATAGCAGTCTTACAAAAGTCTTCTTCTAAAACGAAATCACGAAAAACAACTTTTGAAAAAATTTTGATGCTGGAAAAATACGTCTAAAACTATCAGTTTAGAAATTATAAATTAATCAACGGTAAGAGGTGACACCCAGTACATTTTCAAGAGAAACAGCCATGCCAAAATACATTTTACTTGAAAAATAATAATCAAATAGTAGAACTGAAGAATAATCTTCATGATATTCAAGAGATTCACGTTATTCTTAATTTAAATCAAAGTTGGGAGCTTAGATGAAAACTTCACGATTCATGTAAAGTCACACTAAGATAATCAAGCATATTTCCCGTTGAAAGTGGCGCAGGTGTTGTTCAGTATAAGTAATCACAGGAAGATTAAAAACTTTGATTATTCTATTTACACTTTTAAATATATACAGTATATATACAGCGAAAACATTTGAATAATTTTTGTTAAATAAATTCCACACTGGGAATCCAAGATGATCATATTAAAATTTCAGCAGTTATGTTCTTCTATAAAGAAGCCAAGAAAATAGCATGATTTAATATTCGAAAATAGATTTTCCTTTTCAAAATCAAAACATCATTTTTCCTATAAAGACCATGACAAAAAAACCTATACCCAGCTTATTACCTGCTGCGTTCAAGATTCACATTCACAATAAAACACTAAACTAAAAAAGGAACAAGAAAGAAAAAATGTTTTTTTAATATTAATTCTCTAGTCAGACTACGTGATCCGGCGCCCGCCGTCTCGCAAAGAGAGGCCCGCTAGAGAGGGTTGCAAAATATTCCACAAACTCCCCCCGATGAACAAGGGTTCATCAAAATGGTGATTCAAAATAATTAAAGTAGAAATAAAATTATTCTAAAAAATCATTAGTTACAGTATACATAAATACAATACAAATCAAAATATATACTTATATACTGGACTTCAAATAAAAACTAACTAAAACAATTTAAAATATTTGCGAACAGGTTTCTGCTACTAAAAATAGAAAGAACAGTTTAAATCTATACAACTTTTTCTAGAATATTCAACACAAAAAAAATTAAACTAAAAATTAGAAATAATATCAAACAAGAAACATTTTTTTTAAGTGAAAAAAATAAAAAGTTTTTTTTTTAAAAAGTCAATAAACAAAAGAGTTCAAGATTTTTTTTTTTTTTTAGTCAAATGTCAAATGAGAGTTTTTGAGTCTCTAATAATATTAGAGTTTTTTTTTCAGTCAAGTAAGAGTTTTTTGAGTCTATTAATAATAAAGTTCAGGTTTTTTTCAGTTCTAAATTATACACAAAAATTAATAGGTCTTTTAATAATGTTCATATGCATAAGAACCACATCACCTACTTTAACGTCAGAAGCTTTATTCTGGTCCGTGTAGTGAGCAGATTTTAAGTTGAGAAGATACTCATTTTTCCAACGCTTCCAAAAATGATTTAGAAGAGTCTCACGTAAACGAAAGCGTTTCACTAAAGATTCTTTCGTTGCTGGTAAAATTAAATCGTTCACTTTTATGGTAGGTAAACACAAGATACGTTTTCCGATTAAAAAATGTGCAGGAGTAAGAGGAGATAGTTCTTCTAACTCGGAATACGTGTAAGTCAGCGGACGAGAGTTAATTACAGCTTCTACTTCAATTAGAAGCGTTTCTATTTCACTCAATGTTAAAGAAGATCTTCCAATAACTTTACGCAAGGTAGTTTTCACTGGGCGAACCATTCGCTCATAGAAGCCACCCCACCAAGCTGCACGCTCTACAATATACTTCCAGGAAATTTTGTGATTGGCGAAAAAAAATTTAACATCAGGATGGTGGATTACTTTCCACATTTCTTTTAGTTCAAGATCAGCTCTTTTGAAAGTTTTGGCGTTGTCTGAATAAATTACAGCACACAGTCCTCTTCGTGAGATAAACCTGCGAAATGCTAACAAGAATTCTGTTGTTGACGTCTTTTACTAGTTCTAAATGAAGTGCTCTTGTGATAGCACGTGTAAATAATAAAATATAAAATTTATTTTCATTTCCTTTCACATATAGGGGTCCCGCATAATCAAGACCTGTTACTGAAAACGGTGGAGCTTCGTTAATACGGTCACCTGGAAGAGGAGCTATAACTTGTTGACCAGGGCGTACGCTAAATTTCTTACAGATTGTACATTTGTTCAGGATTGATTTTATGCACTGTCTGGATCTTAAAATCCAAAACTTTTCACGAGTTTGTACTAATGTACTGGACACTCCGGAATGAAAAACTTTTTCATGTGCATCTTTCACGATTAATTCAGTCAATTTATGTTTTGCAAGGATCACAACTGGATGTTTTTCATAAAATGAGGAATCGGACTTTTGTAACCGTCCTCGTACCAACAGCAAAACATCATCTGACAACATAGGATTTAACTGTAGAAGATTCGATTCTTTAGGGATACTCTTGTTACATTTCAAGTATTTTGTAACTTCAGGAAAACTTTCTTCCTGCACTAGCTTAAACCAAAAATTTTCAGCATGTAACATTTCCTCAGCTGATAATTTTGAAAAATCTCTTTTTCTGCCTTTAATTTTATATTAGAAATAAATCTAAATACCCATGCAGTTACTCGATACAATTTCTTTAGGGAGCTATATTTTTCAAGATTCAAAATAAGAATTTTATCAGATTTATTTGTTTGAACAACACAAGAAATGGTTACTGCCTTTCGAGATTTCTCTTCAGAAACATCAGGTAATCGTGATGCAGTAATTTTAACCCTAGGCAACTTATCTTCGAGCAAGGAAAGAAATTCAGGAACATAAACATTAGGGTTAGCATCATGAAAAATGTGCAATTGGAGATGCTCCTTTTCCATGATCAGAATGCTAAAATACTGCCAGGGAATTTTCAAGTGAGCGAGATCCGGGATTTCTGAAAGCCATTTTTGCCAATTATTTTCTAGTTCACCACAAAAACTTTCATTCCATGATATTACCATTACCAATAAATATTGTAAGAGGCATTTGATGCGAATAACAAAAGGGGCACTATATCTGGCTGGATCAAAGAACATAGTTGCAATTTTCAAAACATTGCGTGTAGAAGAAGAATCATTATTTAATTTTTCTAACAAGGATCGTAATTCTATTCCAAATTTATCTTCTGTATTGTTCCAGATCAATCCTAAAATTTTCAAGGAAGTATTTGGGGGTTCGGAACTCGAAACAGGAATATTTTCATCATCTAAAACATTAGAATTCAAGTTAGAGACATGATACAAACATTCGTTTAATGATAGAAAATCATCATATTTGGAAGAAGCATCATAGACTATGCGCATTTTTGTTGTAGTTTAGTCGTCACGGATAACAGGTCTGTGTGGCATGTAATAGGAATTATTAGAATGTTTCTCGGTGCACAATTCTATTACACCCTCATTAAACTGCTGTAGCAAAATGGAGTTATATTCGTTAAATAAAGAATCGTTTTTCAAGAATTTATTTTCTAAACTAGAAAACCGCTTCTTTGCTACTTCAAAATTATTTCTAAGCAGTTCACGAGAATTTTTCCACAATAATTTTGCTTCATAATGCCCATTTACGAATTTTAAATTTTCTTTAAATTATTTTATTACCTCATGATCGGTAATGTTCTTTTCATTACTTTCAGCAATGCCAATTGCTTCTAGATCCCAAAATGCTTTCAGTTGAGTATTTATATTTTCAACTGAAACACGCAAACAAGCTACTTTTTTTTTTATTCGACTCTATCTGCCCTTGCACCGTATGACCGAAAATAGTTTCTGCAGCGTATAATTCTTTTGTCAATTTTCCCTCGATTCCCTTTAATATTTTCCACAAAAAGTCAGACCCTAGCAAAATATTTATTTCCTGTTCAAGACCTGTATCAGCAGGCCTCTTGTTCTCATTATGTCTAGAAGTTCGGGTTCTAGGGTTTTGACAGAAGCTCCAGTTATATTATCAACCACTAGATCTTCGATCTGTATCGAGTTAATAGGTTGCACAACACTGGATAATTCAAGAGCAACAACTTCATAACAAGATTCATAAGGGCGTCTCCGCCCAAAAGGATAAACTAATAAATTTTCTCTTCGCAATGGCTTCAATTTTAATTTTTGTACTAGAGATCTCTTCATGAAGCATTTTTCTGAACCACTATCACATAAAACGCGAGCCAACAAGCATTGTTTACCAGCAGACACAGAAACTGTACAAGTCTGCAATAATGTTGCTTTATTTTGTTTATATTTTTGTTCTGACATCATAGATACAATTACACATTTCTTTTCTTTTTCAAGATTTTCTTTTGTTGTTTCTTTAAAACAAAACAAATGACTATGGGTGTTGTTACCACATTTGGAACAAGAATTAATTTTTGTTCTACAATTTACAGATAAATGTGACTTGTAAAAGTATTTGTAACAGCGACCTTCTTTTTTTAATTTATATCGCTTTTGTTCATCAGTGAATTTCGAACAGTTTAGTCCTACATGATCAAAAGACTTGCAAAATATGCAAAACTGTTTTGTAGATGTATTTAAAGCAGCAGCCGAAGGTATATTTTTCTTTTGAGGAAAATTTTGATATTTACTTGAAGAATTTTCATATTTAGTTTTAGAATTTTCATAAGCCTTGCTTTGGGAATTATTTACTAAATTAGTAGCTTCACGACATCTTAATTCCGTTTTAATAAAATTTATTAAATCGGTGACTTCACAGTCCTTATCGGGGTCACGTTTTCGATAGAAATCTAGTACAGTAAACTCTGTCTAAGACGGAATCGATCGGGACCAAGAAAATTTTCCGCCGTAGACAATATTCCGCCTTAGACAAATTTTACTCTATGTCTGTGGATTCGCAGGCACTTAGAAATCTTTCCGAGTTAGACAGATTTCCGTCTTACACAGAGTCCGCCTTACAGAGAGTTTACTGTATCAAATTTTTGGGTAATAATCTTAATAATATGGGTAGTAATAAATGGCCGTAGGAGCCTGATGTTACTCCTAACGCATCAAGATTTCTTATACTAGTTTCGATATTATCGTACTGCTTCCTTAAAGAAGTAACATTGTTAGAGGATTTTACTGGCTCAAGATTCAAGATTTTGTTTATATAACCGTTTATGATATTTTCCCGCTTCCCATACCTCTCTTCTAACAACTTTAAACACGTTGAATAATTTTGATCTGTCAGCTCAAAACCAGCTACAATATTATATGCAGGTCTAGACAACAAAGATTTCAGATATTGGAATTTTTCAATTTTTGATAACGATTCATTTGAATCTATCGCACTAGCAAATAAATTAAAAAATTCTAAGAACAGGCTTGCATCACCAGAAAATTTTTCTATGTTAAGTTTAGGAAGCTTCACAGCCGAAACTGGTTTATTTCCGATTTTTGAACAGTTAGTTGATTCTAATAACACTTTTGGTTCAGTTTCGATTTTACATTTTTTAAGCCTCATCTTAATTTTAAATTTCAAACTTGATATTTTTTCAGAATATTCTTCTACCGATTTTAGTTCTTTTTCATATTCAGTTTTTCCTGAATTAGCTCATCTATTTCGGAATCTAATTCCTTTAGTAAAGCTTCCTTTTCATTTACAAGCTCTAACGATTCCATTAAAGAATCGCAATCAGTTTTATCAATATCAACAGATAATAATGTATCATATTTTGTAATTAATTTCGTAATGGCTGCGCGAATAGTAGCTCTTTTACTTTTAAGCTTATCAGGCTTATCCATGTTTAAAATTTATTACAACTTTCAAAATAAATTATCATGAAAAAGCGTTATTTTCAATAACTCAAGAGTCAATAGTCATGCAGAATAATAAAGGTATTTCTTACCTTTTTTCCGGGTCTTGAGGCACCAAAGAATAAAGAATAATCTTCATGATATTCAAGAGATTCACGTTATTCTTAGTTTAAATCAAAGTTGGGAGAGCTTAGATGAAAACTTCACGATTCGTGCAAAATCACATTAAGATAATTAAGCATATTTCCCGTTGAAAGTGGCGCAGGTGTTGTTCAGTATAAGTAATCACAGGAAGATTAAAAACTTTGATTATTCTATTTACACTTTTAAATATATACAGTATACATACAACGAAAACATTTGAATAATTTTTGTTAAATGAATTCCACACTGGGAATCCAAGATGATCATATTAAAATTTCAGCAGTTATGTTCTTCTATAAAGAAGCCAAGAAAATAGCATGATTTAATATTCGAAAATAGATTTTCCTTTTCAAAATCAAAACATCATTTTTCCTATAAAGACCATGACAAAAAACCTATACGCAGCTTATTACCTGCTGCGTTCAAGATTCACATTCACAATAAAACACTAAACTAAAAAAGGAACAAGAAAGAAAAAATGTTTTTTAATATTAATTCTCTAGTCAGACCACGTGATCCGGCGCCCGCCGTCTCGCAAAGAGAGGCCCGCTAGAGAGGGTTGCAAAATATTCCACAAGAACTAAGGTTAGACTGATGAACTTCACATACTTTCCATTTTCTAAATTTCATTTCTGAAGTCTTTAGATATTTTGGAAAGTTTACTTTGGTTCTTATTTAACTACTGAAGTAGAATTAATACTATAAAACTCATTACATAAAGAAATTTTTATGTGTGTTGTCACTGAAACAACTGAGAAACTATTACGGTGATAGTCTTAGAATATATTCATGTGGAGATTAACAATAGAACAGAGTAAGGAATGTGAATTTCTTTAAATTACAAAAGCCAGTTTATCGCTATTCTCAAATCCAAATGAATTACTTTTTGACACATTTCTGAATTCAGTTTTGTTCGGAAAGGCATGAAATTAGCAGCTGTTCTTATTCGAAAACTATGTAATTGAATGGTGTTTTCAATTTTTTAGGAAATACTGTCAAATTTGACGTTTTGAATCGAGTTTCCGGGGCGACAGCGCGGGAAGGAAGAAAAACCTGTCGTCACGTGACAACAATCGATTATGACTCGATAAGTAATGCATAAAAAAAATGGAAAATACAATTAGATTCTAAATCGCTTCACCAATCAAGCTTAAAGGTACCGTGCTTTTGCGTTGAAAAATGAGTCCATAAATATGCAAGAAAGATTTTCGTTATCGAGCGGGACAATCGCCTTCAGAACTGGTTCGTCGAACTCCACAAAAAGTTAGCAACCGCTTCTACCGAACTGGCTAATTCCTACCAAACATTGGTAGCTATGCCATTATCTCAGTTCCTATTGAGTGAAAATGCGTCGCATTTTATGTTTGAGGTTACTTAAATATATGTATATTTTGGTCCAATTTTAGCTTCCAACGGAGGGTGTTGTTGTTCAATACATTTCTTATTCTAAAGTGAACATTCTAATTTTAAGTAAAACTCAAAATAATGATAAACTATGATAAAGATAGCAGCTGTAGTCTACCTCTTTCTTTCCTCTGACTAGGTCCCTACGTACCGGGCTGTGACCCAGTTGAATGGGTTTGGATGCCTGGCACCAGTGCAAAATCCCCTGATCTACGTATGGAGATGGTTTGCTGGATAAACACCTATGCTGTCTCTATAATGGCACCTCAACTTTATTTTGTTTGAGTTCTATGTTGGCCGATTACTTAAACTGGATTTGCCAGTCACAGCTGTAGCCTATCTCATATGTGGACGTGGAAAGAAGATTTCAGCAAAAGGACATCAGCTTTACAAAATTCGAGAATATACGCATGACACATCTGCGTTATTTAAAATAGTACAGTCAAATAATATAAAAGGTAATTTTGTTTTTAATTGCTATGAAAGATAACATATATTTTTTTTTACGGAATGACTTTTAGAAAGACCTTTTTTTTTATACCTATGGTATTTGTAAAGTGATTGATGGACCAAAAAATCGTGATTTTTAAACATAAGTTATTGGCTTCTTTCTCCCTATTATACTTATTACTAATTATGAATACTTAAGTATCTAAATTTTGATAATTTGGTTTGACATACTTTGGAGAAAAACTGTAAAATTGAGCATATGTCCTGTAATGTATGTTATTTTTCTTATACATAAAAGTACTTTACATATGAGGGGCTCACAACCATAGTAGACCAAGTCCACTTAAAAAAAAAATGAGATAGCTCATGCAGATGGTGCAGTAAACTGTGTTTTATCTACTGCCATAGTGCACCAAGTCTGTAATTCACATACTTTCTCATAGATTGCATCTGTGTCCAGAGTTGATGAAGTAATACAAGAAACCTTCACAACCATTCTGAATCAAGTCCATTCACCAGTGTACTACTCCATCACTACTTTCTTATATGTGACCTATATTGTCTAAATCTCGCCTCATTGCTATCAAAAAAGTTTTAGTTTAAATAAGTAGCGATTTCAAAACTTCTGATGAAAAATAAAGGTTCGAGAATCAGATGTATAAACTATGAATGAAAAGTAATATTGTTTTGGATGACCCCCCCCCCCCCTCCTCTCGGTAAAAAAACTGCAAAAATATCGGCAACGTTTTTCTTTAAAAAAAAACTCTAATCACATAGTTCGATCTTACGCCTAGAGAGGAATGTACGACAAAAAATAAGACCCCCGTCAAAGAGAAAATCTATTACAAAGTCTTCAGCAAAAAGTTTAATTTACCCTTCAAGCCTCCAAGTACAGATACATGTAAATTATGTGATGACATATCAATAATGCTCTCGAAAAAAAAATGGTGAAAACACTTAAAAAAGCCTTGAAATCGAAGGAGAGCTTCACTTGCTTTTAGCTAAACAGGCTAGAGAGAAAATGAAAACTGATAAAATTAAAGCCTCAGATGAAACTTACTGCTGTACATTTGACTTGCAAAAAGCACAACCTTTTCTAAGCTTTCAACATACATAGCTTATTACAAACGCAGTCTATATGTTTATAACTATGGGGTGCATTCCTTTAATATTAATGTGGGATACATGTACGTCTGGGATGAAATAGAGGGTGGAAGAGGTTCTCAAGACCTTTCTAGCATTGTTGCAAGGCACCAGCAGAAAGTTGTAACTCGATTGAAGCAGCAAATATCAAGAAACAACACATCTATGTCCCTGGAGGCTGGAAGGAAACTATTATGAATGCAAAGAGGTAATTTCCTAAATTTGAAGTCATTGAAAATAAGAATTCCGACTTTCTTTCTACTACAGATTTGGAACAAATTATCACAAACAGAAAGAAGGATACCGCGGGGACTTGTTTTAGTTGGGCGGATATTGATGGCTGCGAGTTGTGAGAGGTTCTCTTTTCATGTTACTGTTGAAAGAAACCCTCAATGTGGATCAACCTTTTCGCAAAGTAAATTTGGAAAAATCAGGCTCGTGAGCGCAAGTTACTTTCTTTGTCAAATGTCAGTCAAGGTGCGTTGTACGCGGGCCGTAGAAAAATTACTTTGGCCAAAACGAAAGATATGATGGATCTTCTACCATACATTCCGCCAATTCATCATGTTTACTTCAAGAATCTTCCAGCAGAGGTTAATATCAAGTTACAAGCCACTTCCTCTAGAGTACATCATGCTACGCTGATGATGTTGATAGTATTGTGCACAGTGAATGATTTACGATAACTGGTAATATCTTTCACTCTTTGAGTAAAAAATAGAATAAGTAAATATAAATCAAAATCAAGAGTTTTTGTAATCACAATAAATGAGTCTTTATTTAAACATGGAAATTTCACAACCATACTGGACCAAGTCCTTATTTTTTTTTAAAAAAACGTTTAAGTTTTCAATAGAAATATTAATTTGTCATCTTTAAAAGTAGCGCACTATAAAAATGGTACTTTAAATTGAATATTACCACATATAATTCTTATAAATCACTTGGCTTGAATTATTTATTAAGAACTTTAAAGTGTTATTATTCACAATAAAGAACAAGTTGGAAATTGCTCGTCAAACGTGGCAAATGAGGTGCGTTCGTACTATAACTAGTTTTATAATTATTTTTTGCACCCCATGTTGTACTGAATGTGTATTTATTTGCAATTCATAAGTGCATAGTCTGTAACATCATTAAAATGCACTTGCAATAATTTTTTCCCATTCCCCTTAATGTAATGGAAAACTTTTGACTGTCCCTGTAATTAAGCTATACATCCGATTTTCATGAAATTTGAAATGGCTCGACAAAATTTTGCAGCAATTATATATTTAAAATTTTAGCCCATTCGGAAAGCTGTAACATCATTAAAATGCACTTGCAATAATTTTTCCCATTGGCTTTAATGTAAAGAAAAACTTTGGACTGTCCCTGTAATTAAATTATACATCCGATTTTCATAAAATTTGAAATGGCTCGACAAAATGTCGCAATAATTATATGTTTAAAATTTGAGACCATTCGGAAAGCTTTAACATCATTAAAATGCACGTGCAATAATTTTTTCCCATTGTGGCCGTAATGTAACGGAAAACTTTTGACTGTCCCTGTAATTGAGCTATGCATCCGATTTTCATAAAATTTGAAATGACTCGACTAAATTTTGCAACAATCATATATTTAAAATTTCAGACCATTCGGTTCGGTAGTTTTTGCTCTGTTATATGCGGACGGACAGACAGACGGACTGAACGACGACTATAGGTGCTACGTATTTATATAATTACGAACGCACCTAAAAATGGACTTGGTCTACTAGCCCCTTATATGACCGTTGTGAAGTGACTGGTGGATACAGACCAAAAAGAAGAACGAAATATGATGTGCTGCTTCCTCTTTTATTAACATTTTTTCAATTAATTTTACAAAATCTTTAGCATTCTGATAATACAAAATTCTTAAATATTAAAACATTCATTTTTAGTCTTATGAAAAATAAAGTTAAAACTCTGAAAGTCAATCTGTAAGTTTCACGTTTGACATCTCTATCAAAAGTTTGTTTCCCAAACGACGGTGTGTTGTCAGTAAATTATCCCACTCAAGCGTTACAAAAATTTTCCGGGCATTTTTATTGAAAAAATCTTGAACTGTAGAGAATAATGTAGCTTCATCATATTTGTCAGCAAACACAGCAACTTCACATACGTTTTCCACTGTCAAACTCTGCGTCAGATATTCAATGCAGAACGTCTTGAGTTCTTGGACGTCATATTTATCAGATGTGTAATACAGATTTAAAGCAGAGCAGCAAGATATCTCTTTAAGCCTACCACAATAGATATACTTCAAGAATACTTCAAAAGATTCTGGATCACAGTCCGGTATGGTGATGACTCCTGTCTGCCTCTCCAACGTATCGTGTTTGAAAGTAGCAGCAAAAACACTAGACCGCGCAATCAAAACCAATCTATGGGCCTTGTATTCTTTGTCCTTTACTTTCAGAGTTACGTCACAGGTCTCCTTCTCCCCAAAAAGATCAATGAAGTTTTCTGATAATTTATCCAATCCTGAAAGAAAAAAAAGCATAAGTATCGTAAACTGTATTTTCATGATCCACTTATTTTATGATTAAAATTGTCTAATCTTCTCAAGCTCATTTTTAGGTGCGTTCGTAATTATATAAATATGTGCATCTATAGTCGTCATTCGGTCCGTCGGTCTGTCTGTTCGTCCGTCCTCATATAACAGAGCAAAAACTACCCAGCCGAATGGTCTGAAATTTTAAATATATAATTGTTGCAAAATTTAGTCGAGTCATTTCAAATTTTATGAAAATCGGATGCATAGCTCAATTACAGGGACAGTCAAAAGTTTTCCGTTACATTACGGCCACAATGGGAAAAAATTATTTCAAGTGCATTTTAATGATGTTACAGCCTTTCGAACAGAATGAAATTGATATGCGCTTATGAAGTGCACTAAAATATACATTCAGTACAATATGCTGTGCAAAAAATCTTTATAAAACTAGTTATAGTATTAACTGGTTTGCCATGGTTATTTGCCATGTTTGAAGAGCAATTTCAAACTTGTTTAGAACGTATACAGACTTTGTCATTATAGGTTCTTATAACGCCAGTATACGTTACTATAACTTTTGAAAGATAATGGGCGGCCTCAAAACATTTTGAGTAAAATAACACATACAAGTTTCTTTCCCAGATGCGTATGTGTGGAGAGCAGGGTTCGTAAATATCATGATATATATATCCGATGTTTTCGATATATATCCGATATTGTCAAAATAGTCAACTTACTGCTGATAATAAATATTTTCGAGCATATTATAAACTAGAAAATAAAACATATTCCACTTGACATGAAAACTTAATTAAACAATATTCTAAAAATGCATTTCTCCTTTTCTTTTTTTTTTCACTTAGAACAAAATTAAAGGTCAACTAATTGAAAACAGAACAATTTTCTTTATACACTTATATAAACTATACGATTCGTATCAAGTATGAAGAAAGTTTTATATTTTATAAAACAAAATTTTAAATACAAAATAGTTCTTTTTTTCATTAAAGAATTTTAACAAATGTAAGCTTGTCTTATTTTTTATTCCCTAACCTGTTGTACAATTTAAAATCAACTAAACCAAAATTAGAAAAGATATTTTTCTAATAGTGCTGTATATAAATAATTATCTAAATTACTGTTAATATTTCAGTGGCTGTTCTGAATTAATTGTCTCACATACTTATTAGTTCTACATTTAAAAATAAAAGGTTCAAACATAAAGCTTGGAAAAGATATTGATCACTGCCGGAAGCAAAAGTTCTTTATCTACAGAATGACACAATCAATAACTGTTGAATTCATTTACACTTGCTTTGACTACGGTGATATTTTGAAAATAAATATCAAATATGTAAAATATCAAACATCTTGATATTTTTAAAATAAATATTAAGAATTTGAAAATATAGAAAATATCAGAAATCTTGATATTTAAAAATAAATTTAGGATATATATCATGATATATATCCAATGATATATATCAACGAATCCTGTTGGAGAGAGGGACTTGGGATGAGCGAATGACTAAAAACGGTAATTCGAAGTCAAATTATGTTTTTTTAAGTAAAATATAAAATTATTATAATTTAATAAATAATTTTATTAAATTCTCATAAGTTCTTCCTTATAAATACAATAATATTTATAATAAATACCGCCAACCGGGGCTACTTTGGGCCACTTTTTCCTGGTTCCAATCACATTTCCATTATTAAAAAAATATTACATGTGATTTTTCAAAGTCGAAATGGAGTTGTAAACAATTAGCATGAAACAATGAAGCAAACTGTGTGGTTTCGAAGAGGAAATTTAATATTTTTATTTTTAAACTACTTTTAAAGTTTTGGAACAAAGTAGCCCCTGCCGGAGGCTTCCTTTGGTCCATTCACTTAGTTTCATATAAAATGAATACCTTTTTATTGAAACCCACTTGCAATAGCATTTGCTAATAAATTAACACTGCAAACTCGATAAACAAATGTTTTTGTATTACATTTAAACATAATAAACCAATTGTTAATATTAAAGAAACGAGAAACAGATTTCGTCATGTTATCCTAAGCAACTGGAACAAAAACAATTAATATAACATTTTGTAACAGTAACATTAAAAAAAAAAATCTGACTTAAAACATGTTTTAAGATATTTCGTTGTATAAAAGTCATTTCTAAGAAATTGGGGTTATTTTCGGGCCAAAAAAGGCCTGGCACAAAGTAGCCCCAAAATACTAGTTTTCATGTTAGCTTTATGAAAACGTAAACATTTTCTGTAAAAATAAAAAGTTAAAGGAAAAACTAGGATCACACATGGGTTACATTTTACTAAAGACAATATTTTGACACTTACCTTATTTGTAGCTCTTCTCCAGATTGTTTCACTATAGAAAGTTTGGAGAGTTAAAATTTACACAGGAAAACAGTTGTTTACAAACACATCCAGTGTTGCCACGAAAAAAAAATTAAATTAGCCACAAACTATTCAAATACCCTATAGTAGGGTATAAAATATTTTTCAAGGGCAAATACTCAAAATTATCTTGTATTGTTTGTTCAATACAAAGGATAAAACTTTATTGGAAGGATGGACCAAAGTAACCCGCAAGGACCAAAGTAAATTTGACCGGTTGAAGGTAACATAAAAATTGATATTGAAACTGCGAAAAACTATCTCAAGAAAAACGTATACATTTAGCCATTTAAGTGCTTTACCAATACAAGACAAAAGACAAATGACAAAATATGCAGGAAATTTGTTTTTGAGAGAAATTTTATTATACATCCGCTGAAGAGGATTTCAGTGCTCCTGTTAGTCTAATGGATGCCCTTACTATTTTCCAAACATAATTATTTTGAAAACGTCAGTAAAACCAAATTTTATTTCCCCAGTTAAATATCGGAATAACGAAATAAATCAATGGAAATTCGGCGGGCAGAAAAATAAAATTATTGGGTGGGCTCGCGCCCCACGGGCCCATATAAGTTGGTGCCACTGTATTGTCACTTTTTGGTAAGTTTTGCTGATGCAAAAGGTTTATTTTGTGCAAATGACAAATAAGCAAATTTTATTGACTTACATAAGACTTAACGTATCGTCTTAACGTAAACTAGCCATCATTTGAAGAAGCTTAGGCACGTAGACTATATTAAGACTAAAACTTCGCAATGCTACAATCCATATTGAATTATGACTTGCGGTGCCAAACTGTGCTTTTTGAACACGGGTGCTGAGATACTGTTAACTATAAGTCTCAGCCAAATAGTCAGTCGGAACGGCAACCCCAGTCCCCTGAGTTAAGTTCTCAAACACGCTTGGCACTCTTAGTACTCATACATTGTAGTGTGGTAGGCAATGAGCTAACTACTGAGTTGAAACAGCACCAAATAAACGGTCAAGTGCGAGTATTACTCGCGCACAGAGGGTTCCGTACAATAATATATAAATTAGTAAGTGTATTATTAAAAAAATACCGTTGCTAAAAGAATACTAAGACTTTGTAAAAACTATACAACGTAGGGTTGGGTATAGCTGTATAGTATGTACTAGAAAAGTATAAATGGATATACCATGAAAGTTCAAAGAGATATGGAACCTAAATAATATCAAATGTAGCTATTCTGTATATGTGTTTTTCCATATAGGTTTTAATTTAACCTTTAAAGACACGGTAGGTGTATTGAGAGAGCCACTCAATGCAAACTAGTCGCGAATCCCATAGTTTTTATGTGATTAATTCTCATTAAGTTAGTCTGTTTTTAACAATTTGACGTTTATTACTTTTATATTGCTATTAGGTATTGCATTACACAAATATACCCTTAAAAGTTGTTATATAGGCTTTAAAAACCGATGGAGCATAGAGTACGCCGTCCCTGTCATTATGTACGTCCAAACCGTCCGTGTCTTTAAGGGTTAATATCTCGGCTAATTACCAACGATTTTCTCCGAAATTCATGATCAACAATGCTTTTATACTTCTGCTACGATAGGTACCTCCAGCGCTGCTCAACACTTTTGCGGAAGCCCGTAAATCAAAATTTGTGTGTAACGGAAAAATGCGATTTTCTCAAAAACTATGTGACCTAGGGTAATCGCTATAATTTTCCTGCAAGGTTTAAATTAATGTCTACTACCTCTACTTTTTTCATAATTTTAGTTTCAATAGATTCGGAATATTCGGGGGTGAAGGTGTTGGGACATTAGATGGATATGTTGAAGAACTATCAGAGTCTGTCATACGTTGAGGACTGCCCAGGCGTCGTCTTAGTTGGTCAATGTGTCTTTTCCACACAAGACCTTTATTCGTTAAAACCTCATACATTGTGGGGCTAATTACTTCTATTATTGTAGCTGGTACCCATTTGTCGTGAGGGTGGAATCCTCGAGCATATACCAAGTCTAGAGGTGCAAACATCCGGAATCTTGAATTAGACAGATCCTTAGAATTAGGCTCCGGAAAATCTGGATGCATCCTGCCCAAGCAGGTTTTCAAACGGCGGTTCATAAGCAGCTCTGCTGTAGAAACATTGGTAGCAGAATTGGGCGTAGCATGTTGTGCTAATAAGAATGATGCAAGTCTAGTATTCCAATTCCCCAAAACAATTCTTCGAAGTGCGTCTTTTCTTGTCTGCACCATCCGTTCTGCTTGTCCGTTTGATGTAAGATGCCCAGGAGCTGTGAATGTATGATAGATTCCGTTTCTCATAAGGAACAGTTCAAATTCAGACGATGTCAAGCCAGGTCCGTTATCTGATACTATGGTGTCAAGAATACCATGTGAGCCAAAAGGCTTCCTCAAAGCTTCAATAGCACAAGGTGAGTCTGTTGATGATACCTTAATAACCTCTAGCCATTTTGAGTATGCATCAACGACAATGAGGAAAAGGGATCCCTGAAAAGGCACAGCATAATCGATGTGGAGTCCTGACCATGGATTTTTAATGCATTCCCATGTTCTCAGTGTCTTAGGAGGTGCATGTCGGGTTTGTTGACAAATGTTGCACCTATTTACTGTGTCTTCAATTTGACTATCCATCTTTGGCCACCACATGTAATTTCTTGCAAGGCTCTTTGTACGTACGATTCCTTGATGTGACTATGGACAGAGGCCAATAGGTGTTCCTGTGCCTTTATGGGTATTTATGACCATGCATCCCCAAAGGAGGCATCCTTTGTGGGTTGAGATTTCCAGTCGCCGTTGGAAATAAGGGATGAATTCTGCATCTAGATTTTCAGTGGCCACCCTTTCAAAACCCAGTTGAGCACGCGAGCTAAGATAGGGTCTTGCATAGTCATCCGTGCAATATCTTTGGCTGAGATGGGAGGCTTATCCAAAGCCTCCAGGAGTAATACTTCATTAGGAGATGTCCCATGATTAATCATCTGTGGGTGAGGTAAACGACTAATAGTCCAAGAGCTGTTAAACATTTTAGGGAAGGTATTTGAGGCACCCTGAAAATTTGTGCAACACTTCTTTTGTAATGGCTGAATACAAAATCGAATGTCTGGCTGAAGGATCGTGGCCCAAAAACTGTGCCAGACACGTGTCAGTGCCATTTTTTGACTACCCAAAAAGAAAAGGTATTTGAGGCACGCTGAGATTGAGACAGAATAATATTTATACTTAGAAAAAATATTTTGAAAACGACAGACACTTTAGTCGGCTCAAAAACTGTGCCAGATACGTGTCAAGTGCCATTTTTTGACTACCCAAAAAAGGTATTTGAGGCACGCTGAGATTGAGGCAGAATAATATTTATGCTTAGAAAAAAATATTTTGAAAATGACAGACACTTTAGTCGGCACAAAAACTGTGCCAGACACGTGTCAAGTGCCAAATGGCACTTGACACGTGTCTGGCACAGTTTTTGGGCCACGATCCTTCAGCCAGACATTCGATTTTGTATTCAGGCATTACAAAAGAAGTGTTGCACAAATTTTCAGGGTGCCTCAAATACCTACTCAAAAATGTTCAACAGCTCTCCTACTATAAGTCCATCTGCATTAGAAATCAATTTACCAGGTTGGTATACAAGATGGTAACATATGAGCTTAAAGCTAGGGACCACCGCTGCATTCTTGGGGACAACATTGTTGGTGTGGGTTTGTCGCTGACCAGAAGGTCCACTAAAGGCTTGTGGTCAGTTCTTATTTCGAATTTCTGCCCATAGAGGTAGTTGTGAAACTTCTTAATCCCTTGAATGATGGCCAAGGCTTCTTTGTCAATCTGGGCATGCCGACGCTCTGTTGGGTTCACTGTTCTTGAATAGAATGCCACTGGAGCTTCAACTCCCTCTGACAATTTGTGGCTGAGGATAGCTCCAACACCATACTGAGAAGCATCACATGTCAGGATGATTGGTTTTTTTTCATCGAAATGTACGAGGAGGGAATCACTTGATAAGAGTTTTTTAACCTTATTAAAAGCTTCATCGTGACTTTTGTTCCATTTCCAAACTGCTCCCTTGTCCAGCAAGCGATGAAGAGGCTCTGCCACTGTTGCTTTATCTTGTAAAAACACATGATAAAAATTTAGTAGGCCCAAAAATGCTTCGAGTTCCTCTCTCTTTGTTGGCGTAGGGACTTCTTGAATAGCTTTTACTTTGTCCTTTGTGGGTTTAATACCTCTCTCGTTGATTTCATAACCTAAGAATTCAAGTTTTGGAGTTCCAATAATACATTTATTTTTGTTTAAGCGTAACCCAGCTTTAGAGAATCGACCAAGAACTTCTCGAAATCGCTTGGATACTTCTTCTTCTGTAGAACCTTTGATCAAGACATCATCATAGTATGGAAACACTCCTGGTATGTTTGCGAGCAATGCCTCAATGAACCGTTGGAATATTCCAGGAGCTGTGGAAATGCCAAATTGGAGGCGACTGCACTTGAATGCGCCACGATGTGTCACAATTGTTTGTGCCATGGCAGAAGATTAATCCACGACTAATTGCAGATATGCTTGGGACAAGTCGAGCTTTATGAAATGTCGGCCTCCTGTTAATTCTGCATTTGATTTACTGCCGGTACTGGATATGGATGGGTGCCTAAAGCCTTGTTGACTGTACATTTATAGTCACCACATAGCCTAATCTCTCCATTAGATTTCAGGACAGAAACTACAGGAGTTGCCCAATCAGAGTAACTAACTGGTTCAAGAACTCCCTGGTCTTGTAATCGTTGCAATTCCTTCTCAATCTTGGGTCTTAGAACAAATGGTACATTCCTAGCTTTCAGCTGAATTGGACGAACTGAGGGATCCAAATGTAACTTGATAGGTGTACCTGTAAACCCCCCAGACCTAGAAGTCCTTGACATTTCCTTTTAGCAATCAGAAGTGGAAGTTCCCGGTCATTTGAAGCATATTTAACCCTAACTTGGCACCGACCCAAGATTTCTACTGGTTGTCTTTGACAACGAAAGGAAACTTTTCCAACAGTGGAACATTGTGAGGGTTAGAAGTCGGTCAAAAGTACCTTTGTCAATGATGGATATTTTAGCTCCTGAATCTACTTCCATAACGCATGGTGTACCGTTGATCAGGACGGTTGTTTTCATGTTTGGTGTTTCCACACTGTTGAGGCACACATTTTTCAAATGGACGGTGTCTAAACTCTCTGTGTCGGAGGAATCAGAGTCACTATTTTGTAAATTCTGTTCATGTACTGTTTTCCTAGAGACAATTGATTTGTTCTGACAGGCTCTTTGTATGTGGCCCTTCTTTTTGCAGGCATAGCATTCAACATTTTTAAATTTGCACTGTGCTCTTCGATGGTTGCGTCCACAATTAGCACGATTTTCTTTCTGAGATTGCCTTTGATTTCGATTTTGTCTGTTGCCAAGAGGCATAACTGAAACAGTTTCAGATCCTCTAATCTCTTTTACATGAGATTTAGCCGTTTCTGCCGCCAAGGCCTTATCTAGTGCTTGAGCAAACGTTAACGATGTTTCGGCGAGTAAACGACGTTGTAGAGCTTCATCTCTCATACCGCACACCAACCTATCTCGGAGCATGACATCTAATGACGCACCGAAATTACAGTGCTCGGATAGCTTCCGTAATTCTGCAATGAATGCACTTACACTTTCTCCCGACTGTTGATTCCTCCGATAAAATAAAAATCGCTGGAAAATCTCGGAAGGTTTCGGCGAGAAATGTGCTTTAACAAGTTTTATTAGCTCTTCATAAGGCTTAGTAGTAGGGTTTGCTGGGGACACGAGAGAACGGATCGTCGCGTGCATCTTCGCCCCGCACACACTCAAAAATATGGCCCGTTTTTTCGCTGGTTCGGTGATATTGTTTGCTTCTAAAAAGCATTCCAAGTGTTCATAGTAAGCATCCCACGTTGACGATTCCGATACGTCGAAAGACTCAAAGCTGCCGAAAGTAGCCATTTTCTTCACAAAACGATGTTGAGAATAAAAAGTTATTAGAAATTAGCAAAATGTAGATATTATTCACAGTTCTGAAACGTCGGTAAGCGTTGCCGCAGTTAGGCCTAAAACTTAAGCATAAGCTTCGATCTTCAGCAATTCTCGCAATTTCCTGAATACTTTTAGCTTAGCAGAATACTTTTACCTCGTCGCCAATTATTAAGTATTAACAGAGACATAAATAGTTAATACGAATGCAACTTAAAGCTATTTATTATGTTAGATTACTAGCCAGAAACATAGCTATCTGGCAGTGACAACCAAGTACATTTACATATTTCATTCGTGCGGCCTGTTGCCATTCCGGTAGCATAAAAGTGTGTTACAATACATAACAATATATATATATATATATACACACATTCTGTATTTTTCACGAATTGTTTACTTTACCTTAAATAAACAATCCATAAATGTGAGCTTTTTACAGATGAATTTAATTGTAAACATTTATAGAAAATAAAATTTGCATATTAATAACCATCGCATAAGAGTAATCTTTTAAACAATAAATTAAATGTTAGGAATTACGTTTTCATGAATATGTTAATTATTTTGTTCTTATTTACGTGTTTGTCAAAGATTGCTATTATAAAAGTATTTTTGTTTTAACAATCTGTATTTTTAAAAAAAAAATTAAAACGGAGAAAAACTTTACTCACGTTTTATAAAAATTCACTGCAGTAAATTTTTATTTAAAACTATTTAATTTATTTATTTTACCTTACACTAGGCGGTGATACATATTTGAATCAACGAAAATTTAACCTTTAATAAATACCAGGTTGTCAAAGAAGTTCTTTCCTGATTAAAAATTTTATTTTAAAATTAAAAATATATATACAAATTCAAAATTAATGAGAATAGTAATATCCATGCAGTTGTGCGATCTTCTGCCAACGATTTGGTAGATTGTCGCATCCTTCCTGCTAGAACTGTGATGCATCGTAAATAATAATTTTCAACTGGATGGGGATTACGTGTGATAAAAGATGGGTAGAGGAGAAGGTCCAAATACCGGCTACTAGGTGTTCTGAGAACTGAGCACAGCGCAGCCTAGCGGTGATAGGCAGAATTTGTAACTTTAATTCTTAATTGAGAGAAGGGAGTTACGAAAAGTACGCCGCTGAAGTCTGAGTCATTTACAAATAGTAAATGCAAAAGTGTCGAATCTACTTAATCTGGTACATCAAAAGTTTTCCAGATATGTGTTTCTCATTTTTTTTTAAATATACTGATCGTATATTGGCTTGAATTGTTGATTAAGTTATTTTCGAGACCTATTTAGCTCTCAATTGCCACACGCACATTATTGGTATTTTATTATATGAATGAGTAATACTGGTTTTAACTTAAACATAGCAGTGGTCCGAATACCGGCTACCTAGAGTGGTCTAAATACCGGCTAGCCGGTATTTGGACCTCTCTCGGTTGTTCTGCTTGACGGGGAGGAAAATAAATTAATTTAAATAGTTCCATAATTAATAAATTCATTTAAATGGTTCAGAAGTAGTTCCTGTCCCATTTCGCAATATGAAAAACAACCATGAGCGTAATTCTTCAGGACAGACACTGAATACCGGATTACTTTCCAAAAAAGTGCTGTTGGGCACTAAAAAATTGCTTGTAATCATGGAAGACGGTAGTATTCCGAGTGACGCAGCCTTAAGCCTAAAATCGTATCGTAGAATTCGTAGATGGCGGAACTCATATATACGGCTAACTCGACATCAAAGAAAACGCGAAAAGCCGCCTTTTAATAACTCAGTAGATATAAGTCCTATTGTTCTGATTTTTTTTAGAACAGTCTTATATCTCCAGTCTAATTCTATTCTGAAATTTTTACATTTCTACGTGCAGTATATTTTGAGATCTAAATAGCCATTTTTAAAGCGAACGCGACGGAACGGTATGTAAGAAGTTCCTAATGTGAAAATCTGGAAAACGGTTCTAACGATTTTCTTTAAATTGATATACAATATTAATCTGATTAAGATGAGTTGAATAAGACATATCTTTTATCTGGGAAAACTCATTTTATTTTTGACATTTTCGTTTCCGTTAATGCCCAGTCAACCATTAATCTCTGGTAATTTTCTCGTCTGTGATTAGTGAGTGCGAGGCTAACATTAGCCTCGTAATGAGTAGGTTTGACGTCATCACATCGCGCCAATGAGCGCGAAGGGCTGTGACTTTCAGTAGATAGATAATCCATGTTTGTCATGTTTATTTGTGTAGCGAGCAGAAATTACAAATTACGCTATAACGATGGATTTAGTGTTTTAAGTCGTTGTTTCCTTTCGGATTTGAAGTTAATTATTTTATATTTCCTTATTTACATTTAGTTATTCGCGTTTGTAACAAAAAACTCGCCCTCTAGCGATCTAAAGGGTACCACTGCTTCTTTCATCGCGTTAGCATTACTTACCGTGAGTCAAATATCATTTGGGATTTTTAATTCTTAAAAATATGAATAAAACCGCAAGAAAAAGATAATACATGCTGTTATGTGCCCCAATGCAACTCTAGATAACCGAAAAATCCCGATTTAAGCTTTCATTTATTTCCAAATGAAAAAAATAAAATACCTGTCGTCTCTAAAAACGGCAACAAAACTTTGATCAGCAGAAAATCCGATGTCTCGTTGAGGCTGACAGTTTGTTCAAATTTAATCGTGATTTAAATCAGATTATTAAAAAAAATAATGGATTAAAATATTTTTTAATGATGTGAAAATATATTAAAATAGATGTTACCAGGTTTAAAAAGCATTTCATTTAAAACTTTAATTAAATCTGGTCATCGTCATAAAAACTTTCTTTGAATAATCAAATTATTCACTCTTTTATAGAAAATAAGCACAACAAATAAAATAACTTTTTCTAGATTAAATAAAATAAATAAATAAAAGATTCTTATTTGTTTTTTTATAAATAAATACATAATAAATTTCAGGTAAAAGAAAATTACAGAATGATAACATCTGTTATACAGTTATAGTAAGAGAATGGAAAAAAGTAAAAAAAAAAAAATCTAATTAGTATAAAAATGTTTAGGAAGAACTACCTCAGTAAAAGTTTATAAAATATTTTCTACTTTTGGATTTGCACAACATATCAAAGAAAGCAATTGATAAAAGATGAAAAGTAACAAAACTTTTTTGCTTTTTAATTGGAAGAGCTACGTTCCAATCAAGGTTAATAAATATCACGATAATTTCAAAATGGTCAACTTATCGATGATTATAAATATTTTCGGAGTCCATACAAATTAGAAATTGAAACATAATGCACTTGGCATGAAAACTAATATATTCTAAATGTCTTTCTTCTTCTTTTTTTCTTTAATATTTTGGATAGTTAATGTTGATAGTAAGTATGACTAACCATTAATATGATTATATTTAGTCTCTGTATATGTATGAATTAACAGATATTATTATTATTGTTGTTGTTAATGCACATATATCTGCATCAGCTTAGAATTATGCAACTGCAATAATTTTACAAATTACAAATACATTAAGAACTGCCATGAAATTTCTTTCATTTGTTATATTCTAAGAATTCTATTAATTTCATGCATTAAATTACCTAATGAAATTATTTATTTATCGTTTTTATTATTTATCTAATTACTATCTATTATTTTAATAATTAACGATAAAAATATTCTTTAATATCCTAATTACCCGTTTGGTTGTTTTAAAAACCTACAATTTTGACGGCGATTAACCCTTTATGTCCCAAATTATGAATTCATGAAAATTTCATCTTCTAAAGCATTCTTCGTGAATTTTTTAAACTATATTAGAAGATTTACATAATCATTTAATAAATTTTAAAAGGATTTTGCCAAATAAAATTAATTAAATTTGAATTTATTGAGATTTTGTGCAATATTTATAACTCCATTCAAATCTTTTATTTAAAAAATATTTTTTAGTATTTTTTAGAATTAGGAAATGTACAAATATAATGTTCTTACAATAGAAATATTTCCGAACTGAAACTCCCCCCCCCCCCTAATCTTTTAACGTCAAGAAAACTGAAAAGATGCAAAGGCAAAAGAAATCATCCGTTTAAAAATATTTTTGTTTTGTGCAACCAATAATGATTTTGGAACAAGATAAAATAATGTATCTATAGCTGATTCTAAACTGTATTACTACTAATCGATGTATTAAATGAATTTTATGAAAAGTAATTTCAATGGTACTTTAAAATATCGTCGGGACATAAAAGGTTAACACAGAAAAACAATCATAAAAATCCATTTTTAATAATAATAATAATAAAAATACTTATGTGTTTTTACACCCTACATTACAAACATACTAAAGTAAGCCGATTTTCCATTAAGAGACTTAAAAAAGCATAAAAATTATTCCACAAGTAACCAATTCACACGAGGCAAACACAAGACACAAGCGAAAGCCAGCAGTGGTAACCGCGTTCACGTGGAACTGTTTACAAACATTAGCAGGTCTAAAAGCACCGCCTATCTTTGATTACAAACGCAAATTCCTGAGTGCGAAGTGCTGTCACTTTCAAGTGATAGATAATCTATATTTATTTGTGTACTTCTTGCGAGCAGATGGATTTGAAATTAATTATTTACATTTCCTTATTTACATTTGGTTATTCCTAATACTCAGAAATTTTGTCAGTCTTCGCTTGGATGAACTTCTTGCACCATGATAATATATTAGCATAACTTGACCAGGTTGAAAGCTTAATCCAATTTGCTATGCTGTCAGATTTACATATGTCTCAGCAGGGCTGTACGAATGGTGCAGTCACCCCAGGCGCGGAGGGGGTGCCAAATTTATACTACAAACCTCGTCTTTTTCTTCCTTTAAAAAAAATGCATATTTACGTGTTGTTAATTTTTTTTTTCAGTGAAAGTACAAACATCTTTCGTTTCAAAGTTATTGCATTCTCCTTTACCTCATACCAACAGAGGCGTCCCTACGGGTGTGCGACAGGTGCGGCCGCACAGGGCCTCGCACCCGAAAAACCGTCAACCAATATTTTATGAATATTAGGCAGTTTTTATGTTTTTCTCTTGAAAAAAAAATATTTTGTCCCTGTAGGAAGGCAGCCGCTGACAATTTCTTAATAGTCACTTTTTACCATTTAGTGTCCCTATGGCAGATGCGAATCCAGCAGGTCCCTATGGTAGGTGCAGAGGGGGGGGGGGGGGGATAATCACGCTGATCCCCCCCTCCAAAAAATATAAATCCAACTTTTTTATGGCAGTTTTTGCGGAAAATACAAACAAACGGAAACCCGAAAGTTTTCGGGTACAGAAGTGGGTAGGGGGGCAAACGGCCCCGATCATCCTGCCCACCAAATAAATATATGTATCGGAAAAACGCGAATTTCACCAAGGATAACGAAAAAAACGCGAAGTTCGTCAAAGGACTCAGAAAAAACATGAATTTAGTCACTGCATCGTGGAAAACACGCGAATTTCATCAAAGAATCGCAGAAAAAAATGAATTTCGTTAAAGGATCGTGAAAAACGCGAATTTCGCCAAAAGATACAAAAAAACATGAATTTCGTCAAATGATCAAGAAAAAACGCAAATTTCGTCAGATTATTGCGAAAAAATGCGAATTTTGTCACAAGATCGAGGAAAAAGCGCAAATTTCACCACAGAATCGAGGATAAAACACTAATGTCGTTAAAAATGCAAAATTCGCCAAAGGATGACGAAATAAACACTAATTTCGTCAAAGGATCGCGAAAAAAACACTTGTCACAGGATGGCGGAAAAAACACTATTTTTGTCACACTATTGCAGAAAAAGTGCGAATTTTAGCCTCAGGATCGTGGATAAAACAATAATTTCACCAAAGGATAAAAAAAAATGCGAATTTCACCAAAGGATCACGAAATAAATGCAAATTTCATCACAGGATCGCTGAAAAACACGAATTTTGTCAAAGGAATGCCGAAAAACAGGAATTTTGTCAATGCATTCGTTAAAAACGTGAATTTCGCCAAAAGATTGATTAAAAACACGGAAAAAACGCAAATTTAGCCAAAGGCCGCAAAAAACTGGAATTTCGTTAATGGATCGCGGAAATAACGCAAATTTCGTCAGATAATTGCGAAAAAACACAAATTTTGTCACAGCATGTTGAAAAAAGCACGAATTTTGACACAAGATCGCAGATAAAACACTAACTTCGTTAAAGGATTGTAAAAAAACACGAATTTCATCAAAGGATCACGAGATAAATGTGAATTTCGTCAAAGGACCGCATTGTAGTAAAAGCATTGTTGCAGTAAAAGATCTTTTTAATGCAATTCTCTGTATAACAGACAGCTTCTTTAATGTAAACAATGAATTTTACTCTTAAAAAGAGCCTGCAATCCATTTTGTAGAAATATTGCTACCCTCTAGAGCAGGGGTTCCCGAACTTTTAGATCGACGTACCAGTGAATAGAAGTTCATACTTCCGCATACCACCAAGTTACAAACTCCATGCTATTACAGAAAAACCTGTGTAAATGGAATATGTCTAAAACAAGGTATTTGTGCAGTCTTTTGTGCTCCGTCTAAGCAGATTTTACTGTATTTAATTGGATTATTACTTTATTAAATTGGTATACTTAGATTGACTGCTTTATATTAACATTCAAGTAAAAAGTACTAGTATCATTATTACTATATTATTAATATGTACATTATCAAAATATAGTGTTTTGATTTTTAAAAAAGCTACAATACTTAATGGCATATTGGTGTAGATTGATACATATGCACTAGGATGACTATTAATTCTGTTGTATTGCTAATGATAAGGGTGATGCTTGCTTTACCAAACACATCTTCCTCATATCTGATTCAATCTTAGTTTTAGACATAAATCAGATTCGATGTTTATGCTTATTCCTGTATTTGTTTTTCATATAAAGAAGTGATGAGAAAGCATTTAAAACAAATGTATGTCGTGCTAAAAGCAAGCAATAATTTTCAGGGTTGTCGTGGGTATCTGCCCGGGTACCAACCCAGCTACCAGCGTTAAATCTGCACATCACCACAGATGTAAACAATGAAACTTTCAGTTCAGATGTAAGGGCAAAATTACAGAATTTTTTAATTTTATATCATTCCGTTTGTATTTCAGTATGTAATTAATTCTCTATAATATGACTGAACTCATGATTTTTTAGGAAGGAAGTACAATTTATTTCTGATAAAAAAAAAATAAATAAATAAAAAAAAATTGGTAATCACAATCTTTTTATCAAATCTTTTTATGTATTTTAATCCATATTTTTTTACTATTAAGACTGGCTAAACCTGAAATAAAACTTCCTTACTTTATAATTTTGATGCGAATTAATAGGTACCATTAGGAAGGAGGTAAGTTTCATTCAATAATTCAAGGAAAATGATTCTTATCTTTATAATGCAGATTTAATTATACATTATTATTTACTTGATCTTTACTTTTAATAATTTAATCATTTTTTAAATTATCTTACTTTTTATCATTTTAGTTTATTACTGTAATTAATTATTTTAATATTTTACTATATTGTAAGGATTTTTTATAACTTTGATTGCATAAATACATTCAAATGACTGTTTAAAAACTGTAAACAAAGCAAGGACCAGAAATCTGCAAAATTCTAAAATCTGCACAACCTCTGGTCCCAAGTTGAGGGGATTTGAGGGCGTCTACTGTATAATGATTTTGTTCAGAGGTACTGTTTGTTTTCGTAAAGCGAAACCTTCTGCGCTTTTGTGCATGCATCAGGTCTGTTTTGATTTTATCAAAATAGGGATGATCGGAGGCTGTTTAGCTGAGTGACAACATACAACTGGAACTTCGGCAAATACCCATCTCAGCATTACCCCTTTGGATCGTAAAATTGTATCAGAGTGTTAGGCACAGCTTTCGAAAACGAACTGTATTTTTGGTGTGTTTATAAGGCATCATTTTGTTTACATTTTAAAACTTCATCTAAATAGTTGTAATTTTTCTAATAAATATGTTACATATAATGTATGGTAGTAATAATCAGTATATCTGATGAAAATTCAATTAATTTTTTTAAAATAAACTATATTTATTTAATGATTTTTTTTTTATCCCTATTACTGTATTTCATCAATAGTAGTTCGAGAGCCATAATTTTATATTGTAAAATTATTAAAGTATTCTGCAAGCAGTCCTTGTTCAATCACAAAAGCCTGCCACTAAAAAATTTTAATACAGAAGATGCATATAATGTTTTTCTCAGATGTAAACAATAAATTTTCCAGTTAAGAAGCACATGTGTTTCACAAATATTGCTAATTTCTTGGAACACTAAATTTGATACATTGTCTTCTTAAACGCATTATTTTGGAGCAATGAAAACAATATATTAAATTTTTTTGTAAATGAGTGTTATAATCGGTGGCAGTTCTTGACGGGGTTTTTTTTTCTTTTTTAGGCACTAAATTCATGCCTTCCAAAAGTAATATTTTTAAAAAAAGAAATTTTTGCCTTATTTAATATAAGAAACTTCTGCCAAAAATAAGGCAAAGATTTCATTATTAAAAATAGTGAAAAAGGAATAAATTTGCCAGCCATGCATTTAGTGCCCCCAAAACTGTCAGTCACGAGCTAACGGTAATAATAATGTGTGACATGATCTATCAGGGCCGAAACTAAAGGGGCGAGGGGGCATGTGCCCTGGCGCCAAATGAAGGATTATACTTTTGGAATGGATCATTTTCATCTGATGGATTGATGGCTTCCATTATTATGAAACAGTCATTATAAATGAAGTGTTAGGTGAAGATGAAAGAGCAGTCATAAAAAGTTAGAACTCTGATCTTCTGGTCAGAATGGGGGGGAAGGGAAATGGCCTTTTTTTTACGGCTGCTTTTTCATCTTTACCTAACACTTCATTTATAATGGCTGTTTCATAAAAATGGAAGCCATCAATCCATCATAAGAAAATAACTCAGTTAAGCAGGACTTGGATAATCGGGACTCTACTGTATATTTCATTTTAAAAATGCTCTTTAGAAAATTTTTGTTGGTGTTCAGAGGGGAATCATGACCCCCGTGATCTCCCCTTTGGACCCGCCATTGTAGATTACGTAGTTCAGAATAACATGTCTTATGATTACATATTTTAAATTTTAAAATAAGTCGGCTATTAGAAAATTAATAAAATTATCTTTGTAAATATACTTTACAGAAGAGGGGTGGGGGGGGGGAGGGGAGCGCCAAAATCTATGTTTGCCCCGGGTACAAAAAAGGCTAGTTTTGGCCCTGTGATCTATACCTATTATGTATAGGTGCAGATTCACAGTCGCCATGTGACGACTAAATTTTTTGCTTCGGCCGCTAACTTTCAATGTCTCAGTCGCCATACGTTATACAGGGATGCTCCTTTTCTGCTAATGGCGGATTTCTACCTTTTTAAAAAAATGAAATCAGTGTATTTTCCTTCCTACCGTCCAGAATGATCTGTTTAACACAGAAAACTATTGTATTACATAGAAAAACAAACGTCTGAAGTGTGTTTTGATTTTTATAGCGCTAAATAATTTTTCACATTCACAAATTTTTTAATTGTCTGAGCGAAGCGAAGGCTAATACTCAGCGCAATATTACTGTCTGGTCACATAACAGCTACGATGGATATTAACGCCATGTCCTACTAAAAAAAAAGCCTAATAAAAACCTTTCGTCAAGCATAACTCAAAAAATATTTGTCGGATTTCGTTTCTGATTGCACCAGAAGGTACCTATGAGGGTCAGCTACTGAATGCACATACTATGAAAAATAAGCTCCAAACCGTTAAAAAATTATACAAAAAAAAAACTGATAAAAAAAGCACAATTTATCTGCATACGTCACAAATATTTGGTGTGCGTCACTTTCACCGGTGGCGAGGCTAACGAGAAAGACAGGCTACCGCGGTGGGTCCAATTCTTCTTTTTTTAGACTGCTGGAGTCACGTGATGCTCGAATGCACCAATGAAGGTGTGCGAAAAGAGCATCACGTGACTCCGGCTCTCTGTAAAAAAAGAAGAATCAGACCCACCGCGGTAGCCTGTCTTTCTCGTTAGCCTTGCACCGGTGGATGTTTTCGTAGACGACTGGTTTGAACACATGGAGCAAATAATAATAATAAAAAAAAACCGCACGCAGTAATAATGAAGTGCCATAAAACATATTTAAATTTAATCAAAACAGAAAAAGAAATCTGTTTGTTTTTTCATTTAAAAGAAAAAAGGCATAAAAACTTTGATTTGAGATTTGCGATAATCTCTCAATAGGATTTTTTAATCGCCAAAACCATCTTTTATATTTCGCGTGTGAAAACAGGAAACAATTATATGATGTTTAATAAAATATTTTGCTTTATAGCATCATTTCTTCTTATTTTCTTTATTGCCGAAACGTCAGTGAAGGCTTACTGTGGAGACACGAAAAGTTTTGATTTCCGTTTGTCTGTCTGTCTGTCTGTTCCGCGATAACTGCCGCAAAAAGCATCCGATCGGCTTGAAATTCACTGGGAATGTTGATGAGGTACCCGGACTTAGCTGTATAGTTTTTGGTTAAATTTGGTTCATTCGTTCGGGAAATATAGAACATTTTATTTTGCTCTGTAATGCTTGTCTATGGCAAGTCAGACGATTTTCAAATTTTCATTTGTTGAAAGAAATGGCTCATATAAAAAATGGATTTAAATGGTAAATTTTGGATGCTGAAATTTTTAAATAAGATTATTAAATTATTCCAATTAGTTTGAAATTATGTCAATATATTTGCGAGATTTTTTAAATTAGGTTTATAATTTTTGGGGAAACTTTATGCATGTTTTCCAATAATATAAAACATTTTGTTTTATCAATTTGACATAATACATATTTCATTTTTTACCTTTTCTTTCATCAGTTACCTAGCAACGAATTTGGTCTTAATAATATTAGTATAAATGCGTCTATAATGTTTCAGTAAAGCCAACGTCAAAACGGATGAGTTAATGCATTTGTATTTTTGCATATAGATGAATTTTAGCCCCAGAAATAAAAATAGGCAATATTTTATTTATTTTATTCAAAATATTTTGCTTAAAAATACAAAAGTTCATTATTTTCATAGAGAATAATAATGTGACATTTTTTCATAAAGATTATCAATGTTTCTTTAATCGTTGCCAAGAAAATCAAAACCCTGAATAATATTTTCTCATAACAATTTTCAATTGAAAGATTTTGACGTGAAACAGGAAAATGAGAAAAAAAAATAAGAATAAAAAAATTAATATGGCGACATATTGGGAATAAAAAGAAAACTCTCAAGTATTTCTTAATATAACAAGATGAAAGGTTTTGAGTAAGTACGAATAGCAGATGAATTAGACGTCATTTATCAAAAGAAAAAAAAAAAAAAAAAGATGTTGGAATAAAAAGACCTTGGCTAAAATAAAATGAACTATTATTTACGGAGGAAAGAGATAGATGGAGATGCAGTATGCCGTAAAAACAGTTTGCAATATGATGTGCGTTATCGCCCAGATTTAAATGCCATCATTTGGCCCAAACAAAACAAGCACGTGGAACAGGGACCGAATTCTTTGACTTCATCCGTGCATTTTTTCTGTAAAATGAAAATGATCTGCTTATATTTAAGCATTCTAAAGTAGCATTTCATCATATTATGAATTAAAAACTGTATTACTAAAAATATTTTTCTTTTCTTTCTTTCTTTTTTTAAGCACGCCGTTGTGTTTCGGTCGAATGTAGCGGATTTTAAGGTTAGATTTTTGGCGTCACTTCAAGATTTACTGTTTGCGTACGGTTGGTTAACATGGGGATTTTATTTTAAATTTTAAATTTATTAATTTATAAAAAAAAAACCTTATGCTTATCCTTATAAATCACAGCGTAAAAAGAAATCTATGATATACTATAACCATCCGCACAATCAATAAAACATTACGAATGTAAACTTAAATAAACTACGGAGGGTTCAGGGGGCACAGCCCCCCTGAAGAAATGCAATTTTTGATTTAAAAAGTTACCAAAATTAGCAGCTCATCAGAACTTTAGAACATCAGTGTATAACCACTTGTTTAACACATTTAATTTCTGAAACTTTACGAAGTATTTTGTATTCTTATAAATATTTACAAACAGGACTGACTGATTTTAAAATTCAATAACTTCCAAACGGTGGCAGATATTAAAAAAATTCTTGCAGGAGGGTTATGCATAAAGTCAAAAGTTTTATTACAGTGATTTTCGATTTTAGTTCGAATTACAAACAATAGATGGCGCTGTAAGCAATAGTCGCTAAATACAGGCTCGATTTTTGGTCCTTTCTGTTGTTCCATGCAGAAAAAGGAGATGGAAATATATTATCCGGGCCACGAAGTACCAAAAATCGAGCCTGAATTTAGCCTCTATTGATCGCAGCGCCATCTATTGTTTGTAATTCGAACTAAAATCGAAAATCACTGTAAAAAAACTTTTGACTTTATGCATAACCCTCCTGCAAGAATATTTTTAATATCTTTCACCGTTTGGAAGTTATTGAATTTTAAAATCAGTCAGTCCTTTTTGGGACACCCGGTATGTAATTTGAAAACTTTAAAAAGCGATTTGTAGGAAGATGAATATTACGCAATGAGTGTTAAAAAACAATGACTTGCAAAGATGACGTTGAGGCTCCTGATCTGCAGATTTATTGCCGAAACGTCAGTGAAGGCTTACTGTGGAGACACGAAAAGTTTTGGTTTCCGTTAGTCTGTCTGTCTGTTCCGCGATAACTGCCGTAAAAAGCATCCGATTATCTTAGAATTAAGGATGCATGTTGGTGAAATCCCCGGATTTAGCTGTATAGTTTTTGGTTAAATTTGGTTCATTCGTTCGGAATATATAGAACTTTTTATTTTGCGACTTAATGCTTTCCTATAGCAATTCAGACGATTTTTCCATTTTTATTTGTTGAAAAGAAATGGCTCATATGATTGAAGGATTTAAATGCTAAATTAAGGATGATGAAATTTCCTAATTAGAACCATACATTATTCATATTAGTTTGAAATTTTGTGTATACATTTGTCAGAGTTTTTAAATTCGGTGTATAACTTTTATGGAGGGATTTTATATATGTGTTTCAATAATATAAAATATTTTTTTTAATATAAATTTTCTTTTTAAGCACATATTTAATTGTTTTTGTTACCTTTTAACTGTTACCTAGCAGCGAACTACACCTAAAAATATCGTAAATGTGAAAGTATTTGTAATTGTTTGAAGTTAAATCAAAGTCAAAAGGGACGAATTAATGCCTTTGTGTCTTTACATATAGATGGAATTTACCACAGAAATAAAGAAAGACTATGTTCTATTTATTTTGTTCAAATATTTTTCTTTTAAATTAAAAAGTTCATTATTTTCATAAGGAATAAATCAACATATGCTATGAAATTTAACAATCTTTTTTTTTTTTTTTTTTTTTTTTTTTTTTTTTTTTTTTTTTTGCCGTTGCCACGAAAATTCAATCCCGGAATAAAAATTTATCCTAAACAGTTAATTTTGATTTGAAAGATTTTTATGTGCGAGAGGAAAATGAAATAAAAAATAGACATGAATACGCCTTCATATTAGAAAAACAGTGAAAATACGAAAAGAAGGTGAATTTGATCTCATATATCAAAAAGAAAACGAATACGCTTTGAGGTTGAAATAAAAGGGGCTTGTGTTCTATTATATTAAGGGGATATTAATTCTTATTATTAAAAAAAAAATGTTACTAATACCTCATGGTCTGCACAAAACTAACAGAAATGTTAATTCTTAATCGAAAATTCCAATGAGAAAAAAACAACTTTTGAAAAGCAAATATATAGTAAATATCAAAATTATGCACCGAAAAATTATCGTTGTCGAAAATGACGTCATTGTATCGGGAAATAAATATTTTCATTCTTAAAAACCAAGCATTAACTAGATTGCCTGAAAAAATGTTTTTTGACGGGTGTTACTTCTTAATGCCGCCTCATTTCAGAAAATATGAATGAAAATTATTTTATTTTTAAAGGAAATTACATTTTCATTCATAAAACCTAAACGTTTAATATAATTGCGTCAATGTAAATCATCTTCTGTGTTACCAGTATTGAAAAATAAGGTTCGGAAGTGTAAAAATAAATCTAAGATTTGCGCTAACCATTAGCGCAATCAATAAAAAGTTACGTATGTAAATTAACAAGACCACGGGGGGTTCAGGGGGGCAGAGCCCCCCTGAAGAAATCTACTTTTATACCAGAATTAACAGCTCATGATAATTTTGAAATATCCTTCCATAACGTTTTTAATTTAATGCTTCTAATGTCTGAAAACTTCGTATTTTTTATTGTTATAAATAATTACATAATTTGAAAACTTTAAATTGCGGTTTGCAGGAAACTGAATATTACCAAAGTGAGTCTAAAAACAATGACTTGCAGAGTTGACGTTGAGGCTTCTGATCTGCAGATTTACTAGTTAGTTGCCGAAACGTCAGTGAAGGCTTACTGTGGAGACACGAAAAGTTTTGATTTCCGTTTGTCTGTCTGTCTGTCTGTCTGTTCCGCGATAACTGCCGCAAAAAGCACCCGATCAGCTTGAAATTAATTGGGCATATTCGTCAGATACCCGGACGTAGCTGTATAGTTTTTGGTTAAATTTGGTTCATTCGTTCGAAAAATATGAAAGATTTTATTTTTCTTTATAATGCTTTTCTACGGCAAGTCAGACGATTTTCAAATTTCGATTTGTTGAAAGAAAATGGCACGTTTGATTAATGGATTTAAATGTCAAATTATGGATACTAAAATTCCAAATAAGGGTTTTAAATTATTCCTATTATATTGAAGTTTTATCAATATATCTATCAGATTTTTTTATTTACGTGTATAATGTTTTGAGGACATTTATACATGTATTCCAATAATATAAAGAATTTTTTAATTAATTTTCTTGTTTTACATGATACATATTTCTTTTTTTTTCCCTTTTCTTCGTTGCCTAGCGACTGTTATTCGTAGCCTATCATTGCGTCAAATATGAATGAAGTTAGTAAATTACGTTAATTTTGTTGCAGGTACTATTAAAAGGCTATCACAAAAAATTTTTTTTCGCGCCAAATCGATGCAATTTATGCAATTAACAGTGGGCACGATAATGAATTATTTTCCAGTAGATTTATAGATCTCCAGATATGCATATTTTGGGGGGCTTTTAATATGTTATTACTATCGCATGGATTAGGATGTTTAAACTAATGTTTAACCATGCTATAAATGAAAAAAAAAAGTACAGTTAAAGGCATGTAAATCCTTTTTAACACTTTCCAACATGGATGAAAAGTATTTATGACTTCAGTTTTTCTATCTGTCGCCTGCCGTGTTTCTCTAAGTGCTCTAACTCGCTTAAATATAGTCGGGATTACATGTAATTGATATACGTTATTGAGGTTTGCCAAAGTATGTTTGGTATTAAAAATGAAGAGTGTAGCATTCATAGCTTAATTACAGGGCACTCAAAACTATTCCGTTACATTATAGTCTTTGGGAAAAATCGTCTGCAGTGTATTTCAATAATGTTACACAATTTTAAACGTAATGAAATTTATATACTTTATTAAGGTGCTCTAGAACCTGGTTACTATAAAATATGTTATGTGTAGCACTTACAGCATGCGTACAGGGAACTCAAAAGTATTCATAATATTACAATCTTTGAAGAAAATCCTTTTGTGGCGTTTTTTAATGATGTTACTCTGTTACAAAATAATAAAATTGATATGTATTTTTGAAACATTTTTGTAGTATATGGGGTGCAAAGCATATGTTTTTTTCAGGGTCACACAAAAGTGGTCGATTAAAATGTGGTCTACGGGGGGGGGGGAAAAAAACTCTTCACAGCTTATTTTAACACATTAGCGACGGGAAACGAGAATTCTCGTTTTTATTCAGAATACATCACTGGCTAAGGGAGTGACTTCTACCTTACAGAAAAGACATTTATATTGTGTTGTCCATATTTTTTATAGATTGTAAGACATTATACATTACATCCGTACATTGAAAGATATTTACTGCTGCATAAACATGAAAAACATATCTCAGAAACCAATTTCCGAGACACTTTCAGAAGAGGGAGGAGCTTCTACTGTTTTTAAACCCAGATTTAATTAAATTGCCTGTCGTCAGTGTGTTAATTGTGTTGCACTAATTCAAACATTATGAAATTAAATTACATTACTGTGGTTGACTACAAGAAGCTTGAATATGATTTGTATCGTATTTATCGTTCATTTATAGGGTCACATAAAAAATTTCGGATACAGTTCTGGTCTATTAGGGATGATTGCTGAAGAGCATTTTCGATTATGGTGTGCTTTTTAACGTTAAGTAAATTTGTGCTTAATAAGTAGTGCTTAAATATTGTATAGGCCATGTACAGGGATACACAAATGAATTCGTAAGTATAAATGAAAATGAGCGCGAATTGCTTCAGTGTTTTTTTTTTTTTTTTTTTTTTTTTTTTTTTTTTTGAGTTATGTATTTCCCAGCCCAATTACATTTAGTATACTAACAAATGTTTGCAGAATTTAAATAGAACCATATACAGGACTCCGCAGAAACTGGATATATGGTGCACACTATGCATACTAATCCCCGGAAATGTGATATGAGCAGTTTTAAGAGGGTTTTTTGTCTGCATTAAATTTAAATGTTATAGACGACGCGTAAAAATCTTCACGTAATATACAGGGCTGTAGAAAAGAATTCATGTACGTTTCCGTCTATTGGTAGAATTTACTAAAGGACATTAACACAATTAATTGATAATTACAAATGTAAATTAAATTACACTACGAAGGGGTTCAGGGGTACTTTATTATCTAAAAATTACCAGAATAAGTAGCTCATGAGATTTTCAGAATACCATCACATAACAAGGGGTTTAATTTAACGCTTCTAATGTCAGAAACCTTCGAAATATTTTTTCGTTTTATAAATGTTTATGTAATTTCAAAACTTTAAATTTCGTTTTTTGTAGAAAGATTAATATTACTCAAAGGGTGCTAAACACAATGAATTATAGAGCTAACGTTGAGGCTCCTGATCTGCAGATTTACTAGTTTTATTAGGGTTTCGTTCATCTGACGAAACCCTATTCGTCTCGCTCCTCTGTCTGTCTGTCTGTCCGTCTGTCACAGAGCCCGTTCTCAGAAACTATACATGTTGGAGACTTGAAATTTTGCATACTTATAGCTGAACACCACATATCATACGACAAATCATAAAATTTTGAAAAAGTCGTACATTTAACCCTTTGGGCTCCCAGATGTGTATTTTAAACAATTATTTCTAAGTCCGTCCTAATTAGGTTGGAGGCGTGATTTTGCATACTTATAGCTAAGCACCTCACATCAAAGGACAAACTATAAAATTTTGAAAAAGTCGTACATTTAACCCTTTGGGCTCCCACATGTGTATTTTAAACAATTCTTTCTAAGTGAGTCCCTAATTAGGTTGGAGGCGTGAAATTTGGCATACTTATAGCTGAACACCTCACATCAAACGACAAATCATAAAAATTTGAAAAAGTTGTACACTTAACCCTTTGGGCTCCCACATGTGTATTTTAAACAATTCTTTCTAAGTGAGTCCCTAATTAGGTTGGAGGCGGGAAATTTGGCATACTTATAGCTGAAAACCTCACATCAAACAACAAATCATAAAATTTTGAAAAAGTCGTACATTTAACCTTTAGGCTCCCACATGTGTATTATAAACAATTCTTTCTAAGTGAGCCCTAATTAGGTTGGAGGCGTGAAATTTGGCATACTTATAGCTGAAAACCTCACATCAAACAACAAATCATAAAATTTTGAAAAAGTCGTACATTTAACCTTTAGGCTCCCACATGTGTATTATAAACAATTCTTTCTAAGTGAGCCCTAATTAGGTTGGAGGCGTGAAAATTGGCGTACTTATAGCTGAACACCTCACATCAAACGACAAATCATAAAAATTTGAAAAAGTTGTACACTTAACCCTTTAGGCTCCCACATGTGTATTTTAAACAATTCTTTCTAAGTGAGCGCCTATTTAGGTTGGTGTCGTGAAATTTTGCATACTGATAGCTGAACACCTCACATCAAATGACAAATCATAAAATTTTGAAATAGCCTTACATTTAACACTTTGGGCTCCCACATGTGTATTTTAAACAATTCTTTCTAAGTAAGCCCCTAATTAGGTTGAAGGCGTGAAATTTTGCATACATATATATAGCTGAACACCACATATCATACGACAATTCATAAAATTTTGAAAATATCGTTCATTTAACCCTTTGGGCTCCCACATGCGCATTTTAAGCAATTCTTTCTAACTGAGCCCCTTATTAAATTTGAGATTTGAAATTTTGCGTACTTATAGCAGAAAACCTGAGGCCAGGCGACAAATCATAAAATCTTGAAAAGGAGTTACGTTTAATCCTTTGAGCTACCACATGTGTATTTTAAGCAATTATTTCTAAGAGAGCCCCTAATTAAGTTGGAGGCATGTATTTTTGCATATGTATAGCTGAATACCTCAAACCACACGGCAAGTCATAAAATTTTCATAAAGTCGTATATTATTTACTCCTCCGGGCTCTAACTTGTGTATTTTAAGCAATTTTTCTAACATCCGCCCTTTTCACCCGGGGAGCACTTTTCCAACTTTTGCCGACACCCCTTTGCGCATTCTTTCATATTATAAATCATAGCCTTACACATTTTAGTTCAACTTTTTACCACCAGGGGCGCCTACTTATCTCGAGTGCTATCGGCCCAATCCCCTTGACTAATATATCTACGGAGTGTATATGAAACGAAGTTTCGTTCTGATAGAGGTTTGTTTTGAATAGAGTACGCCCCTGGTCGCGAAATGCGGAACTAACAGATTTTTCAAAAGGATAAAGTGTTTTGAAAGGAATATTACACAAAACCCTCTGTGCGATTTGTAATCACACTTATCCACTTGTTTTTTGCATGCTTTCTTTTAACTTACAGTTATATTTGTCTGTGGCACTCAAATCTTGTGATTCATTTTTCACCCACTTCCTGTTGACATAGAGTTTTGAAATTTGGTATATATATGCATTCCTGAGGGCAATACATGAATTGGACATTGATTTTTAAAATTCGGTCCCTAAGGGGGCAACGTTAGTGGGGTGGGTGAATTAATGGTTACGTTTGATTTTCTTTAGAGAAATCAGCATTAGCTTCAACAATGAGTATTTTTTTTAAAGTACTAATGACAGGGTTACCGCGATATCGCCAAACTTTGGCCAACGTGTTGAAATATCGTCAAATTTGGCAACAAAAAGTTTTTATATATGAAGCCAACTTGGAGATAACTGGCTAATTTGGCAAAATTCCCATTTAAATCCTTTTATCTTTCATAATTGAACTTACCGATTTAAATTTAAGGTTCTTTTCAAGACTTTTCTACTATTTAGTACATTTAAAAACATATATGTTTTCTAAATTTTTGTGAATTTTAATGAAAGTATGATTTAAAAAAAAAATCCACTTATATTAATTTTTTTTTTTTTAGTCTTTAAAAATGAAATTGGTACTTTTCCTGTATAAAGGTCTTTGCGAGATAGAGAAAATAGGTTTGGCGAGACAAGTAAGCTTTTTATGCGTATTTTCGTGCAACTTATTCATTGTTTCATATACTCAAGCAATTTTTTAAAGATTTATAAAATTTATTTTGTGTAAACAAACCACTTACCTATTTTTGTATACAAGCAAAGGTAAATTGTATATAAAAAACAATGATATATATATATAAATAAAATGTTTATATTTATGTCACAGATGCCATATACGCACCGGGTTTGGCGTGATTTTTTATACCAATTTGGCGAAAACGTCGTTTCGAATACCAGTTACATATAGCGTGCTATAATAGCACGTTATTTTTTATTTCAATATGAAAACAAAATAAAGTGATAAACAAGATATTTTCTATTATTTTTAAAAGGAAATAACAATCAATAAATGACATAATTATAGAAAAAAACAATTTATAATAACGTTATATATGGTTACATCACTGGTGGCTCGTGACTGGCATTTGGGGGGGCACTAAATCCATAACTGCCAAATTTATTCTTCTCTTACCACTATTGCTTTAAAAGAAGTCTTTGCCATATTTGTCGGATTATTCGACCATTCAACAAGGTAATGATTTCTTTCAAAAAATAATGGTAAGAAAAGAATAATACTGTCCGCCATGCAAATAGTGCCACAAAATATAACAGTTACGAGCCGCCACTGCTTACCATGTCAGGCAAAGTAACGCCACTTTGGCGCCAATTAGATACCTCTGTGCGTTTATGACATCTGTGCCATATTTACTTGTAAAAATAAATATAAACGTTTATCAAGTTTATTTTCATAGTTATTTATATCTTTTTGCAACAAAGCTCACTTTTTGAGACCGAAACTACACAAAGTTTGAAAAAAAAACTAGAAAACGGGAAGTCTGTTTTTTCAGAATTTAGTGTCACAACCGATGACAAACCGAATACATAAATATAGATAGTACAAAACATATTTCAGTTTTGAGATTTAAAACACACGCTTTTATTTTTGTACAGAATGACGTCATCCGTATCCGCTGAAGAGTTCTTCATTTGCGATCCAAACTTAAACAACTTCTACAGTAAAGTACGCATAGAACTATCCCTGAGGTTATCGCTGAATAATACACAAATCCAGAAAAAGAGATGTCGTCTATAATAGCTCCACATTTTATCAGAAATCATTCATTTATATTTTTTCAAAATAGCACGTATTTTAATTATATATTTTTAAGTTGTTAAGGGAAAAAGGCAACAAAAACGTATAATTACTATTTTATAACTATTTTCCCCCTACTTTCTACAGAAATGGAGTACTTGTGTTGCTAAAACTAAACAAATGGCGCTAAAAACTACAAAAAATTAATGTTTCAAAAATAAATTGAATTGCAGTTTTCAATCAAATTGCATTTAAAAGTAACTTTTCTCTCCAATACGAAGGTATAAAAATTGAAAATGTGCGATGTTTAAAAGTTAAAAATCTTAAATTAGTAGAATAGAGAAAATTAAGTTAAATTGCAGTACAGTATTTGGCACTACTTAGTTATCCCATCGATCAAAAATCTATCGACAAACTATAAGATTGAAAGCCAATAATGGTTGGTCGTAAATGTCGCATTCTAAATACCTTATTAGCATGCATTTAATGCTTTTCATGGTATTTCGCTGTTACATGGACTTTGGCATTTTTGTAATAAGCGCGCAATTCGGTGTTAAGAAAGTGAGATTTTTTGCCAAATGATATAAATGACTATGAAAATAAAACAGAATAAGTATTATACTGGTTTATATATATATATTTATATTTAAAAATGCATCTGCCAACACGTATTAGATAAGTTATTTATGTTTGTATATAATCTAATATATAAAAATGAAAATTTGTCTATCTGTCTGTTTGAAATTCTATACAAATCCAAAGTTTGAAAGCCAGAATTGTGAAAAGATACGTACATGTGTTTTAAAAGACGGCCGAGGCAACTAAAGTAATCCGGAATCGAAATAATTTATAGTTAATTTTTAGTTAATTAAAAACCACCAATTTAACAGCAATTTTTTATCAAATTAAAAAATTTTTCGTTATAGCAGTTGCTAACAATTAAGATACACAATAAAATTCTTACAACAACAATTAATTTTCTAATGTAAGATTTCCACGTGAAAAGTGAAAATGAAATAAATAGTTTGCCGAATTTAAAAAAAAAAAAGGTTAATATTACGTCGTACCTTTTCTATTGCAAGGTTTCCACGTGAAAAATGAAAATGAAATAAATAGTTTGACGAATTTAAATGAAAATGAATATAACTTCATAACTTTTCTATTTCAAGATTTCTACGTTAAAAAGGAAAATATTACGTCGTATTGGAAATATAAAGGACGTGGTGAATATAGTATAACGTCATATGAGTGTGAAAAAACGTATTGAAGCATGATAAAATACCCGATTATGGAAATATTGGCGTATTTTATCATTATTGCTCCAATGATACATTGAAATAAGTTCATTTAAAGCTGTATTCTTTTGCGTCTGTTATATGCATTTATACATTTTTATATTGTGTTTCCATTTGATTCATGTGTACAACACTTCGACTGCTTTTTTTAATGTTTGTTTTATGTTGTATGTTAAATTTTGAAATTGATTTTTCAGAACAAACATTCTTCAAATTCTGGGCAACGCCGGGCACTTTAGTTTGTAACAGATAAATGGCTTCTGTATCTGTACATCTATGTTAATATCATAAAGCGTTATAATATTATAAAATGTATAATATTATTAATGTTTGTGCGTTTGTGAGGTGTTATCTCTCAAACTACATAGCCAACTTAAAATAATGTTTGTGACCATATCTGCTCCGAAAAAAAGACTATTTTATGTCAGTGCAACAATCTACATCGCTGCAAGAGCAAAAAAGGTCTAAAATTGCGATTTCTGTGATACTGATTTAAAAATTTAAATTCGGTGTGGTGGTTATTTTTAAGATGTAAATACTCGTTACGAAAAGGTTCGAAAATTCAATTTGACAGATAAACGTAAAAATTTCTAGAATGGTTCTAAATTATGACTTATTTGGAATAGTGAAAATTCTGGGATACTGTTGGGATTAGGAACTAGAACTTTGGCATGGCAGTAATTTCTAAGATGTAAATGCTCGTTGTAGAACGAATTCTGAAAAATCGAAAGACTAAACAAAATGGAAAAAGATCTAAAGATGATCTAAGTTACGAAGTACATGGAATTGTTAGGAATATTAACATGAAAATTGATATGGCTGTATTTATCATGACGTAAATTCTTGCAATAGTACAATTTCTAAAAATGTCGCTATATAAAACACCGCAGAAACAAAAAAACTTTCGAAATTTTTCTATTTCTATGTTACGGCTGATCCCAAAATCTTGAAATTTTGATTCGGGTTAGTTCTAAAATATAAAATTGTTTCTATGAATGGTTTCTAAAAAATTAAAAATTTAGAAAGACGAAATGAACGGAAAGCGTTCCCGATTACCATTAATTTGAAATTATTAGGTAGAGAAACTTTAAATATTTCATAATGCTGCATTTCCTCCACAAAACATGCAATTTAAATGCAACAAAACGGATAGATACCCATCTAGCATTAAATAAATTGTGTAAATATTGAATAAAGACCTGTATGTAACAGTGAGTAGGTTGCCCGAAAGTGCTTGTTAAAGTATTCTTTCTCTAGACTTTTCTCTTTCGCCAAGGCCACTAACAGAGTGAAGTGCCGTTTTATATTTGATATGAATTTTTTTCTGATTTTTTTTTTTTTAGGCATTTTATCATAAGGTCATATTCTCAATTGTCATTAGTAGATTTTATTATATATTAACTTGTTCTGGTCAAATTTCATAATCAGATTCATATTGGCGTATTTTAGCTTGCATAATTTGCTGAAAAAATGTGTATGGATTTGTAAATTACTTCAAATGACACTTTGACAGCTCAAAGGTTACGCAGACGATATATACAGATCTTGTGTCATACTTTATGCTGCAATTATTGCCGATTTCTTTTATTTAATACGTGCTAAATACAGCTCAACTTGTGCAGAATATGTTTGAAAACAAAACAATACAGCATATGTAGTGGACAGCATACCCTCATCATTTAAATCCGATCGAGCATATCTAAAACACACTCTAACGTCGTATTGCATGCCATTGTTGATGTGTTAGGAACTTTGATATTATATCAGATTTTGAAGAGAGAATTCCCCAATTCTTATCGACAACCTCATTGCATCTGTGCAAACAGATATTGTACAATATTAACTATCCCAGGGGAGCACACACATCATATAAAGTACAGTCCATTCCTTCCAAACTTCATATATTTGTTATTTAAAGTTACTCAAACTGGTGCGAAGAGTCTGATTATGCTCTTGACAGCATTTTATACAGTTAAAATTCCGATATAAGATAATTTAGTGTTTCATTTTCTATTTTACTTTTAATATATTGCGTACTTTCAATTTTATATCCATGCATGGCTGTCTTGCATGGTTTGCTTTCCCATTTTTTTAAACAGTGTATATGAATTTATATATAAGATTTTGTAATTATATGATTTGTTTATTTTCATCATTTCAATTTACCGCAGTAAATGGATAATTAAAGATGACATCTCATTTTCTTTGCTTCCACACGTTATTATTAAATCTATGTTCTTTGCAATATCGCTCACACTAATCCCTCTGAGGGAAGTCCTAGTGTAATGTTATACGATAAAATCAAAATTAGAAATATTGTTGTCCTAATATTTCCCACTACCATGATTGCTTAACTTTACATTTTTTTTAAATGTATCTTGTCCAACTATATCTTCTGAATGAACATAGTTTAAGATTTGTATTAGACTTAATAATTAAATTTAAAGAATTTTGTGATTAAATTAAACAAACCCATTTGATGTAATTAGTCTGTGTTTTCTTGTACTTAGACATATGTATATATAAAATAAATTATTTTCCACTTTGAATTCAGTCCCTTACAAACACTAAATTATTTTTATGTGTTTGTTTCACAATAAGGCCACTGGACTTTTGGGGTTTAGGAGCCACTTTCTCCTTCCAGATATTGGGAATCTGCATTATGTAAAATTTTATAATTTTCACTATTTCTAGTTCCAAGGAATGTAATTTAAAGCACGCTTACAAGGTAAATTTAATGATGAATGAAATATGATCTATATAATGCGAAATTCTGTAATATGCAGAACTTCTCATCCCAAGGTGTGTTATAAAGATCTATCGTATTTATCTTCATGTGTAATTCACTCACCAAAAACCCTAAAGATTTAATATCTGCGAGTGCTTTTTTTTTTTTTTTTTATGCTGTGCAGTAGGGGGAGAGAGGGGAGGAGAAATGTACATTTGGGGAGTTGGGGCTTCATTTATTTATGTTAGTGAGCAACAAATATTGCAGATTATTTTTTTTTTTTTTCAAACTAAAATTTGAAAGATTTTAATTATTTAGGTAAGCTGGAGAGATGGGTGAGAAGGGAGAAGTGAAATTTTTGGGGCTCAGGAGATTATTTTATATGATTTACTATTATTGCCAATAAAGAGCTTTAAAGAAGGATGGTTGGAAGTTTATATATATATATATATATATATATATGTATGTTTAAAGAGCAATATTTCTTGCTATTTTTCTTAAGACAGTAAATTTTTTATTTAGTAAAATTTAACATAGCTTTTTATATATCTGAAACAAACCAACAGAAATACCATCTAAACATGCATGTTGTGAATTACTTCCATATTTACCAATGAGTGGTTTAAAAAAATCTCATAGCACAGTGCTCTTTAAAATTGAAAGATGAGGCATCTTTTTTTGCGGGGAGGTAGAGGGAGAGATTGAAGGTGAATAGAAATCCTGACTATGAATTCTTTGTCTGGTCTTTAATTTTTGTTGTTGTTGTTTTATTTTTTTTATCATTAACTTAAAAAAAGTACTGATATCAATACAAAAACCCTTAGCGAGTTAAAAGTTTGTGACGCAGCGCTTTATCTTATGCTCTAAGAATTTTAAATAATCTATATATATTTATTTCATCATTTTATTTTTTTATAATTGCATGTGCAAAAATTATTTTCATTTTAAAAAGATGTATAAAAGTTTATTCATTGATGCATTATCATTCATATCTCTCATAAATTCAAAATATGAGTTTTAAAAGATATGATATCAAAATTTAAGTGACGCCTTGATGTTGCTTAAAACGAATAGTTTTAAAATTCAATTTAATTTTTCTTTTGGCTAAATGCATTTACACATCTAAACAATACTTTTCATTTTCCAATGCACTGTTGAATATATTACTTTCACTGAATCTGTATAATGCACTGAAATGTATTCATTTGAATAAATTGATTTATCTTTTGTGCCACGCTATCCAAAAATCAAAAAAAATTTATGTAAATAGTTTTTGTGTCATTGTATCCAAACTAAGTTAAATGTATGCAAATGTATAATATGACGAAAAAAACTATTTACATAAATTTTACTTTTGATTTTTGGATAGCGATTTTTGTCCCATCCCAAGGTAAAAATTACCGAAGAATTTAAATATGTTGTCAAAAATAGGTGTTAGTATAAAAAAAAATTGAAGTCGGGTACAATTACTATATGTAGATGACACCCTAAGCAAACTATAAGTACTTGAATGGCGTTTTACATTTTTTTGGAAAAAGCAGAAGCTCTTTCAGAAAATAAGGTACTGTCAAGGTCGGTGTTTTGATCCGAATTCACGACGAGTCAGCGCAAGAAAAAGGAAAAAAAATTCGTCACGTGACAAGGATTGCTATAACTCAATAAGTAATTTATTCATCAAAAAATGGAAAAATCTATTCAATTCCATATCGCTTCAATTGTCATGAATGCAGCTATTACGCCTTCGTTTAAGTTTAAAAAATGAATCAGAAAAGGTGTAAGAATATTTCGCGTTGTTGAACAGCGAATAAAACATGAAAACAAATAAATAAATTTTCTTTTCTCTTATGTTGTTCAATTTGAACGTATAAATCTAAAAATTATCTGAAAATGCACTCATTACTTACTTATCAACTTCAGTGGCATTGTTTTGCCCGGTGTTCCAGTGGAATCAGTAAGTTCACGTTTGAATCTGCATATAATAGTAAGAACATCCCGAGGTGCTAGCTCAGACTTTCGCTCCAGTAATTCTGATCGTTTAATAATGTCCCCCATATCAAAGTCTGTTTCGTCATCGTCTATGGTTTCCGGAATTCCACTGACTAAATGTTCCACGGTGCCATCTAGTTTTTTCAAACTTATATTATATTCCAGAGAAAATTCTTGTTCCACATCAAAAGTTATATACATACGCATAAATTCTTCATTCAGTGTCGAATTTGGATACAGTTCCAAAAAGCACGATACATCATTTATGAAGAAAGATGGACTCTCATAACAAAAATCAGTATCTTTATTTTCTTTGATTGTGGTAATATCAGGGATTCTCCATTCAATGTGCGTTTCTTCGTACGATTTTTTTAGAACTGTTTCAATCATGCCAGTTTTTTTATTCATCGCCATTTGTGGTCAAACTGGAGCCCTCTTCGAAACAGAGATTAACAATAAATAACTCCTGAAAATAAATAAGACTTAATGAAAATATGCAAATAAACATTTATTGACTATTGAAAATGTCAACGTAAAATATCATTAAGGGGGCACAGGACTTTTAAACTTTCAAAAAATGAGTTTTCTGATCTGGGAGCACGGCAGTGCGTCCGCCAAGTTCGCACAAGCCGTAAGCTACCTTTTCCTGAACCATTTCGGCATACTTTTCACCCCCTCATAACGTCGTTTTAGGGAGAGATATAGAAATTTTTCTTTTATACACATATTCGTATGGTCAAACTGAACTAAGGTTCCACGATTTCATGTTTCTGTATTTAGTAGTTTTCGAAATATTGAATTCCGAAAAAGCGCCGTTTTGTCACTGACTCACTTCGCATCATCAAATAACTAAGGTACTTCTAAAAGTCGTAGAATCATGAAATTTCACAAGTAAGTCGGGTTTGTAGCACAATTAACCAGAAAAAACTGAAAACACAGAATTTCTGCCTCTAAACCCTTCATACAGGGGGTGTTCATTTGGCCGTAAACAGTTACTACGCATTCAATTGTGCCAATGTTGGTCGCCAAAACTCGATTACAGAGCTTTAAAGGCGGTCACGTGATTTCAAGCAGAATAACATTTTATATATCTGCTTTTCCAAAGATGTTTGTTAAATAGAAAAAATGAATATACCTAAAAATTTTAATCAGTATAGGTTATGATATATTTACGATATTAAAACAATAAAACATTTAACAAAATATAACCGCAATTCGGTACGTTTCCGATATAGTAGCCTTGGCGAAATACAGAAAATAGCCTTGACGAGAAAAGAAATTTGATAATAACGTATTTTCTGGCAACCTATTTACTGTGTCATATACACAAGCAATTTTTTCCATATGTATACAATTTATTTAATGTAAGGAACCCGTTTATTTATTTTTATATACGAACATAAATAATCTGTATATAAAAAATAATATTTTATACATGTATAAATAAAATGTTTATTTGTATATAAATACATATAAATAACATAAAAGTTCATCAGGTTTGTTTTCGTAGTTGTTTATATCATTTGGCAACATATCTCAGTTTCTGAAGTCCGAATTGCGCCAAGATTTTTAAAAAATGCCAAGGTCCCTATAGTGGAAAAATATCCTAATTCCATATGAAAGTTTAAAAATCTGCTTTTAATTAAATGAAATGTGTAACTAATAAAGCTGTCTTTAACGATGTGCGACAGATGCGGTGTCCGAAGTTCGCTGCTAATGTTATTATATTGTATTATAAGCCTACTTACTGTTAATTTATTGTTAATTTTAAATCTGTAAAAGAAAGATTATAGTTATAGATCAGATATGTTGGTTGCCAAAACTCGATTACAGAAAATTAGCCTGAGTTATAAAGGTATTACATGATTTCAAGCTGAATGAAATTTTATATGCTTTTACAAAAATCTTAATAAGGCAAATCTTTCAGTTTATCTGTCCATATTTCTATCTTTTACTTCCTTAAAACAAATTTTATTAAAGACCGGGAGGCGTCTGCACAGATCATCACCTCATCGAGTTGACGGCTGAAATTTTAGGATTAGTTAAATATCGATTAGTGTATTGAAATGTAACTGGTCTGCCAAGTCATATCTTTCTGGATACCACCTACAGACCCGATTTTACCGGTTAATTGGTGGATTTTCCATTGTGTTTTCCTGCACCCATTCCTCCATGTTTCCATACTTTTGAATGCAGGAAAATACAATAGTAAACCTATCAGTCACCCACTAAAATTAGGTCTTCAGGTGGTTTCTACCAAGATATGACTTAACGGACCAGTTGCATTTAAATATGCTAATCTAGTTTTAACTAATCCTAATATTTCACATGTAAACTCGATGAGGTGATGGTGTGTGCAGATGCCTCCCGGTCTATTATAAATGTCGGAATTCTAATCTCAATAGCACTCTGGTCAATCTGGCAATTATCCGTACTATTTATGGAACACTATTCCTTTAAGTGCGTTTTAGTGATGTTAAAGAACTTTATACATATGCATATAATACGTAATACATTTGCATGCGTATAATAAATAATACATATGCATCATTATGACGTCAGAACAAACAAAACATTTTTTGTCGCCAAATTTGGGAATTGACATGATATATTACCAAATTTCGTGACACTTCGCTAAATGTCGCCAAGCTTGGCGAGTATTTGACGTTTGTGGCTATTTTTCAATGAGTTAATTATTAATGCGAGCCATCTATTTATATTTTTCCGCATATCATCTGAATAGTTAAATAATATAACGTACGAATATTTCCAAAGTGCCAGTAGTTTCGTCACTGCTATTGTTAATATATTGTACTGTTATTATACATACTGTGACTATGTTGTTAATCTTTACTCTATAGAGGAAAATTAGCAGTCGCCACTCGCCACGTGGCGATTAAAGTTGTAAAAGTGGCGATTAAAAAATCGACCATCGATCGCCACCCTAGTCGCCACTCGCCAAGTGGCGATAAAAAATCTGTTATCGATCGCCAAGTGAAATATAGCTTTTTTCATAGAAACATGCGTCTCTACTTTGATTACATCTAATTAGCAAACTGGTTAATTCTTTTTTCTACCGGATGCAAGCAGATTGCAGTGATTTAGCTGTATTTTCAATATTTCGGCTTTTTGCCATTGCCCTTCAGTTGGATTATTTTTTCAAGAAGTACAGTTTTATTCTGCAAAATATGTTCATCAGCTTTGATTCCACATGCATTTCAAATAATTTCTTTTCTTTTTTTTTTCACAGGATGCAAGCATGTTTTAAGAACATTGCAGTATTTTCAATTTTTGACTCTTGCCACATGCTCACCAGTTAGATTATTTTTCTTGAAGAGATATTGTTTAATCCTGTGAAATACACTCACCAGCTTAGATTTCAGCTGTATGTAATTAATGTGTGTAGTATGTTAAAAACACATTTACTTATTAAATAAAATACAAATAACATTTTATTGTGTTTTATTTGATTATTTTTTTATTGTATACATCTAACTGTTGGAATTTCGATTTAGTTATTTTTTATATAAAGAAAGAAATAGTAATTTGATTGATAATAGTGTTTATGAACATATACAAATAATCTAAAAATATATTCTAAAATAAATCAATATGATAATAGATTTTGTGGTTTTAAAGTGTAATTTTCTTGAATTTCGATTGCTTCCCTATTCTTATCACGAATAGTTGGCTGGTATAAAACTCTGATTTATAGAAAAATGCGTATATATACAACGATTATAGTTTATCTAGATGTCAAGAAAGTTTGAAACATTATAGTGGCCACTAACTTTAAAAAGTGGCCACTAATGAAACTGAGTCTACCGGCCACTGGCTACTAACTCAATTTCCCAGTTTTCACCTATACTTTACTCTGCTGAAACTTCTGTATTATATAAATAGAATTTACGGAAACTATTAAAGCACCGAAACTGACAATTCTCCTTATGATTATTATAATTTTATAATATGTAACCTGTTAATCGATATGTACCGTTAGAAGGAATCTTCTATAATCCCGGTTCCTCACATTTTAGTTTTCAGGTTTCGAATAAAATTAGCTAAAAACTTAAAACCATGGCAAATTGGCTAGTTCTTCAACACGATTAGATGAGAAGAATGATAGATTATTAAATGGATCATAGCAGTGAGCCCGTAGACCTTCTAGTCTTCCGTAATCGAGTCTATTGAAAAGGTTAGCATGAAACAAAAAGATATTAGCATCAATGTGGTTTAATGAAAATGCAGATATTATCAAAGGATTTAATAAGAATCATTTCACTTGTACCCAATCGTATCAGTTAAAATACAATAATTGGCAGTAAGCCCAATTAGAAAAGATTACTTAATACGATTAAAAATTTCCGCATTAGAGAACGAATCGTAACGAATCGATAAGGAAACATGCATAAGTGAGTTAAGAGATATTTGTCATGAAAGCATATGAAAGCATCATGAAAGCATGAAATACATAACAACACAAAATATATGATGTGCTTCCATGATCATAAAGAGTTCTTCATTTCTCTATCAAAAGCTTCCGACTTGGCGAAAGAATGGGCAAGTAAATTAAATTATGAATAACAGTAACATGATGCAACGTTTAACATGCAATTAATAGAGTATATACTGCTTGCTAGAGGCGGCTAGTACTTTAAAATAAAAAAAAATAAAGTATGAATTTGTAAAGCTCAATAAAATAAATTTAGGTATTTTTATGCTAGCCGGGCGCAAGTGGCAAATCGCCAAATACTGTCCCCAACTCTATTGTTCATATTGCATTCATTTCATTTAAAAATATAAACTTTTCAGTCATCTCATTTAAAATAGATGCATTTCCCTCATTTTATTTAATAGAATATTTAACATAGAAATAAATAAATAAATAAATAAATAACAAATAATAACATAAACCAAAATATTTTATTTGAAAATCAAAGCATTGTTTCTAATTTACACATGTGAAAAATGAAAACTACTATTGGCGAAATAACAAAATGCTAATTAGGAGATTTGCTCCCGGCTAACATAAAAGTACTGAAATTTAAGTTTTTTTACATTAATATAGCTTAGAAAAAAACTAGAAAAAACATACAAAAAGTAGTGATATCCCAGCAAAAAGTTTTCGGTTTAAAAAAAAAAAGCGCCAAGTTCTCCTTAATGTTTCTGCCAGAAAAAGTAGTGATATCTGAAGTTCGCACAAGGGCACAAGTTAAAAGCCAAACATCCCAAATCTTTCATTGAAAATGGCTTCCTGCGACTTGGCCGTTAATGCCTTCGAGAGGGTTTTTCAAATTTTAAAGTATGTACAAATAAGTTACATGACAACTACATTTTTTGATTATTTTAGGCATTTTGTGCACAAAGTACAGAAATAAAATACACATTTAAAAAAAGCATTTAAACCACTTCAGTCTATTTAAATGCTTAGAAGTTAAATATAACAAAATACTTGTATTCAGAAGGTAATATCCCTAATTGCTAAAACATAATTAGTATCAGCTTTTAACAGTTTATAAATCGAATACCTCTTAATGTATGCAAACAAACTATAATAAATGTTCAAACGAAAAAAATCTCTTCCGCCAATGCACAAGATTTCAATATTATACAATATAATATAATGTAACATATTGTGAGATTTGAAGAAAGTAAATCTTGTTTTATTTCTTAGGTTTTACGTTAATGACTTTAGCTTTAGACCGTACGAAATGACAATTAAACCACATGTGGACTAAATGATCTGTAATCAAAACTATTGTTTGTTGAAATTGAATGGTATTTATCAGAAATCTTTTACTTATAATGTCTTTATGTGACTTTGCCTCTTTGCATACTAATATTAATTTTAATATTTAAATAATTCATAAATGCGAAATTTCCAATCATTAATTTTGAAATGCTGCAGAAGGCATTAACGGCCAAGTCGCAGGAAGCCATTTTCAATGAAAGATTTGGGATGTTTGGCTTTTAACTTGTGCCCTTGTGCGAACTTCAGATATCACTACTTTTTCTGGCAGAAACATTAAGGAGAACTTGGCGCTTTTTTTTTTAACCGAAAACTTTTTGCTGGGATTTTTATTTATTCTGAATTATTTTAAAAATTTCTCAACAATATGCAAAAATCCTCATTCAAAAATCTGCATTATTTCTCGAGTTATAATCACTTACAGACGGTGAATACAATTGAATGCCTGTTGATATTGAAACTTTAAAACACATTTTCTCAGATAAGTAAATTTGTAGTTTGCGCGCACTATTACTTTTAAACTATATAAGATACAGCTTTAAAAAATTAACCAAATATGCGTTTCTTTATATTCTTCATAGTAAAACAAAAAGGAAAAAAAACACTTTTCTTTTTTTACACTTGAAAAACTTAATAAAAATTGATTTTTTTTTTTTTTTTTTTTTTTTTTTGTGCTAAAATTTTTAACAAAACTTTTTGTATATGTTTTGGTTTTAATTTAGAAGTAGGTGTGTTCTATTTTGTTCAAAAATTGTTTTCTATATGCATTGTTTAAAGATTTACCATGCGCGCAGCACTTAATGATTTTAAATTACGCATTAGTAAGACGAATTTTTAAATTTAAAATTTAAATAATTGTTTTGTATATACAACATTTATTTTTCTAAATAATATGGCTAAGAATACTTTTGGCAAATATAGAAAAGAAAATATCTTAATTGCATATTATTTGTGTTTTGGTACTTTGAAAAAAGTGATGTTTTTGATCATTTCGACAAACTCAAAGGTCGTGTGCTCCCTTAATAAAAACTTAAATAATAAACCCTCACTCAGAAAAACTCGTCTGTATACACTAAATCTGGGCTTTCCAACCTTTCAGTATTCGCGGGTTCACCTCCAAATACTTTAAAATCCCAATGAGTCATCAATATAATGTTTTCGAAACCTGTAAAAAATTCATTAAAAAAAAATATATTTAACGGTAAAGGTTAACAAGCTAAGAAGACTTTTTTTTTTTTTTTTTTTTTTGACATCGAGTGATTTAATAATTTAAAAAATAGTTCTTATAGTCCAAAATCTTGGAAATTGTTATCGGTTATAAATAAAAGGGTTTTGGAGCTTGTGTAAAAATTCGTGAAAAAAAAATTAATATTGTAAAAAGGTTGTATGTTGTAAAAGGCCGTGCTTTCTTCTAACTCTTTTTTTTTTTTCGCATCGGGTCGTTTAATATTAAAAACAAAGTAGTTCTTACCGCCCCGTCCCAGCCTTCAAAATTTTTAAGAGTTATGAATATAATGTGTCGCTTATCCTACGTATAATTATCGTGCAAAAATATGAATATTTCGTTATAGAAATATGAGCAAAAGCTTCCATGTATTCACGTTCTGAGCGAAAATTTTGCAAATTTTATTTTTTTTCTGTAAATATTTCTAATCATTCTAATATTTCAAGATTTTTATGCGCAATGTAAATCGAGTGTATAAAGAACCTGTAAAAAGATTGTGGAAAGTATCAGGATTAAGTGGGTATTTTTCGTTTTCCAATTTCTAAAAAAATGAGCCCTAGGCCCCTACACGAAATTTGAAACAAAGTGGGGAAACCCGTAAAATTGAACTTTTTCAAACAAATTTTGAAAGGCGAAAATTTTGCAATTTCATTTTTTCGAATGTTTCGAGATTTTTATAAGCAATGGAAATCGACTGTATAAAGAACGAGTAAAAAGATTGTGTTAAAATACCTACATTTAGATACTTTTAGCATAGAAAATTAGTCGGATGTGCCAATCCCAAAACTTTTTTTTATCTTATACATGTAAATACTGCAAATTATCACAGTGCCAAAATTAAATGACAATCTATGCCATCATTAGAGATCTGCACTGGCCCGGGCTTGGCCCAAGATCCGTATCCGGCAAGATTATGTCAAAATTTCTAATGGGCCAGGACAAATAAAAAATCACGGGACCGGCTCATTTATGTTTTTCTCCTGCCCCGGACGCAAACACTCAACGTTCCAGCGCTTTTGACGCCAAACTCTGTAGCCAAGCGTTTTGGCGAGAAAACGAACTGTGCGCATGCAGCATTCTGTTCTCGTCAGTTTCGCGGTTGTTGTTTATGTTTTGTCGGATGTATGTTATGGATACCCTTATAGAATTTAAGGAGTCCCCCCCCACCCCATATTAAGTCAACGTATCCAAATAGTATTATTGATAATGCTAACTCGAATTTTGATTACGTTATAATAAGGTTATCGCTACAAAATAAGGATGAAGCGAAAAAATTCAAGCTACATCTTTGTAGCGTTATGAAGATAGAATGGATTGTCTATCGCGATAGCAACCATGTGAATTTGTCATTAAAAAAAATTAGACATCAGTCGGTTGCAAAAAAAAAAAATGATACAGAAAAAAAAAATTGTGAATTTCATCAATGTATCTCAGAACATCAATCGGTCATTGAAATAAAAACGCAAATTTTGCCTATTCGTTCTTAAAGAAAAAAAATAAATTTTGTTAATCACTTGTGGCAAAAAATCGCACATTTTTTTATCGTATCGCAGCAAAAAAAATTGTGAATTTTCGTGATTGGTAAAAATCTCAATTTTTGTCAATCGGTAGTAAGGGAAAAAATCATATAATTAGTCAATGTGTCACACAGTCGTATCGATCACGAATTTTTGCTCGATAGAGATAAAAGAAATGTAATTCATACTGTATAAATTTATTACAAAAAAAAAAAAAAATCATACTTAAAAAGTAAAAGTAAATTAAGTAGCCTTTATTTCAGTTATGTTTGTATTGGCAAATGCTGTGCAAATTAGCAAAGTCTATTCTACTCACATGACGACATTCATAAGCTAATATTAAATCAGTCGCATCCTTTACAAATTTAATGTTTGAATTTCGATACTTTAAAGTGATCTATTTTGCATGGAATATCTGAGGTCTATGTCTAATGTGACAGTTTTGAACATTTTATATTTTTGTTGCAGTTACATTCTGTAAAGAAAGCTTCTTTGACTTAACATTAGCTTGCGAATGTCATAATGTTACCAGGGTAGATTCTTAAAACATAAAAAATTATAAAAATGTTCATGATTTTTACATTTTTTTATATATATAGTATATAAATATCTATTTCATATAATTTTATATTGTATCAAAATGAAAATAATTTTTTGAATTTTCAAGTCAAAATTGTTGTTTGTTATATTTCTTTTCCATTTTCATTCTACAGTTGTAGTAATAATAAATATATATATATATATATATATATATGTATTGGTTATCCTTAAAAAACCACTGGTGCATTTTGATTTAGTTATTTGCATAGCCTGAGAATACAAATGTTTACAAAATAGTTTCTAAATTTACAGAAAAGTTTTTTCTTTTTATTTATTCATATTTTTGCTGAGGTATTGAGAATTAAGACAGCTGCCAACCTTACAATATTTTTAGAATAAAAAAACATATACCATACATGGCACCAAAAATTTAATAAAACTGTTTAATGATATGGCTTTTTTATTATTTAATAATATATCACTGCCCCCCCCCCCTCTCTTTATGTTGTACTTATTTGATTTAATTTCTTCGGAAAAATTGTGGTATAAAGTGTGTTTGACATTTAAAAACTGGATAGGTTGGCAGATATGGATTAATAACTTTTAAGTCCATTCTCAAATCCACTGGAACTAATTTCTGACACATTTTGAAATTCTCTTTTGTTCAGAAACACATGAAATTGGCAGAAAATACTGTTAAAGTCTGCATTTTAAATGAATTTCTGGATGCGACAGCGTAGGAAAGGAGAAAAAACCTGTCATTCCATGACAAAAATCACTTGTAAATCAAGTAATTTAGTTAACAAATGAAAAATGCTATTCGGTTCTAAATTTCTATTTTTAGATTTATTTATGAATCTATTTTTTATCGACTTTTTGTGTTTTAAAAAATTCAATTACTATTTCTGATACCTTGCCTTAATAGGTAACAAGTAAACAGTAATTAGGCCTACCAGTTATATTTTTTAGGTTAAAAGCATGTCAGGAAGTTTTGTTTTTGTTGAGCAGGGAATTTAAGAAGAGCTTTAAGGCTGTTCTCAAATCCAGAAGGGCAACTTTATGACATAAGTTTTAATTTATTTTTGTTCGGAAATGCATGAAACTAGCAAATGTCAAAAAATATAACTGTTGTTCAGAAACTATGTAATCGAACTGTTTTTTCGCAAACACGATAGATATTTCAGAAAATATTGTCAAAGTTGACGTTTTGAACCGAAGTTCGTGAAGAAAGCAGATAAACCAGTCAGCGGAGGGAGAAAAATTTCTTTGTCACGTGATTAAAATCGCTTATGATTCAATGGGCAATTTATTTATCAAAAAATGGAAAACACAGTTCGATTCCAAATCGCTGCCATAGTCAGGGCTTCCAATTTTATATCTTTCCGTTAAAAAATGAATTTGTAAATGTGTCAAAACGTTTTGCACTTGTTGAGCAGAGCAGCCTTAAGCTAAGTATAGACAATTTTCTTAATAAGATAATATAGAGTTTTTTTAAATCTCAATGAATAACTGGTAGGCAAAATTACTTTTTTCTGTCAGTTGGTTAAACAAATATTTTATAAATTCATTAAAGTATGAAAGTCATATTCTAAAAGTAGGGTGCACCCCTTCCTAACTGTTCTTAAAATGAAAAATCATTAATCTGATAGAAAATGTTAGATTTCTAACCCCTGAAAAGTGAAAGTAAAAATCACAGAACATTTCATTTTATTCAAGACAAACTTTCTCATCTCCAATAGACGTGGATTCCTGTGGTCGGCGTGCCCTTTTTCTCTACGCGTACATGGAAGGGTTGCCGTTATGTCGACGTGACGGACTAACATACTTTGGACTCTTTTTATTCTTTTAACCTTTTCCAATGTATATATCACTCTCTTTTTCGCTGTTGTAAAATGTAGTCGCTCTGTGAAAATGTGCAGGAAATTATTATCCCTGCGCGATAACATATTTATTCAAGAATAGTTATTAAATATATGTGGAAAGAAAACGAATGATCCATTCGCACCACAATCTATACACACTTAATTTAACAAAGAATTATCTTTCTTTAATACACTTTAGGTTTATGTTTGTGAATATGTACAGAGCTTGCGGAAAGAAGATATCGCCATAAATAGTAGTGACGCGACCGGGGTTGCGCTATCGCGATAACAGGTAAGACTATTTTTTCTTATTCCTGTTAATGAAATGATTAATAATATAAAGAGCTTACGGCACACTGATTACATGAAATATTAAATTATATGAACATATTTTTGCAAGAGATTATGAGCACTGAATTAGTGCTAAAATAGTGTGTGCCATATTAGAAATGTATATATAATAAGAAAGTGTAAGCATAGGACTAAATGTTTTGCTACACGAATATAAGAAAGTGTAAGCACATATTATTTGAATATATTGAATGTTATCATATAATTAATATATTGAATTGTTATTCAAGTCAACTTTATATTACTCACTGCAATTTACAGTTAGATAAGAATATATATAAGATTATTTGCAATCTATATAAATTTGAAAAATATTAGAGTAATAAAGAAAATAAACAAAAATGAGCATACTGAAAGATGCTATAATTGAAAAACTCACCGTAGATAACTACGATGTGCAGAAATTCCGCATAGAGAACTATTTACAAAAAGAAAATCTCTATGACGTAATTATAAATGAGCCCCCAAATCCCGTCACCGATGATTATACTAATAAAAATCGCAAAGCCAAAGCGATTATAAATTTACTAATAGATGATTCGCAGATTATACACACAAAAAATCTGCAGACAGCGCGCGAAGTGTGGAATGCGCTTAAGAGTGTGCATGAGAGAAGTAATCTTTGCAATAAATTGTACCTGCTAAGAAAGTTGTATTCTAGCAGGTTAGCCTAAAATGGCAACATGATAGAGCACCTAACTAACATTTATCAGCTTCGCGATAAGTTAACCGCTATTGGTGAGAATATTAATAATGAACACCTAGCGGCCCTGCTTTTGTGCTCTTTACCATCAAGTTACGATACATTAATCTGTGCTCTCGAAACAAGAAATAATGATGAACTTACCCCAGAATTTATCCGCGGAAAGCTGGTAGATGAATTTAATAAGCGACAGAACAATCACGAAAATTTTCACAACAACTCTGCTTTGGAGGTGAAATGTGCACAAAATAGATATAGTAAATTTTGCAGATACTGCAAGAAGTCCTCGCATAATATTGATGATTGCTGGAAACTAAAAAACAAAAACAATGAGAAACCAAAACCAAAAAATTTCAGAAACCAATTTAACAATATGCCTAACAGGTCGGCAGTGTGTTTTCAAGATAACGTAAGCGCGAACGGTTCTAAAAACAAAAAATTCGATAAGGAAAAACGCGCAGACAAAAACATAACATTTTTCATTGATAATGGTTCTAAAGATCTCTGGGTCATAGATTCTGGGTCTTCAACCCACATTTGCAACGATAAAAATAAATTTCATGACTTCAATTATGACAAATCGAATGTCACTGTAGCAAACGGTCAAGAATTACATTCTGACGGTTACGGATCGGTAATATTAAACACTGTTATGTCAGATAACACAAATAAAACCATAACATTAAAAAATGTTTTATATGTTCCAGAGATCGAAACAAATTTAATTTCCATCAAACAAGCTACCGAAAATGGTTGCGTAGCTATATTCAAAGATAATATGTGTAAAATAACTCATGAAGGTGTAACATACCTTGAGGGTCATATAAATAATAATTTATATGAAAGTAATTTGAAATCCGGTTCTACTCAAAATGTAAATATAATAAATCATTGTGAAAGGAAAAATTGTTTACATAAGTGGCACGTAAGGTTGGGTCATAGAAATATTAACCACATAAAGGAATTAGTTGATAAAAACATGGCATCAGGGATTCAAATTGATAACTGCAAGCACAGTAATGAATGTGAAGTTTGCCTCGCGTCAAAATTAACCGATATGCCTTACCCCAAACACGCTAGTTTTAGAACTACGAGAGCAATTGAGCTGGTCCACAGTGACCTGTGTGGCCCTATGCAAACAGCAACGGTTGGGGGGAAATATTATTTTCTAACCTTCGTCGACGATTTTAGTCGTTTTACAGCTATATATTTGCTAAGGAACAAATGTGAAGTTTTCTCAAAATTTAAGGAATACGCAGCAATGACTGCTAACAAATTTGGCAGAAAAGTGCAGGCAATTCGGTCCGATAACGGGGGGGGAGTATTCGAGTCAGGAATTCGAAGATTATTTGAAAAGTGAGGGAATTGAACATCAATTTACCGTACCGTACTCCTCGCCCCAAAATGGGGTTGCAGAGCGTAAAAATCGCACCTTAATGGAGATGGGACGCTGTCTTCCTAAGGAAAGTGGTCTTCCTAATTCGTTCTGGGGGGAAGCGATATGTACAGCGACGTACATTCAAAATAGGCTCCCAACTTCATCCTGCGATCGGACTCCGTATGAAAAATGGACTGGTCGTAAACCAGACCTTTCTAACATTAGAACTTTTGGTTGCCGCGCATATGCATATATTCAAAAACCAAATAGGAAAAAGCTGGAAGACACCGCGCAAGAAGGTATATTTGTCGGATATGACAACAGAAGTAAGGGTTTTAGAATTTGCACGGATGGAAGGAAAATAGTTATAAGTCGGACAGTAAAATTTTTAGAGGATGATAATCATGACTTAGTTAAAATTAATGCGTCAGATGAAAATAAAGAAATAGTTAGCGATAAAAATCCGCAGCCAAAATTACAACTAATTGACGAGGAAGCGAATAACACCGAAAATGATATGCAAAATTAGGATGGGAACACAAATGTAACAGGCACCCCACAGACTTTACCACGTAGATCTGATAGATCTAATAGAGGGGTTCCCCCTGACAGATTCGCATTTTTAACAAATGATGTAAGAATAAAAGAGCCAAAATGCTGGGATGATATACTGGAAATAGAAAATCCCCTGGAAAGGCAAAAATGGATAGATGCTACCTTGGACGAAATAAATTCTCTCAAAGAAAATTGTACTTGGGAATTAGTTGAGGTCCCACCAGGGACAAAGGTAATCGGTAGCAAATGGGCATTTAAGTCGAAGTACAACAGTCAAGGTAAAATAGAAAAATACAAGGCAAGGCTAGTGGCTAAGGGTTTCTCCCAGAAATACGGGATTGACTATGATGAGACTTTCGCACCCGTTGCGTCTCACACTACTATAAGAAGCTTTTTAGCAATGGCTTTGTACAAAAACTTACGCCTTAGACACATAGACATTAAGACGGCCTTCCTACATGGGGAGTTAAAGGAGGAAGTTATATGCGTCAACCTGAAGGATATGTTGTCCCCGGATCTGAACATAAGGTTTGTAAACTTAAAAAGGCGATTTACGGGTTAAAGCAAGCAGCGAGAGCTTGGAATATGAAAATACATGATTCGTTAACAAAATTAGGGTTTAGCCAGAGTTCGATTGACAAGTGTCTATACAAACGAACCACAAATAATGAAACAATTTATATAATCGTTTACGTTGACGATCGGGGTTGCGCTATCGAGATAACAGGTAAGACTATTTTTTCTTATTCCTGTTAATGAAATGATTAATAATATAAAGAGCTTACGGCACACTGATTACATGAAATATTAAATTATATGAACATATTTTTGCAAGAGAAAAAGGAAGGATTGGGGGGGGGGGTAGGAAAATTGAAAAATAGTGGGCCCACCTAAATGTTACAAACTATAGCCGCTTGTGATTTTTTTATTGACTTTTTCTGTTTTAAAGAATTTAGTAACTATTTCTGATACCTGTATTAGCAGGGCTCAACAAATCAAAATCGTAGGAAAGAGGGTAGGTCCTATTTTTTTATGAACTAAAAACTTTGAGCATTTTTGGATATTTTTATTCAGGAGATCATTGTTTTGTATTTAGTATGCTGGCACTAGATGGCAGCACATGGCACTTAAAAAACTAAATAAATAAATAGTTTAGGAAAAAGAACTTACTTATAGAACATATATCTATAAGATTAAATACTTCCCTTGTTTATAATGCATGTCTAATTATTCAGACGATGAAATAAGCATTTATTATTTCGCCTGGTATTCTTGCAAGTATTCCATAAACAAAAAATACGTGGTCAAATGTATGAAATATCGAAATTACCTTCAGATTTGCATGCGTGTCGAAGATGCGCTTCAAAGTTCATTTACTCGCCAAAGCCCTTGGCTAAAGTACTTGGCGTCAAAAGCGCTGGAACATTGAATGTTTGTGAATTTGCGCCCCGGTCCGAGCCGATAAAAAGATTAAATGGGTGGACGTGCCAGATATAGAAATTTAAAAGTATCAAACTAAGCCGATAAAATACGAAGTGACCGGGGAGATGATAAATGTGCTGCACGATCCGATTTTAGAATGACAACATCAATAGAGAAAATTTGTCCAGCGTAGAAATCGGCATCAGACAGTTACATCGTATTTGAAACAGCGCTTAACAATTTTCAGTAAACTCGGGTCTGGCCGGGATCAGGCTTACATTTTTTTTATATACATACTAGGTCTACGTGGCGGGCCGGTAGTAGACTTCTTAGTAGAATCTACTTCCGTCACGCGAAAACGCACGCCAATGGGAGAATTTTTTTCAAGACATCTCGTTTGCATTATAATATATATATAGTATATATATTATATTTGCATTAGATAGCTGAGTTTGAAATCTGCAATGGCAGTTTTTGTGCTTTTTCGATTTTGTTTGTAGTTATTGTTAATTAAGACACTTTCACTTTCGGAACCAGTTTCAAAAGTGAAAGCATACACATAATTTGAGCTTCACGATCCCTTCCTTTTTCTATGGGCCCCACCAGTGGCTGAGAGGTTCTGCTCTCGAAGCTGGTAGACAGGAGGTGCTGGGTTCGAACCCAATCGCGCCCGTCGGTCTAACAGTTCGAAGTTTTCTTCGAACATTGGGAAACCTTGTGTAAATACGGTTTAGGTCCCTTTAGAAAGACCCTCATGGAGGGCACTCCGTCGTATCCCAGTATACCTGTATTCCTCGTACAGATAATCGGCCGTCATAAATAACACCAACACTTTTTTTCTATGCCTTTGAAGTCCTTTCTCTTTGCATCCTGATAGGTTTGATCGATTGCCAGTTTATAAAATATATGCAATACAGCGTTATGCAATTTTTTTTTTTTTTTTTACTAACCGCATGAAATTAATTGAAAGCAGCCATTTGTTACTAAATGTTCTTATTACATTCTAAAAAGTTCAGTAAAAAAAATAAATTTGATTACTTAGCTTTTCAGTTAAATCAAAAGATTTTATGCTCTATATCCATTACTAAATTGCATTTCCAGTAATGGCCGCATGCACATGGGGTGCCCATTATTGGAAATTGATTAATGACTAATTTCACTTCAGTAATGGACACTAGCTCTAAACCTTTAAAAATAAAGAAAATTTTGTAAATAGCCATAAGTATATAAAATTCAAAGTTTTCTATCAAAATTTAAACAAAATTATTATCAAAACTATATATCAAAATTATTTACTATTAAAACAAAAACATGCAATTTTTGCAAGAAAAATTAAGAATGAATAAATTAATTAAAACCAGCTCTTACGTAGCTCAGCAAAATTTTCACAGAAAAACAGTAGAACTGCAAAACATTATTTTCTTTTTCAACTAGTTTATTAAGATTTTCGACAATAACCCAGATTATAAAACAGCAAAAGGGAGATCGGAAAAAATAATAGAAGCTGAATTTATATTGGTATTTTTTTTTTTAAACCAAAAACTTTGTAAGGTGTCCATTATCAGAGCTGCCCAGCTGCCAAGTCTCCGGCTATTTGGATACCAATATTTTAATACAGAAAATGTTCCTTTATTTAATTGGAACATTTGGGCAATTTAATAGAACAACATTTTCTCTAAGATAATAGCGGTGTGCAAAAAGCCGGTGACTTGGCAACTCTGCATTATTGACACACACGCACACACACAAAAAAAAGCTGATTTTTTATTGGTTATTTTTTTCATAAACCTAAAACACTGTAGAGTGTCCATTACAAGCACATTTATCCTATTTGTTAACGGAATCATTATAAAATTATTTTGATTGATTAAATTAAAGACAAATATGTTTAAAAAAGTACCTTTTATTTCCAATTATAAAGCTTCAAAGTTATATTTTTATTAATCTTTTTTTTTTTTTTTTTCAAAACTACATAATTTTTTTTATTTATTTATTTTATTTTATTTTTATTTATTTATTTATTTTTATTTTTTTTTACTAAGTCTTGATTTGAATGAGTTTAAATAAAATTTTAAATAAAATTCTGAAAACTTGAGTAAAATTCCCGATATGTTTGATGTTAAATATCACTTCATTTTAAATATTTCTAAACAAATAATTGTCATAAAAATATTTTGTCTGCAGCATACATAATTTAAACTGTTTTCAGAAAACAGAAAAGTGCAGCAAGGTGCACGCATCTGTTATTTAGATATCGGAGCTTGATATAAAACATTTTTTAGTTAATGCAAGAAATTTACTAAAATCATTTTACGCATTTTGAGGCCCTCGACTGTAGTGAGTCCCCAAGGCCACAGGCAGCTTATGTGTGGTAATTTGGCCTGGATGTTACTTAATAATTCTAGCAGGGGGGGGGGGAAATACATACTGTCAGGGCCCGACTAATGCAGGGGCATGCGGGGCAGCTGCCCTGGTCCCCCTGATTTGAGGGGGGCTCCCCAAGAGCAGATATAAGTTTTAGTTAAAGGAGAGCCAAATGATAAAAAATATCCAAAAGTGACCAGATTCTAATTTAAAGTTTTTTTTCATTTTGTGATACAGTAAAACCCGTTTAAGAAGTTCCCGCTTAAGAAGTTTTCCCGTTTAAGAAGTTTATATTTTCGATTCCCATTTTCCTCTTATTCTTACAACACTAAAATAACTCGTTTAAGAAGTTTTGTTCGAAACTCTTTCCCGCTTAAAAAGTTTTATTTTTCCTTCCATTTTTACTTTCAAAGCTCGTTTATTTTGTCTTTTTGATTATTATTTTATTTTCTGTGCTGAAATCTCTTTCTTTATTATTCTTCGCTATTCAAAAAGATCAATGTTTAGGACTGATAGCAGATGTGGTCACCTCTATTTCACCTTAAAATCTGTTTAACGTGTTTGATGGAAATGGAATGTGGGTAGAGGATGGGCCTCTAGTCACTGTAACAATAGTGACTGATAAGAGAAAAGGGAATTGCTCTGGCTACCGATGGGTGGTTCTTTCAGTTCAATAGTTACAACAGATTCTTTCCCACCACTATATTCCATAAGTGTAATGTACCAAATCTGCGTTTGGTTTATTCATTTCGCAGTTTTTAAGTCAGTGTAAAGTGCATAACATCAAAGCTTTCTCGTTAGAAAATACACGGACAAAAAAATTCTGTTTTTTTTTCCCCAAAAATGTCGGGCAAGACAATTACAAGGAAAGCCTTGTCAATTGAAGACAAAATCAAAATTTTGAAAGAAGTTGATAGTAACGCCAAAACAACAAGAGTTGAAATTGCAAAGAAGTTGAACATACCAGTGGCTACTCTGAATGGAATTCTAGCAAAACGAGATCTCATTTTAAACTGTTCTGAAAAATCTCGTAAAATTAAAAATGTGAAAAGAGGAAAATATGAAGTTATGGAAGAAAAGTTATTGATTAAAGGTTGCCGAAAAAAAAACAGAAACTAAAAACTATAACCGATTTTTTTTTTTTTTTTTTTTTTTTTTTTTTTGCAAAAACATATCAAATCACTCTTAAAGAGAAATTTCTTGTCTTGGATTAAATAAAGAGTTTCTAAGGTAATTATGTATTTTTACTTTATTAGCTAATTTTTTAAGTGTGCAAACTAATTTAAATTTCTTAAGAAAACTCAATTTTATAGAAAGTACTCTTTGTATTATTGTACTAAGGTAAAATAAACCCTCTTCTGAATATCAATATTTAAACTATTGATTTTTTTTCAAAAAATGCTAATTTCCCGTTTAAGAAGTTTTTCCCCTCCACTCCCTTGGGAAACTTCTTAAGCGGGTTTCAGTGTATTTAATTTCTTCCTTACTGATTTCATAATTTTAATTAAAATATTACTGTAATATCACACATCTGCTATCTGTTGCTTTCTGTTTTCATATTATGAAACTTTATACCAAAGTACTTTAAGGTATCATGGGGAATGGCAATAACAACACAACATGTATTGAAATTTGTTGCTATTATTATTAAATGCATGCCACCACTTGCCTTAATATATGATGGAATTACCCAAATGCTTGTTGATTGAATATAAAGATTAAGTTAAATAGAAAAGTATTAACACAAACAGCCAATAATGCGTGAGAGAACTGTATTTACATTTTAACGGCTCACATTTATCCTTATATTCCTATAACCAAAAAAAAAAATCTTTCTTGTACTATACTGTATACAGATGTGAATAGTATTTGGTATGAAATTTAAGTCTACATACAATAGGTATGAAGTTTAGTTTTAGTCATTTCAACATAATTCACGAAAAATTTCAAAAGATCGAAGGGGCCCCCCACTGTCTACGTCGGGCCCTGCATACTGTCATTCATTATATATTAATCTGTTATTAGGTAATCTGCGTTACAATAAAACTCTCAGCAGATACCAAAACAAGAAAAGAAAAATATAAAATTCTTGTAGTACTTATTTATCAAATATTCGGGGATTTCCCCTGTCACAACATAAATGATAAAAAGCATAGAAAAGGAGAAAATAAACTTATAGAAATTAATAAGAGAATTCATCATGGAATGTAATAACTTACTTTCTGTCACTGCAAATATATTCTTAGAGTACAAACACAGAAAGAACAAATGAATTATATTATTCGTTGTAATGTTATTAACTTATAACTTGGTCAATAATAAACCACGTGCTCTGCTTTCAGCCACCACGCCTCACAGAAACAGATATCGGTAGAAAAGTTATTTTGTTATGTGCTGCCATCTATTGTGGATACATTAAAACGTGATCTGTTTATCCACAAAATTTTTAGTAAGATTTATAGTATTTGAAGTGTTATAATATGGAAACTACATCGAAATAGTCATTAAATATGTATATATGCTTTTGAAGATATATATAAGCATATTAAATAGAAATTAGATTAATAAATAATAATAAAATTAACTGTTGATGTTGTTACTTATTTAAAAAAATAATAATACTTTACTTTGTTCAATATAAATATAAATTCACAGTCCCTCTTGAAAGTGTTACATAATCTTACACGCAAAACGAAAAGTACCATGCTGGGTTTTATTTATTTATTTTTTTTTTTAGCACCATGTGATTTCTTGCATATGTTAATGCACTGCAGAAACATATTACAATAATTGGAAATCTTTAATTCGTAAAATATTTTTATTTTATCAGCGAAAAGTTTACAGCTACAAAATTAGATTAATAAGCCAGAAAATCATAGCTAAAGAAAATATCCTCTGCAATAGGACAAACAAATGCTTCGAAAGTGTAATGTCGGTTATGGACGATTTATAATAAAATCATACTTGCTTGCTGTATTAAGGTGACTTATCTGATGGGGAAGGAAAAAGTGGGATTCCATATTATCCTATGGGGAGAATACTTATCCTTCTTGTTCATACTAATTTGGAAATTTTAACAATATATATATATATATATTTTTTTTTTTTTTCAGCACATAGATAGGAAGGTTCTTTATCCCTCTGTAAGCTTCAAATTTTTATATATTTTTCCAGCCCCAAGTCACAAACGAGTAAAGAGTACTTTTTATACGTACTTTTCGGAAATTGTTTGAAACTTTAACACAAATTTTAAAATAAATATAATTATCTTTAAAATATTTTAAGCTTACAGAGGGATAAAGAGCCTTCCTATCTACGTGCTGAAAATAAAACATTGTTGAAATTTCCAAATTAGGATGAACAAGAAGGAAAAGTATTTTTTCCCATAGGATAACATGGGATTCCACTTTTTTTCTTCCCCACCAGACCTTCCTGTCTCTGCATCTGCAGGCGAAGACACTTGCGAGCTAATGCTAAACCTATGGGGAGGTTATTTTCTAATATCTCTAATGCAAATATATATAATATATTTGCATTCCAACATTTTTAAATATATATATATATTTATTCATTTATTTTTATTTATTTATTTATTTATTTTTTGGATAGCTGTGGTCCATCTCTACATCGCTCCTTTTTTTGCTTTTTCGATTTTAGTTGCAGGTATTTTTTATAATGACACTTTTATTTTAATCGGTTACAAATGTGAAAGTAACTTTATAAAAAATATCTGCAACCAAAATCGAAAAAGTAAAAAAGGAGCGATGTAGAGATGGACCTCAGCTATCCAACGCAAAGAAAAATATATATTTAAAAATGTAGAAATGCAAATGAGATATTAGAAATTAACCTCCCCATAGGTTTATCATTAGCTCCCGAGTGTCTTCGCCTGCAAGGACAGGAGCCTTAAGAATTGTACTAGAATTGTTTAAATGTTACCCTACAACCTTTATTAGTTTGTTTATTATTATTTTACAAGTATTAATATATTTCTAAAGTGTCTTTTAAGAGGCATCTCTATTTCTATTTTCCAAAAATTAAATTATCGGAAGGGAATTATTTTCAAAATCTCAATAGTCATTATCTCAAACTCTTTTCTTCAATGTTAAACAGTGGGCTTGGCATGCATCCGATTTTATTTTATTTTATTTTATTTCATTTCATTTCATTTTATTTTTATTTTATTTTTTGTTTTCTCCTTCAGTTGTTTTTTTAAATCAAAAAAAGTTTATAAAATATGTACTTAATTTTATATGTAAAATGTTAAAATCTAAGCGAAGTTCACGAGTTGCGAATCACATTTTTAGCCTTAGAAGTAAATTTAAGTGCAAACTCTGTAACACAGACATCTGTGTAATACAAAAAGATTTTTAAGCCCCTTAGTAAGATCTTCGATGCATTAAACTCTGTGCAAGGCGGAATATTATCTAAATCTAAAAACTTTCTCAATCCCGACTGATTTCGCATTAGACAGAATTAATCGAGTGTGTACAGTATCTACTTATAATAAAATTGTTGGTAACCATTCCCGGGCGAACCATGTCATCTATAGGGGAGATGGGGGCACATGTGAACAGTTCGCATAAATATAGCTTTTTCTCATAACTGGATTAATTTCGATAAACAAAAACTACTTAATATAGTAAACAGAACTTTCTTTTGCACATGGTATTTTTTTCAAAATCACCTGTATAGTTCTTCTTACATTTTTTAATAGTTTTATAGAATCAAAAAATTGTTCACATGTGCCCCATCAGCGGGGTAGTTGTGAACACACGTGGGGCACATGTGAACACAAGGAAAAAATATCCTTTAACGTGCTTTTTATTCCTTTATTCATTTGTCATAGTAATCATTAGTTATATTACCTTTTAAATTCACCATAAAGAAAAATATATATGTATATTTCTCTAGTTTCTGAGTGATATGTTTAAGCAAAAGTTTATAAAATGAAAATAAGTAGATTTGGTGGGGAGAGGCTTAGATGATTCATTAAGTATTGTTGCAATAAAATAAAAAAATAAAGAAGCAATTTAAAAAAAGAAATTAAAACTTTTAAATTTTGTTTAAGGGTTTTTGTTCGGGGGAAATTTTAGGGAGGGGATATTTACATACTATTTATCGGAAATCTGCCGAAATACGAAAGATTCTCACTCCTGTATTTGCCTTATTTTCTTGTAAATTATAGATAAAGAAGGGTTTTCTAATGATAAAAAAAAATCTCGACTATAACCCATCTCCCCCCCCCCCCCAACTTCTTTTGCTTTTGAAAGAGGGGGGGGGGGGTACAATCGGGATTTTACGGTAGTTATCAGTTTAAAAATTTTACTTTCTTAAAATATTACTGGTATCTATTTCCATTCAAAGCATCATATACGTAAATGTTTTAGAGATGGAAGTAAGCCATCATTGCAAGGTTAGAACAAATGTAAAAGAAAAATTTGCAAAGTTGTTCAAAGTAATACTTTTGTATTAACAATGCATAAAAAATATTGCTGTAAACCGTTTAGTAAAATAATATATAACACTTATTGCATTTTAGAAAACATTAAATTTATTTAAAGTACAATTGAACGTAGACGAACCTGTTGTTCTTTATGTATTTGCTGAAAGATGTGTTTGTGGAAGTTTCAATACAAAATCAACTTTATGAGAGGAAAATATCTTCAATTTCAGGAAAATTGTAGATAATGGAACTAACATTATCTCTCATTAAGTTAACCGAAAGAAACAGAATCACAGAATGATTATTGGGGTACTTATGAACTGTTCATATCTGCCCCAACTAGCCTGTTCACAAGTGCCCCACATTGCTGCTTCTGTTAAATTGATGAATAATTAACATTTCTCAATTTTAGAAGAAAAAGAATTTTATCAAAAAAGTTTATTAGTATTCATAGTATATGGTAAAACACTCAAATTCAAATAAATGAATAAATAAATAAAATTATTCGCTTATGAACTTGGAGCAATGATTTTACTTTTGAGATCTAAAAACAGTGTTTTGGCTACAGAGGACAAACAAACTGTCACAGAGCTTCAAAAAAATTTTACCATATGTCTACAGGTGCTATCATCTTTAGTAATTTTTTTCAAATAAAAAAAGCTTATAGTAACTATCGAAAAACTGCGATGTTCACATGTGCCCCGTGTTCACATGTGCCCCCATCTCCCCTATATTTAAAACACAAAACTGCTTTTTTAGTCATCTGCCCCGAGCTTTCTACTCAACAGATTTTGCTAATTATTATTATTATTATTATTATTATTTTATGAAAGCTCTTTATTTGTAGATGTTCCTGCATTAGCTACTTTTAAAATTATTCCCATTTTTATACCTCAGTTTTAATTTTTAAAGTTTTTATGAAATTTCTTCGAAATGGTGGCAATTGCATTACTTTCATTGTTGCAGAGAAAGAAGAAATATTAAAAAATATTCAGATGCGTGGCTTTTTAGACGTACTTGTTTTATTTGCAAGTCAGGGAAAAAAATTATACACGTGTGCTTTATTTCTCTCTATTTTAAAAAAAGTAACTAACTCTGTCACTGCCACTGTTTTTGAATTTTTTTGTGACCGGAAGTCTTTCTTCGTTAATAGTAAGAAAAATATTGCATACAAAAATATTAAAATTGGTGGTATTATAGAGAAATGTTTGATAAATACGTTGATGCACACAGTTTTCAAATCGAAGAATTATTTTAAGAGATATTTAATGTTAAAGTTGGTCAAAATCGTTCCATTAAAAAAGTTTTATAGGATAGTTTTACAGGAGCAAAAACTATACATAAGAAATTATTGATGTTAATGATGTTAAAATTATTGATGTTGATGGGAAACTGAATTGTTTATAATGATGCCAACATGAAAAAACCAAGTTTTCTAATAAAATTCCTTAAGGCTAAATTTTCTGTGGCCAAAAAACAACAACATTTTGGGACCTTTTTTGATTTTTTAAAAATATCTCGAGACCCGTTGCCGTAACATATTATTTGTCAATTACAATACTAAAGAGGACGAAATTCCCAACAATTTTCATATTTACAACTCTTTTATACACTCAACAGCAAGCGCAGTACGCCATTTCAAAAATAAGACTATTTTTTCAATTTTCTTAAATCCGTGAAAAACGTAGTTTTGCCCCGATTATTTAACCCCTTGGGGACGAGCGACCGGTATACGTGCCACCTACGGTGCTCAGAATCAGTGATTATTCTCACCAGTAAATTTTTATTGTAAATTTTGCCTTATTTAATCCCAGCATTTTCCCGATTCAATTAGGCAAAAATTTCTGTTTTTAAAATACGGTGATAAAAGATTAAAAATTCTGCAAAAGACGCTCATCCCGAAGGGGTTAAATGTTCCTCGCGGATTTAATCGTGCATGTCGACTTCTAAAAATTGGTAGCAGTAAATGATCTAATATTTGCACACTTACGTCTTTATTTTCATCTCAACAGACATTTTATATTCAATAAATTTACATAATTTTAAAAGTAGGGCCAGTGGCGTAGCTAAGGGGGGGGGGGGGGCAAGGGGCGCCAAATTGAAAGAGGTTTAAGAAGTCAAAATTATACCACGTATTTTGACAATAAATAAAAATTGTTAATTTTTTTGTGTGTGTGTGTGTGTGTGTGTGTGTGTATGACTGTGTATGAATGTTTTCTTTAGTAAGATATTTTGTTATGTCCAAATAATGAAGAAAGAAAAAGCTTATGTAAATGTTTCTTAGGATGGCTTAACACACTTCGTACCTAAGATAATTATCTACCTGAATTGAGGCGCAAAGTGATTATAAGGCGCGCCAAATTGAGAGGAGCTTTAAACCGAAATTATTTCACATACTTTCAAAATAAGAACTGTTGACATTTTCTTTCGTGTGTGTATGTGTGTGAAATTTTTGAAGAAATTCAGTGAAGGTGGGGTGGGGGGAATGGAGATATCCATAACTGTCAATCAACGATGTAGGTTTCTAACTGTCTAGCCTCCAGTTTATAAATCAAAAGGCCTGTTGGCGACTTGGTGTTACATTTCTTGTATCAAAAAGAACATGTTCATTTCTATACAAGCTGACCCACCGATCGATTTTTCCAAACGAACTGCGAATGATTAAGACCTCTATTCATATTAAAATTAAAAAACATATAACGAATCTCTCAAAATGAACGTCTGGGATGGGTCCCCACTGTCTTCAGCAGCGTAGACCAGACATCCTATGCACGCTTCTCTAACCACCAAAAACCTATATTCAAATTTATTTCTTGTAAAATAAATCTCTGGCACGGGTCTCTCTTTCTGCGTCCCCGTATAGCAGGCGTGCGACGCACGCGCCAGAAAATCTGAAGAGAATCCTGAGATGAGTTGAAAGTAAAAAAAATCCGCAGAAATCGGGCCCATGAAATCTCAGATAAAAATGCTCACTGACGGTGGAAGGTAGAAATATAAACTTTAAGACAATCGAAAACCAAGTTGAATGAGCAAAGTCCAATTGAAATTGGGTCTATAGAACCCGAGATAAGAATGTGCTCCCAGCACTGGAAGATGGAGCTAAAAACTGCAAGAAAATCGTAAGCTAGATGAATGAATCAATTCCCGTTGAAATCTGGCCAATAGAATCCGAGAAAAGAATGAGCCGTTAATGTTCGATAATGGTGGTAAAAGAAGTCTATATTTTGGAAAACATACTTTTAGATGTAAATAAAGAGAGAAAACCCTCGTAAAGGAACTCTTAACTCATATCACGGAACTCTTTCCACAAAACACGATTCTCCACAAACCACAAATCTTCGATTAAATTGATAAAATGCTTTTAAATTATTTTTTTAGCATTTGCCAACGTTTAATAATTAAATTGATTGTCTACATGTCATATAATCTCTGATCCATCGATTTTCGGAAATTAAATGGAGAGGTTGGCCGGAAAGGAGATCTCTTTTTAGTTCGTTTTTTAATGAATTTTCGTCACAGTATAGTTCTTTCTCCGAACTTTTGTACTGTCGCCGTCAATTTTTTGAAAAAATTAAGAAACATTATCGACCCCAAAATAAGAAATCTGAGCCTCAGGTGCATCAAGATCTTCCTTGAACTACCCTCACCCAAATTTTCAGAATTACGCGTGCGGTAGATATTTCTAGCCATCTCCGTCACACACACAAAGATTGGTTTTCACACTGATTTTTGCATTCTTAGCATTCCATATGAATATTTTCATGTAATGGAGGCTTCTGTGAACCAATACAAAATTGATTTAGCTGGAAGAAAAACAAGTAATGATATTATTTTGTCTTTATTGGGAATGCCATTTTTTCGTCAAAAGCAGCGTTTACAATGTCACTTCGTATCAAACCGGATTTACAGATGCCGCTATCATTCCTGCTTTCCTTTTGCACCCATTTACAAACGCAAGCATAAAACCCCTCCCCTGCAAAAAACCGGAAGCTGCGTAATTTTTCCTTCTGAATTATGATTGGCTGATTAGGGTACTGCGGTACAAATTTCCAGTATAAACAGAAACAGAAACCGTTTACAGTCATTTTCGCGAGTGATAATCTACGTTCTTTTGCTTTATTGAGGATTAAAATGTTTGACCGCTTAATGTTAATGCAAAGTTTGATTGACATCGTTGTAACACCAGAGCCAAGACCGCTTCTAGACAATTTTCTGCTTGAGGCGAACATTGTTTTGCCGCCCTTATGACGCAATCATTTTTTCCCCATTACACAAACTTTTTTTTATAAATAAGTAAATAATATAATAACTATATTTTTTTTAAAGAAAACAAATATTTATAAAATTTGTTTACATTTAAGAAATTTAAAATAATCAAACTACGTAAGATATTTTGCATTTAAAAAAAAATACTACTAATGCTGCTAACTTAGCATTAAATGAATAAATCATATTCTACTAGTATTTACAAGAAAGACTCATACAAAGAGTAAAACTTACACTTCAAAATTCCTTTTATAAGAGGTCCCAGAAAAGACTAAAATTCCATTTTATTTTTTAAACCGAGACTAGAATTTTAATTATTACAAATAAAATATTTTCATCTTAATTATAAAACACTATATGGATGCTTAACATTATCTGTCTAAATGAAGACAGATAATGTTAAGCGAAGACAGTTAATGGCAAGCTAATGTTAAAACTGTGGGAGCATTTTTGACAAATTTCATTTTCACTATCTGTGAAAATAAAGTTCTGGCGCCCGGGGCACAAGCCCCAAATGACCCTCTCTTGTTTCGGCCCTGACTCTGCCCGACTCTCCCCCCATGGGGTCGCTACGGCCCTTTCAGGGCCATCGCTACGAGATTTTAATGGAGGGGGGAGGGGTCCTTAAATTACCAAGTGAAATTTCAGTATCTGCCAACCCATTGGCAAACAAAAATAGATAGTTCTTGAGGTTTGCCAATTACAATTAGTTTTATAATTTTCATTTTGCCAAGTTACCACAGTTAGAAAATATAAACAGTTTTTATTTGTAAAAAGCTTAATAATGTTCACAATTATATTTTTAATTTTTGGCCAAGTCTATCAGAAATAGAAAGTGTATTATAGTTTTTATTAGTTTAAACAAATTTGCCAAGTGTAACAGCATTCACGAAAGTTTTTTTTTTTTTTGGGGGGGGGGGGGGAGACTACACCCCCCCCGACCTTAGCGAGGGCTGTGGCTAAGTTTAATAAACAGTATTGAGCCAAAACATGTCAAACATTTAATCAATTAAATTATGTATAAAATTTGTGTATGAATTTCAAATAGCAAAATAATGATATCAGTAACAAGTTAAATATCTTTTTGAAATCCTATACACAGAACAAAATCCCATTATTATATGTTAATTGATATAATATGTTATAAAAGTCTGCACGGGCCAACCCGACCCATAGAAAGAAAAATTCGGCCCAGTATAAAAATTAAAAGTTCGGCCCGAGCCCGGTTCGGCCCAGTATAAAAGTTAAAAGTTCGTCTCGAGACTGGCCCGGACTAGAAAAAAGTTAAAATTTCATCGGCCCGGCCCGAACCAATTTCTACAAAATGTTTATTTTTCGTCGACTTGGTTAAAAATTTGTCTCGTACGGGGAGTTCTGACCAAAAACATTTATCTAGCTTTTTTTTTTTCGTGTTTATAATTTTCATTTTTATAGAAATGTCGTAGCCTGCGATATTTATTTTTTTTAATGAATTTCTATTTGTTGTATGTAAATGTTTCAGTTATCATTAATATTGTTAATCCATATTCCATGTATTAGAGATTTAAAAATCCGAAAAATGCTGTACAGTAAAATCTTTTAAGACGGAATTGCACAGGAAAGAAAAAAAAATGCGTTATAGACAAGTTCCCTTCTTCGCAGGTGTAAATATATTAAATATTCTTTTCTTACGTATTAGTATAATTCATTTTGTATGGATCAACAAATTTTTCTGTTTGAGACAGGATTTCGTTATAAGCAGGTTCTTTTTCACACGTTTTACTATATTTTAATTTAGTTATATTTTAATAAGCCTAAAAATACACTATTCTTTAAAAAAAATAAATTTTAATGTTTAATTATAGAATAATGGCGATTTAGAAATGTATGCTTTTTTTTTTTTTTTTTTTTTTTTTTTTTTTTTTTTTTTTTTGTTCCAGGCCAAATTTTACTGATCTTTGAACGGAAGCCGAGACAATGATTTTCATAGCCAAAACCGGGACTTAAAATTTTGGACCGTGAAGAGTAGGAAGAATGAAACCAGTGCCGGCTCGGAACGGTTGGTTGGTTGGTTGTGTTTATGACGGCCAATTATCAACACGAGGGATATAGGCCCTAAGGGGAGGGGGAGTGCCCTCCGTGGGGATCTTTCTAAGGGAATCTAACCCGTATTTACGCTTGGAAAATCTACGGTTCGAAGAAAACCACGAAAACTCCGAACGATTAGGCCGACGTGCGCGATTGGGTTCGAACTCAGCACCCCCCATCTACCAGCTTCGAAGGCAGAATCTCTCGGCCATTGGTGGGGTGGCTCGGTACGGAAAAAATAAGTTAGACTGGCCCGACCCAATCCTTCAGGAAAACAGTAAGGCTCGATCCCAGCCCGGGCCGAGCTTTCAGGAAAAGTATGGCCGGACCCGGCCTGAGTGCCGTGAATGAAAATAGGCTCGAGCTCAGCCCGTGCAGATCTCTGCCATGCTACCAGGCTTTATTATTATTGTGGAGAGCAACATCAGTACAAACCTTTCGTTATATATTATATTTTTTGGTTATTACAAAGACACACCATTTCTCTAAAAAGAATCTTCTCTATAGTCTGTAATAATTTACATTTTTAGTTCTCATTGAAAAAATATTTAGTTACTTAAAAAAAGACGAAGTGCCTGTACTGATGTTGCTCTCCATAATAATAATAATGCCTGATAGCATGGTATATCAATTAACATATAATTATAATACGTGCATTACAAAAAGCAGATTTTTCTGTTAATAAACTATCAAAAATCGCATATTGGTTAATATTTAAAAGAAAATAGCTATTAAAAATAAGGCAAATCTTTAAGACCTAATTTCCCTTTATTTTACTTTGGGGAAGTCATTTATTACGATATCGAAATCAATATTATAAAGCCATCAGATTATCAAGCTAAAAATAAATAAATAAATAGATAAACATACTGGAGCAAACTTCACAATATATTATTGAAATTAAATAGAAAAATTATGATATGCAGAGAAAATTACCTTATCATTTCAAATTATCTGTATGAAGATTTAATTTTACAATAGTAATACTATTTTCAAAAACACAACTATCAACAATGAAGTATTTAACTCGATAATAAATTCACCTTGAATTCTCTTTGTCAAAGGAGTTTTTTATATCGCAATAATCAATATAGAAAATAATCTTGAAACCAAATTACTCTTACGAACATAAAATAAATAAATAAATAAAAATATAATCGCCGCAAAACGCGGGAAAAAATTCCAAAAATCCCTGTACGTAATTGCGAATAAACTTTATTGAAAAGAGAATTTTTTTTTCTTTTAATTAAACTTAAAGATTAAAACCGGATTCCTTATTATTAATGTTGAAAAATCGTCGAGAAAACGAAAAAAAAAAAAAAAAAAAAAAAAAAACCTTTAATTTTACTTCAGTGAAATTTACTACAGTTACTTTAAAATTTACTACAGTGAGAGCTAAAACATTCTAACAGGAATTCGTTTTTGAATATAAAAAAAATTGGCGCAAAAGCGCAAAAAATCGTATTGAAAATCGCGGGAGACAAAATTTAATTTATTATGCTAAATGTTTAAAACAGAATTCCTTTTGTGGCCATCAAAAAATCATCGCGAAAAGAAAAAAAAAGGGGGGGGGGATTAAAAATTGCATTGAAAATTATAAAAACTTCCAAAATCGTGGTGGACAAAATTTACTATATTAGGCTAAAAGTTTAAAACTGATTTTTTTTTTCTTAACGATTGTAAAAAACCGCAGCAGAACGAAAAAAACCCCGCCAAGAATCGTATTGAAAATCTTATTAAAAATCGATAAAAAATCAAAAAACTTGATAAAGTTGTGAAAAAACAGTAAATAGCGGGAAAAAAAAAAAAAAAAAAAAAAAAAAAACATTGACAAAACTCTCAAACGATGGAAACAACAACACGCTAAAACGAATGAACTGACGCTGTTTGTTTACCCGAAAGGAATCATGTATAAATGCTGGATTACTGCCCTAGGAGATAGCAGGGGTGAAATTGACCTAGGCTAGTTTCATCTTCAAACTGGCTTTTTCATTGGAAACGGGGTCGGAAATACAATGATGGTATCGGCGTGGATTGAATCAGGATTAGAGGTGACATTGTAAACACTGCTAAATTGGCACTGAGAAAAGCGATAAAATGTTGGCGACCTACCTCAAATTTTCCCTCCTTAAATCTTATAAAAAACAAAGCAAGACTTTTCAGTCTTCCTACTACGACCAGCACAAATATCTGTTTTCGTCGTTTTAAAAGCTAAATATATTTCATATATACTTAAATTCAGAGCATGTGCATTTAGAGAAAGCTATATCTATATCTATCTGTATGTAAGGAGTAACTGTGAGAATAATGTGGGTTAAGAATTTATTCGACAGTCTCTTTAACCGAACTCGTTTATTTCCTTGCCGCATCTTAAGATCATCTTCACGAGTTCGATCGGATGTCCCTCGAGCCATTTGCGTCAATTTCGAGAACTACATGGTCGTTGGTTGCACGCACCTCGAATGGACAAAATCTAATCTTTTTCGTGCTCGTTCTTAATGTTGGGGTTTGTAATATTTTCCAGCAGGGAGCGAAGGTATCAATTCGGAGGAACATTTAGTTTAATGGGTTAATTAGCTCTTGATTGATTTGTGGTCCAGACTCGCACAATTCTCGGGATTTGTGACGTACAAGGCTTTAACCACAAACGAAGGAGAATTGTCCAAACGTCAGCATTTTCTATCTTAAGTTACTATCTGATTTTAATGGTGACCGTAATAAATATTATGCTGGGGAACAAAGTTACAAGGGGTAACACGGATTATAGAATATAAGATTTAAATTAGGAAAACAAATTTGAGGATTTTAGTTTATATTTTTGTAATTTAATTTAAATTTTGAATTTTAAAAGGATTTTAATTCTTATCCCTTTCAGCTATATATGTAGTAAATAGCTCTCTATATAGATAGGTTCATTGTCATGCGACTGCATTCGTATTTATAACCCGATTTGGATGTGACTGAGCATATGTTAAGGATTTATTAAGATCTCGACCAAATTCATTGGACATCTTGATCGCCATCTTGTTTCAAAATTGCGGCCCTTTAAAGATTTCAAACTAAAGAAAAATACATACAAAAAATTGTAAATGCAAGTTTATTTCTTGCATAATCGCTAGGTTCTGATAGAAGCATTCAATAATATTTTTTGTTTTTCTTTTTATCTTAAAAAATAGATGAGTAGAGCAATTTGAAATTCTAGGGTGGCTACCATTTTGAAACAGGAGATTTTTTTCCATAATCAGGCATAATTTATAAATTTTAGCAAAAGTGTTTTTTTTTTCTTGTTTTTTTAATTTATTTTCATGTTTGCTACTCCCATGCGCTTAAAACGTCAGTCATATCCGTGAACGCTCCGCTAAGTTTTTGAAGTTCCCATTTAAATTCAGTATTGGTGAAAACTAGAAATCTTTTATAATCGGGTTCCACACATTTTAATTTCGTGTGTTTGAGCTGAATCCTTAAAAACAAGGAAGAGTGGAGCTGACTTTTCTTCCCAGTACAAGCCAAAACGACTTTTTTTCCGTCTTGCGGAAAAATAATGTGGTTAATTTTTGTATTTAGGAGGGGGGGGGGGGCGCAAAATTTCTTCTTGCCCCGGGCGCCAAAAAACGTAGCTACGCCACTGAGTAGGGCAGAGTGTAGATGAATGAGACAATTTTCATATTTTGACAGTAACTTTAAGTGTACATGTACAATGTTAACTTCAAAACATTGTTTAAAAGAATATTTCAATATTTAGAAACTTATTGGCACGATAGTTTCAATTAAGGAAGAATTCTTGTTTAATATTAATTTTTATAATTTTAATAACTTTTATAATGCATACATTTTTTCCAGGGATCAATGGGATAGGTATGAAAATTTGCGAAAAACATATTATATTCCAAACTACAAGGGTATATTTTATTTACCAATTATTGATAACATACGTTTTAATGTATTACTGTTTTAATGTATTACTGTTTTAAAGATAGGAAACATTGGATTGTAGTTCCATATAAAAGAGGGGGATCAAAAAATAAATATATTTTATGTAAGAAATACTTTTACCTTATAAAATAGCTACAATAAAAATGACAACAGATTATTTCACTAGCTAATGTTATGCATTTATCTCATATAAAATTAAAAAATTCTGTCAATAAAATATTTGAGATCACTAGTTTCATAAAAAAATTTAAAAGATCAGTTTTAAAACATATTGTCAAATTCCTCCCCCCCCCCCCACACACACACTTATATCAATAAATATAACAAGATATTATGTCATGTTACACTGAAAATAAAAAGAAAAGTGCCCAGTTAAACTGATGGCATTGAGCTCACAGGCTATTCACACTAATTGTATATTATACTCTTATTTCAAAGAATAATGCCCACAAAAAATAAATGAAGGGGGATTACACCCCGTTTCCCTACTTTAAACTTAACCAATGAACCTCTAAATCTAATCAGGGAAGCACTTTAATATAATAAACCGGTATACCAAATTTGAAGCAAATCAGATAATTCTGCATGAAAAAACCATTTTGCTAAATTAAGAAGGGCGGTCTAACCCCCTTTCCCTCCTTTATACTTAACTAATGAACCTCGAAATCTAATTAGGAAAGCTCCTTATCAAAATGAACATAGCAAAAAAAAAAATTAAAGCAAATTGGATAATTCTGCATGAAAATCCATTTATCTAAATTAAGGGATGGGTCTTGCCCCCCTTTCCCCTTTTTATACTTAACCAATGAACCTCCAAATCTAATAAAGAAAGCACCATATCGGAATAAACCGGCATATCAAATTTGAAGCAAATTGATTAATTCTGCATGAAAAACCCATTTATCTAAATTAAGGGGGGGGGGGTCTAGCCCCACCCCCTTTTAAACTTAACCAATAAAGCCTCCAAAATTAATCAAGGCAGCTCCTTAACATAGTAAACCGATATACTAAATTTGGAGGAAATCGAATAACTCTGCATGAAAAATCCATTTATCTAAATTAAGGGGGGAAATAGCCCCCTTTCCCCCCTTTATACTTAACTAATGAACCTCCAAATCTAATCAAGGCAGTTTCTTAATATAATAAACCGGTATACAAAACTATTTGGAGCAAATCGAATAATTCTGCATGAAAAACCCATTTATCTAAATAAAGTGGAGGGGGGGGGCGGTCTAGCACCCCTTTATACTTAACTAATGAACCTTCAAATCTAATCACGGCAACTTCTTAACATAATAAACCAGTATACCAAATTTGGAGCAAATCGAATAACAATGCATGGAAAACCCATTTATCTAAATAAAGGGGGGTCTAGCCCGCCCTTCCCCCCCTTTATACTTAACTAATGAACCTCCAAATCTAATCAGGGAATCTCCGTAACATAATAAACCGATATACCAAATTTGGAGCAAATTGAATAATTTTGCATGAAAAACCCATTTATCTAAATAAAGGGGGAGATAGCCCCTTTTCCCCCTTTATACTTAACCAATTAACCCCCAAAACTAATCAGGGAAGCGCCTTAACATAATAAACCGATATACCAAATTTGGTACAAATTGAATAATTCTGCATGAAAAACCCATTTATCTAAATTAAGGGGGATAGCCCTCTTTCCCCCCTTTATACTTAATCAATGAACCCCCAAAACTAATCAGGGAAGCGCCTTATCAGAAATAACGTAGAAAAAAAATTTTAAGTGAATCCGATGTTTCTATCAAGAGTTATCGCGTTACGTACGTACATACAGAACCGGCGGGCACATTAGCTCTCAGGCTTTGATAGCCTGTGAGCTAAAAATGGGCACTCAAAACTGAGTAAAAAGTTTTCAAATTTAAATACATCACATACTCAAAATAGCTCCGATCCAAATGTACTCAAAATTGAGAAATACATGTACTCATTTTTGATTCCATGGTTGTACTCAAATATGAATCGTTACGTATTGCCCCCCTGAACATACAAATTAAATTAAAAATGTACTGACATTTATTTCCCGTTCACAATTATTAACAAGAAATGTTTAATTGATTATTTATTAAGAAAAATAGCAAAATTATTAGCATGATACCTAAATCGAATATTTTTATGACGAGAGTATTATTTGCAAGCACTTTAAAATTATTTTAAAATACAGTGCATAATTTAATATTTACATTAATAAACATCTTTTATGCTGCCATAAATGAAGTAAACCATTACAGGGTACACAATTATCGTTTTGTTTAGGTTTGATACATTTGATGGAACAAAACTGAGAAAGGATAGGTTCATTTTTGATCAAAACATACTCAATTCGATATGAGTACATCGATTTACTCATTTTTGAGTCCTTAATTTTTTTCAGTGTAGCTTGCGAAAATATATAAAACTTTAAGATTATCTAATAATTGCTTTAAAGTTCAAACAGAAAAACTTACTTTGGTTGTTGAAAAATATATTTTGTGGAATATTCTAATATTCTGTAATAGGTACTGTTTTGAAACTATATTTGTTTAATGATCTTAGTGATTCCATTTATCATAGGAAATGCCAATTTATTTATGATTGTAGACCATATAAAAATTGTTGTTTTCGCATTAATCACCTGTTTCCTTCAACTCCACTTTCCCAACACAATAAAGTAAGGTACGCAATATGACTGCATAAGCTAAATGAAAAAATATATTTTAATAATAATAATAATTTCTACAGGCTATATAACAATATTTTTTTCTCTTTGATGGCACTGTTGTAGGATTATTAGCATCCCGTTTCAAAGGAATATCCTTATCTTGAATAAAACAGATATCTGTATCATCTAGAGGTATAAAGCCTGATACTTCCCATTTAGCAGCATTTTCCCTCACTTTCTTCCAGTTTCTTCGCGCGACTAGTGTAGTCGGAATGCGAAAACATTTGCACGCTAATGTTAAACCTATGGGAGCATTCTTTTCAGAATTCTTGCTTGAATTTCAATATTTAAATTTTTTTTTTCATGTGATACCTGAGGTTGATATCTAAAGTTGTGCGTTTTTAATATTTCGAATTTGGTTTCATTTTTTTAATGGGAATACTTTAAATTTCAGAACGGGTTTCAAACAATTTTCCAAAAATGAAAGTGTCCGAATATTAAAACAAAAAATGCAACCAAACCCGAAAAAGTACAAAAGCACAACATTAGATATCGATCTCAGGTATCCCATGAAAAAAAGATTATTTAAAAGTAATAAAATGCAAGCGATATATTTGTTAAGAACGCTTCCATAGGTTTAATATTACCTTTCGAATGTCTTCGTGTGACTGATTTAGTCTCGTAATTCACATAACTGTGACTTTATACAACTACCGTAAAATCATTCAAAATTAAATCTGTATATACGGAATCCGGTCGAAAAATAATATATTTTCAAGAGAAAGAATATGAATAAATATACCTGATCAGATGAAAACCTGTTTAAAGCGGAATATATTTCGGCTCCTTTCGGTTCGGTTTTCAAGGTTTTAATGAAAAGCTGATTACGTAGTTCAGTATTACGTATTTAAAGATTAAACACTTAAAATTTTCAAAATCCGGCTATTTATTAAAATTCTCGTGGTAAATTTTCTTTGTAAGGGAGGAGGGGAGGCCAAAATCCCTTTTTGCCACGGATGCAAAACAGTATAGTTTTGGCCTTGAAATACATAATTTACTGCTACTAATATATAGAAGTTGACATACAGGATTAAATCCGTGTGAAACATTTGAATAATCGGGGCAGAACTACGTTTTTCACGGTTTTTAAGAAATTTAAAAAAAATTTCCTATTTTTGATATGGCGTACTGCGCTTGTTATTGGGTGTATAAAAAAGTTGTAAGTATGAAAGTTGTAGAGAATTTTATCTTCTTTAATATTGTAAATGACAAATAATATGCTACGGGAACGAGTCTTGAGATATTTAAAAAAAATCGAAAAAGGTCCCAAAATGTTGTTGTTTTTTGGCAACAAAAAATTTAGCCTTTAGAAATTTTGTTAGAAAACTTGTTTTTTCTATGTTGGCATCATTATAAACAATTCAGACAAAAAAAAAATCTTCCCGACTTTTTGAAACCCCCTTTGTTTGGTACATTTCCCCTGAACTACTATTAAATAAGGAAATTTTTCTGTCTTGAAATAGTTGATAATTTGTCTTCAGGTTAAAGACCTCAGAACCTATATAAAGCAAATGTGTACAATTTTAATTAAATTTAATGAAAATTTAAATGTGTAGAAATCTTATTAAATTAGTAAAGTTTTCGTCTCAAAGCGTCCAGAACTTTAGCATATTAAGATTCAAAGAAAGCATATTATTTAACGAAGTACTGTACTGATCGATGAGTTGATGACAATAAATTTTGACATAATGAAAATGTGCGTCAACAAGTTTTCAGGACATGTTTTTATAAAATGAAACATATAATTTAAAGTTTTTTATTTTTCAAAATTATTTTAATTCTTTTGCTTTTTAAAGTTTTGTATGTAACGGTTTGCACAAAATAAAATCTAAAACTGAGTGCATGGATTCAACTATATATATATGTATATATATATCTACAGTAGAACCTCTTTTATCCGAAACACTTTTAACTGAAACTCTCGGTTAACCGAAATACATTTTTAAAGCTTTTATTATTATTATTATTATTATTATTATTATCACATTCCTTGTGTGCAAAATCCATTTTCAAAGCTTTTTTATTTTTTTTTCTTAACTATCATATTCCTTTTGTGTAAGCGGACCATTCCGAACTACGAGCTCACATAAATATTTTCGATTCCCTTTCTTAGAGTTCCTTTGAATTTAATTTGAACTCCCATAAGCTGAGGAGTGGAACGAACAAAACGAACGAAAAAAAAACGAACAAATTAGCAATTATGAAGCTTTTGAATGTTTTGAAAAAGGCTTGGCATGTCTGCAGTTTCAGAAAGAATGTTATATCCGTGAACTAATAATATTTGAAAACTTCGTGATAGAGTTTCAAAGCAAAGGCAATCGAAACTGTGACAAACAAAACATTGTTTAAAACCCTTGTGAAATATCTAAAAGGTACTTGATTTCAAAATTAAAATTCAGGTAATTTATTCTTGTTTCTATTTTGTTATTGCTTTATTTTTATTAAGCACTTGTTATCATAATAAGAAATAGCGCATATATTTCTCCTTAAAATGGAAACATTCTCGATTATCCGAAAATTTCGATTTTCCGAAAGAGGGTCGGTCCCAATTACTTCGGATAATCGAGGTTCTACTGTATATATATATATATATATATATATATATATATATATATATACAGGGTGGTTATAAAGAAACTTTGCCGATATATGGAACTCTAGCGGCCGGCCCATTTAACCGATCGAGATGAGATTACAGCTATAGTTATTCAGAGGTATGAGCTCGGAATCCTGTAAATGGCAACAAATTTGCGCTCACGGTTACGGTTATAGGTACAGAAACTCGAAATTTTCTAAAGACAACGCCCATTTTTTTTTCATCGCAAAAAGCGCATGCGAAAACCCTAAATAGCGCTGGAACGGTACGTATATCCCAATAAACGGACGCGTTATGCATGCACAAAAAATAGATCTGCGAGCGGCAAAAAAAAAAAAAAAAAAAAAAACACGATCGGGGCGCACAGAGGAAAATTGCATATGACAGAGGCAAGAATCCGCTTTCTACGCTGACTATCTGGCGAACGGCGTTCTATGATTGGTGTCTTGTCTCTGTCATATACAAATTTCCTCAGTGCGTCCCGATCGTGTTTTTTTTTTTTTTTTTTTTTTTGGCCGTTGCCAGTTAGGGTTTTCGCATGCGCTGAGCATTTTGCGACGAAAAAACATAGGCGTTGCCATTCGAAAATTTCAAGTTTCTGTACCTATAATCGTAACCGTGAGCGCCAATTTGATGCCGTTCACAGAATCCCGGCCTCATACCTCTGAATAACTATATCTGAAATCTCATCTCGATCGGTTAAACGGACCGGCCGCTAGAGTTCCATATATCGACAAAGTTTTTTTTATGACCACCATATATATATACCGTATATTTCCGTACATAAGCCAAGACTTTTTGGACTTTTTTTAGCTCCAAAGTGGGAGGTCGGCTTATACACGAGTCTAAGAGAAATTCCAAAATTTATATTCCGAAATAAAAAAGATTGCAAATATAAAAAACATAAAAATTCTTACAAATTTCTAAAAATACTTTAATATTGCATTCTTTTACAATGAAAATAGCCACCAATCATCGTTCACTATCCAAGTCATTATCAGAATTTTCTAGTAACTCCTTAAAATCGCTTTCCTTTATTGGAATATAATGATTAATATCATCAGTGTATAATTCATCATCATCTTCATCATCATCACCATCGCCATCTTCTTCAAAAAGACTACATCCATCACATTACTGATGCAACATTTTTTGAAACATCGGACGATCATTTCTTGCAGTAATTCAAGCTAAGCTTCTTTCACCCCTTCAGAGATAGTTACGATGTCAACTTCTTTTTTTTAATTACCGCCATTTATCAGAGCTGCAAACCCAGATGATACATTAGTCCAATTCGAACGGGGCCTGTTTTTAAATGGATTATTTAGACAAACGTCACGTCGTTGAAGAATAGAAGTAAGGCCATCGGGGATTATAGCTACCGAAGAGCCCATCTCAAAGGAAAGTTGTTTGACATTTCCTATGCGGTGCACTTTAAACGCATCCCAACCAAGCAGAGACGTCTTCTTAAAAACCGATCCTATTCTTTTACCTCATACATTTTTAAGCCAATCTACTCCATCTCATCCATCATACTTTTTGGATGGCCACGGACGATAATACCCCTTGGGAAATGTATACCCTTAGTCAGTATTTTGCATTTAAAAATCATCATATGAGATAAAGTGCTCTGTTCATTGTGCAGTTATAACAACTGTGAAGCGCGTTTTCTCATGACAAATTGTTGTAATAAAAATAAAAACTATCTTACACCTTTCATCTGAACTGTCCGATTTGAGCGCTTTCTTTTCTATTAGCTGTTCACAAAAAATGCTTAGTTTTCGTTCGCTGAATTTACCATCACCTTTTTTAACATCGGCTTATATACGGGTTTCCGATTTTTCAGGGAAAAGTCGTATACTTGGCTTATACACGGAAAAATACGGTATATAATTTCTCATGAAAATTTACTAGACTATATGGAAAAAGAGTTATATATTGTAGAGATTATATTACCTTAAAATGAGTATTTATTCATATTTAAAAAATATTTAAATTTATGTATATATAATTTAAATATTGCTGATTATAAAAAGAAATTAAGAATATTTTTTGTTAGCCACAAAATAATTGAAATCTTATTATCTTAAAATTTTAAGAAGCATACAACTGTTTAATCACCAAAAAAGTGATTTTTCGAAAAACTTATATATGAAAAAACAATATAGTATTTTGTTGCATTTTAAAACGTTTTGCGTAGAAATATTTCTATTATTGCGTAACTTATGACTAAAAGAAATGTGCTCATCATTTTCACTGTAAACAATGACTGAAAAGACACTTTTAAAGTTATTTTTCTCAAAAAGATAAAAGCCATTTTTTTTTAATTCAGCACAATATTTATTTTACATTAGTTAATACTAGCAGGTAGTGATGGGCGATTCTCGAGAATTCGACAATCGAGAAAAATCGTCATCGTAAAAAATCACAATCGATACAGCCATCGATTAATTCCTAGAATCTACAATCGAGATGTTTTACAATCGATTATAACGAGAAAAGCTAAAAACAGTTATTGGAAAACTTAGCTATTATTCTGGCCGACAATTTCATAGCAGTGATAGGGCTTAGTGATGGGCGATTCTCTAAAATTTACCAATCGAAAAAAATCGTTATCGTAAAATACACAATCGATACAGTCATCGATTATTTTCGAGAATCTACAAAGGAGATGTTCTAGAACCGATTATTGAAATCATTGTTTTTACATATATATAATGCAGATTTTATTAAATATAGGGTAACTGAAAACAGATGGAATAAAAAAACAACAAACCAAAGGGAGGCTATAAAGGAGCCATAAGACTGGAAAAGTCTTGTAAGGGTGCCCCTTGGTTGAAAAAAGCTGAAAAAACGCGAGTAGCTATAAAGCGGTAAGGGGAGTTTAAGTATCAAAAATTAGAATTTTTCGGCAATTAGCACCAAAATGGCCAAATAAATGAGAATCAAAAGCACCCCCTAGTGGCAAAAACATGAACTAAAGGATGATAAAAGGGATCAAAATTTTTTATTGATTTTTCTACGTCATTTGAGATTGGATCGTTAATTTCCCCATTTTTAGAAAGACTTCGACTGGAATACATTAAACGAACCCCCGCGGGGAGCAAAGTAGGGGCAGGGGCAAGGAAAGTGCATAATATGAATAAGTGGTCACAGGACTTTCCAACGATATGTCACATGAGGGGTGTCGGCTAAATTTAGAAAAGTGCCCCCGCGCGGGGCAAAGTAAGAGGAGGGGCGCGGGCGATATATAAAATGAAATAGTAGTCACAGAGCTTTCCAATGATATATCACATGAGGAGTATCAGCAAAAGATAGAAAAGAGTCCCAACTCCCAGGATTCCAATTATCGTGCCCCCGAAATATACCCTGCCCATCCTTCTCTTTGAAATTTTCATATATTAAAAATTATTTATCGGAGGGCTCCGTAAAAAAATCCGATCTAAAATGTTTAAAAACGCTACGATTTCAAAAAAGTTCGGAAAGTGCCTCTCTCGGGGCGCCAAAATAGGGAGGGAAGAAGAAAGGTTCCCTCTTTTATCCCAGAATATACCCGGAAATCACGCAGCCACCAAAATTTTATATTTAATAAATAATATTTATCGGAGAGCTCCATTAAAAAACCTCATTTAATGATATTTGTTGTAGAAATCTCTACAATTAAAAAAAAAATCACCCCCGCACCGCTCCCCCCCCCCCCCCCCGCCCCCTTCCGGAATTCAAGTCTGGGAGGAGAAAGGTTCATAATATGAAAGAGTGGTGAAAGGACTTTCCGATGATATGTCAAGGAGAGGTTTGGTAAAAGTTTGAAAATTACCCCCCCCCTCCCCCTTTGTCCACTCTCGCGCCCCCCAGAATTCACTCACCTTCCTCTTTGAACTTTTTATATTTAATAAATAGTATTTATCTGAGTCTTCAGGTATGGGGCAGAGTTAAAATAAGAGAAACATTGAAAATTCGGGGCAAAATGACACTAAATTTAACAGTAAAGTTTGAAACTAGGACTGTACAGAACTGAATACATAAACCACTATGCTTCATAACCCACATCGGTTAATAGCAATAAAAAGATAAGTGCCAGTTAAACTGATGGCATTGAGCTCACAGGTTATTCACATTAATTGTATATTATACTCTTATTTCAAAGAATAATGTCCCTCAAAAAATAAATGAAGGGAAATATACCCCGTTTGCCCCTTTTATACTTAACCAATGAACCTCCAAATCAAATCAGGGAAACTCCTTAACTATAATAAATCAGTATATCAAATTTGAAGAAAATCAGATAATTCTGCATGAAAAAAAGAAACATATCGCTAAATTAAGGGTGGTCTAACTCCTTTAACCCTTTTATACTTAAATAATGAACCTCCAAATCTAATCAGGAAAGCTCCTTATCAGAACGAACATAGAAACAAAAATAAATTAAAGTAAATTGAATAATTCTCCATGAAAATCCATTTATCTAAATTAAGGGGAGGGGACTTGCCCCCTTTTCGCCCTTGTATACTTAACCAATGAACCTCCAAATCTAATGAAGGAAGCGCCATATCGGAATAAATCCGTATATTAAATTTGAAGCAAATCGAATAATTCTGCATGAAAAACCCTTTTATCTAAATTAAGGGGGAGGCCAGCCCCTCCCCTTTATACTTAACCCATAACCTCCAAATCTAATCAAGGCAGCTTCTTAACATAATAAACCGGTATCCCAAATTTGGAGCAAATCGAATAATTCTGCATGAAAAACCCATTTATCAACATTAAGGAGGGGGTCTACCCCCCTTTATACTTAAGTAATGAACCTCCAAGTTTAATCAGGGAAGCTCATTAACATAATAAACCGGTATACTAAATTTGGAACAAATCGAGTAATTCTGCATGAAAAACCCAATTATCTAAATTAAGTGGGGGACCAGCCCCCCTTCTCCCCCTTTATCCTTAACCAATGAACTTCCAAGTTTAATCAGGGAAGCTCCTTAACATAATAAACCGGTATACCAAATTTGGAGCAAATCGAATAATTCTGCATGAAAAGCCCATTTATCTAAATTAAGGGGGGACCAGCCCGCTTCTCCCCCTTTATACTTAACCCGTAAACCTCCAAATCTAATCAAGGTAACTTCTTAACATAATAAACCGGTATATCAAATTTGGAGCAAATCGAATAATTCTGCATGAAAAACCCATTTATCTAAATTATGGAGGGTGTCTACCCCCCCTTTCTCCCCTTTATACTTAACTAATGAACTTCCAAGTTTAATCAGGGAAGCTCCTTAACATAATAAACCGGTATACCAAATTTGGAACAAATCGAATAATTCTGCACGAAAAACCCATTTATCTAAATTAAGAGGGGGCGTGCAGCCCCCCTTCTCCCCCTTTATCCTTAACCAATGAACTTCCATGTTTAATCAGGGAAGCTCCTTAACATAATAAACTAGTATACCAAATTTGGAGCAAATCGAATAATTCTGCATGAAAAACAGATTTATCTAAATTAAGGGGGGGGGGGGAGGGCAGCCCCTTCTCCCATTTTATACTTAACCCGTAAACCTCCAAATCTAATCATGGCAACTTCTTAACATAATGAACCGGTATACCAAATCTGGAGCAAATCGAATAATTCTGCATGAAAAACCCATTTATCTAAATTAAGGAGGGGGTCTACCCCCGTTTCCCCCCTTCATACATAACTAATGAACCTCCAAGTTTAATCAGGGAAGCTCCTTAACATAATAAACCGGTATACGAAATTTGGAGCAAATCGAATAATTCTGCATGAAAAACCTATTTATCTAAATTAAGGAGGGGGGGGACCAGCCCCCCTTCTCTCCCTTTATCCTTAACCAATGAACCGTCAAAACTAATCAGCGGAACGCCTTATCAGAATAAACATAAAAAAAATTGAAGCAAATCATACATTTTAATCAAGAGTTATCGCGTTACGTACATACGTACGTACGTACATGCATACACACAGAACCGACGGGTACATTACCTCTCAGGCTTAGATAGCCTGTGAGCTAAAAAGAGATTGGATAAGCAGATGGACTCCTTTGAGAAATTATGTCTTAAACCAACCGGTAAGTTTGACTCTGAAAGCTTCATTTCCATCTCGCATTTCGGCAAATCTCATCTCGATGATTTTTCCAGCATTTCGACGCTTCCAGATGGGAAGCTGCTCGATGGTTTGTTCTCTCGCGGTTTTAAACCTTTCGGAATGGGAAGTCTCTGGAGAGTGTCTCTCGCCCTTTTCAACCTTTCCCGATGGGAAGCCTCTCGCTGGTTTCTCTCGTTCTTTTCGAAATCTCCCAACGAAAAGCCTTTCGAGGATTTCGCTCGCGCTTTTCAACATTTCGCTATGAGAAGCTTTTCGAGGATTTCTCTCGTCCTCGGCAGAGAAGAAAAGTAAGAAAATTTATCGAGAGTACCAAGGGACGAGATAGAGAAAGAGGCACGACAATGAGCTGTGAAATGAAGCCCTAATTTTCAAAGTTTCTCTTATTTTAGCCCTATCAAGATGTCACATACCTGGAGCCCTCCGATAAAAATTATTTATTAAATATAAAAATTTCAAAGAGGAAGGTGGGTCGGGTGATTTCGAGGAAGGAGGACGTGAGAGTGGAATCATGCGGGGTGCAATTTTAAAAATTTTACCGAACCCTTCCTGTGGCATATAATCGAAAAGCCCTTTGACCACTCTTTCATACTATGAACCTTTCTTCGCCCAAAGGGGGATGGGGAAGGGGCGAACAAATTTTTAAAACCGTAGCCGATTTCTATAATAAATTTAAATATCACTTTAGATGTGAGTTTTTTATGCAGTCTTCCGGTAAATATTAATTATTGAACATAAAAATTTTAAAGTGGCGGCTGTGTGAATTCCGGGGCGAAAGAGTGGGCTCACGGGGGGTGGGAGGGGGAGCAATTTTCAAACTTTTTTTGGACCAGTCATGTGATATGTCATCGGTAAGCTCTCGGATGACTCTTTCATATTATGAGACTTTCTTCCTCCCCTCCCCAATTTGGCCCCCACTGCGAGGGTAGTTTTTTCCGTTTTTATCATTTTAGATCATATTTTTTTATGGAACCCTCCGCTAAATATTATTTATAATATATGAAATTTCGGGACACTTTTCCAAATTTAGCCAAGACCCCTCATGTGACATATCGTTGGAAAGGTTTGTGACTACTTATTGATGCTATGCACTTCCGGTGGCCGCCCCCCCACTTCCCCCCCCAGAAGGACACTTTTCCAAATTTAGTCAATACCCCTCTTGTGAGATATCGTTGAAAAAGTCTGTGACTACTTATTGATGTTATGCACTTCCGGTGACAGTCCCCCCCACTCTTTGTCCCCCCCCCCGGGGACACTTTTTCAAATTTAGTCAAGACCCCTAGTGTGAGATATCGTTGGAAAGGTCTGTGACTACTTATTGATGTTATGTACCTACGGTGTCCCCACCACCACTTTGCCCCCCCCCCGGGGGCACTTTTCCAAATTTAGCCAAGACCCCACATGTGAGATATCGTTGGAAAGGTCTGTGAGTATTTATTGATGTTATGCACCTCCGGTGACAGTCTCCCCCAATTTGCCCCTCCCGGAGGACACTTTTTCAAATTTAGCCAAGACCCCTCATGTAAGATATCGTTGGAAAGGTCTGTGACTACTTATTGATGTTATGCTCCTCCGGTGTCCATCCCCCCATTTTGCACCCCCCCCCCCCGGGGACACTTTTCCAAATTTTGCCAAGACCCCACATGTGAGATATCGTTGGAAAGGTCTGTGACTACTTATTGATGTAATGCACCTCCGGTGACCCCCCCCCCCCACTTTTCCGCCACGGGTTGTTTTTCTAAATTTAGCCGGGACCCCTCATGTGACATATTGTTGGAAAGGCTTATGACCACTTACTCATGTTATCCACCTCCCGCACCCCTCCCCCCCTTTGCCCCCACGGGGAGGGCTTTTTTATAAATTCAGATCCAGACTTCTCATGTGACATATGGTTGGAAAGGCCTAAAGACCTGTGACGACTTAATCATATTATGCAGTTGCTCTGTCCCTCCGCTCGCTTTGACCCCTCCCCCAAGAGATCTGGTCCGAGGTTCATTCGTTTCGATATTATATTTTTTACAAGATTTTGTAGTGCGTGCACACCACACCCGCCTGCTATCATATATCAGTGCCGTATATAGCGGGTAACCTGTTCGTGATTTCATATTACAAGATTACGTATAAATTAGGGGCGCCGATTATAGGAGGGGCCCGCTAGCGGTCGAAGTCACCTAGTCTTTATTAACATCGACGCATTCCAGTTCACCCGAAGACGATTCTTGATAAATGTATGACGTATATAATACATAATATATGATTTATAAAAAAATTTGCAAACTGCAGTCATCGAGAAAAAATTTACACAATCGAAAATTATCGAGATGTCCATACAATCGAGAAAATCGAGAAAAACATGTCGTTATCGTCCATCACTACTAGCAGGAATGACCGAGCTAAGCTCGGTCAAAATTAGCTTTCTGTTTATCTTGATATATTTTTTTCCACTGAGTCATTCTTGCTGTTTTAGATGCAATTAGCTAGACCGTGAAACATAGTGACCCAAAATGACCCACTAATCGATTTTTTTCGAACATGCGACCTATCACAATCCTCTTCTCGAACCTGAAAACGATAGAATACAAAATTTAGTGGAAATCGTTAGTCGTTTTCTAGGTAAAATAAGCTTGATCCACGTTGATTCAAAAAACCACTAACCGAAATTTATCGACAGATGTGAGCTATTTCAATGGTCTTTTTGTACTGTGAAACGGTATAACAAAAAAAATTGCCAAAATTGTTTGAGCCTTTTTGAGATGCCGTTAGCTTGACCCCGACCCATTATCACCAAAATGACCCATTAATAGAATTTTCTTGAGCATCCGACCCAGCCCAATGGTTTTCTCTTGTCCAGAAACAGTGTAGTACAAAGTTTTGTCAAAATCTTTTGAGCGGTTTTTTAGATACATTTAGCTTAATCCTGATCCATTAGGACCCAAAATGACCCATTGATTGAATTTTCTTGAACGTGCGATCCTGCCCAATGCTCTTATCATGACCGGAAACAGTATTATACAAAATTATGTCAAAATGTTTTGAAGCGCTTTTTAAATACAATTAGCTTGACCCTGATCCATTGTAATCCAAAATGACCCCCTAATCGAACTTTCCTGAACATGCGACCTAGCCCAATGGTCTTCCCTGGCCCGAAAACGATAGAATACAAAATTTAATCAAAATCGTTTAAGCCGTTTTTTAGATACAATTAGCTGGACCCTGACCCATTGTGACCCAAAATGACCCACTAATCGAATTTTCTCGAACACGTGACCCATCCCAATAGTCTTTCCGTGCCCGAAAATGGTTAGATACAAAATTTAGTTAAAATCGATTCAGCCGTTCTTTAGATATAATTAGCTTGACCCTGGCCAATTATGACCCAAAATGATCCACTAATCGAATTTACTCAAACACGAGACCCATCCCAGTGGTCTTTTAGTGCCCGAAAATGGTTAGATACAAAATTTCATCAAAATCTATTCAGCGGTTCTCTAGATATATTTAACTTGACCCTGACCCATTATGACCCAAAATGACCCTCTAATAGAATTTTCTCGAACATAAGACCCATCCCAATGGTCTTTTCGTGCCCGAAAACAGTAGGGTACAAAATTTCGTCAAAATCGTTAAAGAAGTTATCTAGATAAACTTAGCTTGACCCACGGAGACAAAAAATTGACCCACTAATCTAATTTTCTCGAACATGTGACTTAGCCCAATCGTTTTCTCGTAATTCAAAACTGTAGAATATAGAGTTTAGTGAAAATCGTTAGAGCCGTTTTTTAGATAAAATTGGCTTGACCCATAGTGACTCGAAAATGACCCACTAATCGAATTTTCTCTAACACGTGACCCATCCCAATGGTCTTTTCGTGTCCGAAAACGATAGATTACAGAATTTCGTGAAATCGTAATGCCGTTATCTAGATAAACTTAGCTGGACCCACGGTGACCCCAAAATGACCCACTAATCGAATTTTCTTGAACACGTTACCCATCCCAATGGTTTTTTTGTTGCCCGAAAATGGTTAGATACAAAATTTAGTCAAAATCGATTGAGCCGTTTTTTAGATATAATTAGCTTGATGTTGACCCATTACGACCCAAAATGACCCACTAATCGAATTTTCTCGAACACGTAACCTAGCCAATGGTCTTATCATGCCCGAAAATGGTAAAATACAAAATTTCGTCAAAATCGTTAGAGCCGTTATCTAGATAAACATAGCTTGACCCACTGTGACCCCAAAATGATCCACTAATCGAATTTCCTCGAACATGTGACTTAGCTCAATGGTCTTCTCGTAATCCAAAACTGTAGAATATAGAGTTTAGTGAACATCGTTAGAGCCGTTTTTAGATAAAAATAGCTTGACCCACAGTGACCCAAAAATGCCCCACTAATCGAATTTTCTCGAACACGTGACCCATCCCAATAGTCTTTCCGTGCCCGAAAATGGTTAGATACAAAATTTAGTTAAAATCGATTGAGCCGTTCTTTAGATATAATTAGCTTGACCCTGGCCAATTATGACCCAAAATGATCCACTAATCTAATTTACTCAAACACGAGACCCATCCCAATGGTCTTTTAGTGCCCGAAAATGGTTAGATACAAAATTTCATCAAAATCTATTGAGCCGTTCTCTAGATATATTTAACTTGACCCTGACCCATTATGACCCAAAATGACCCTTTAATAGAATTGTCTCGAACACGAGACCCATCCCAATGGTCTTTTCGTGCCCGAAAACAGTAGGGTGCAAAATTTCGTCAAAATCGTTAAAGAAATTATCTAGATAAACTTAGCTTGACCCACGGAGACCCAAAAATGACCCACTAATCGAATTTTCTCGAACATGTGACTTAACCCAATAGTTTTCTCGTAATTCAAAACTGTAGAATATAGAGTTTAGTGAAAATCGTTAGAGCCGTTTTTTAGATAAAATTGGCTTGACCCATAGTGACTCGAAAATGACCCACTAATCGAATTTTCTCGAACACGTGACCTAGCCCAATGGTCTTTTCGTGCCCGAAAATGGCTAGATACAAAATTTAGTCAAAATCGATTGAGCCGTTCTCTAGATATAATTAACTTGACCCTGACCTATTATGACCCAAAATGACCCACTAATGGAATTTTCTCGAACACGAGACCCATCACAATGATCTTTTCGTACCCGAAAATGGCTAGATACAAAATTTAGTCAAAATCGATTGAGCCGTTCTCTAGATATAAATAACTTGACCCTCACATATTATGACCCAAAATGACCCACTAATGGAATTTTCTCGAACACGAGACCCATCCCAATGGTCTTTTCGTGCCCGAAAACTGTAGGGTGTAAAATTTCGTCAAAATTGTTAAAGAAGTTATCTAGATAAACTTGGCTTGACCCACGGAGACCCAAAAATGACCCACTAATCGAATTTTCTCGAACATGTGACTTAGCCCAATAGTTTTCTCGTAATTCAAAACTGTAGAATATAGAGTTTAGTAAAAATCGTTAAAGCCGTTTTTTAGATAAAATTGGCTTGACCCATAGTGACTCGAAAATGACCCACTAATCGAAGTTTCTCGAACATGTGACCTAGCGCAATAGTTTCTTCGTGTCGAAAAACGGTTGGATGTGAAATTTGGTTAAAATTGATTGAGCTGTTTTTTTGGATATAATTAGCTTGACCTTGAAACATTACGACCCAAAATGACCCACTAATCGAATTTCCTGGAACACGTGACCTAGCCCAATGGTCTTATCATGCCCGAAAATGGTAAAATACAAAATTTCGTCAAAATCGATTGAGCCGTTCTGTAGATATAATTAATTTGACCCTGACCCATTATGACCCACGAATCGAATTATCTCGAACACGAGACCCATCACAATGATCTTTTCGTGCCCGAAAATGGCTAGATACAAAATTTAGTCAAAATCGATTGAGCCGTTCTCTAGATATAATTAACTTGACCCTGACCTATTATGACCCAAAATGACCCACTAATGGAACTTTCTCGAACACGAGACCCATCCCAATGGTCTTTTCGTGCCCGAAAACTGTAGGGTGTAAAATTTCGTCAAAATTGTTAAAGAAGTTAAATAGATAAACTTAGCTTGACCCACGGTGACCCAAAAATGACCCACTAATCGAATTTTCTCGAACATGTGACTTAGCTCAATAGTTTTTTCGTAATCCAAAACTGTAGAATATAGAGTTTAGTGAAAATCGTTAGAGCCGGTTTTTAGATAAAATTGGCTTAACCCATAGTGACCCACTAATCGAAGTTTCTCGAACATGTGACCTAGCCCAAAAGTTTCTTCGTGTCGAAAAACGGTTGGATGTGAAATTTGGTCAAAATCGATTGAGCCGTTTTTTAGATATAATTAGCTTGATCTTGACCCATTACGATCCAAAATGACCCACTAATCGAATTTTCTCGAACACGTAACCTAGCCCAATGGTCTTATCATGCCCGAAAATGGTAAAATACAAAATTTCGTCAAAATCGGTAGAGCCGTTTTTAAGATAAAATTTACATACACACACAATTTTTGCTCGCATTATAGTATAAGATTTTTGCATGCAATCTTTACGAATTCGGAGATTATATCTATAACTTAAGATTGGATCTAAATTTGTGTATTTCAGTAAAATTTCTATTTTTAAAATATTGTTGAGAGTATTGCATACTTTAAGATTATCTATTTCTATGCCTAGAATTACAAATGAACTTTGGTTCAGTTTAATATCATTCTTTCGTTTCACGTTTTATAGCGAGAGCATAGCCAATAATTTTTATTTTGAATTTTTTTTATCTTGTATAAATAAAAAATCCTTGTTGTGCCGCGAATTGTTTTTTTCTCAACGAATTTATAAAACATAATTCTATTGTGAAACAAACAGAGAACAGAAAAGTGAATTTAGCTTTATGAGAATCTTACAAAGAAAGAAGAAAAAATTGTCTGAAAACACTTCTGACGTAATTTTGCCTTATGAATGTTTTTGTCTAATTACCATTTTATTGATCAGATGAGCAATAAAACCGTAAATTCTACTGAACATAATCCCCGACAGCTTTCCCCAACTTTTTCTTTCCAAGGGTCCCTTCGATAGTGACGAATCTGCCCTCTTAATGACCAAAGGGGGGGGGGAGGGGGGGGCTAAAATGGGGCAACTCTTTGTTGTTTTGTTCGGAATCACTGGGATTCAGAATTAAATGTTGCCATTATGAGACTCCTGTATGATCCCTTACATCCTCTTAATGATTTTCGGGCTTATAGGAACAAACGTACCAAAATACGTTTTATTTGAATGATAGTGGTCACATAGTAGAACTAGGGTTGGACTGCCGACTTTACATTCGTTAATATACTTTCCACTTTCAGAATTTCAATTTTGAATTATTTAGTTATTTTAGAAAGTTCAATTTGATTCATATCCCACCACTGAAGAAGAGTATAAACAGAGTGTTCCAAAATTCGGCCGACAAATTTAAAGAAATGACAGTTGGCATCAAGAGGATGAAAAATTGCCACAGAACATAGGCTTCAAACCACTTATTGAGTCACAAATACAGGGTGTTTCATTCTAAATGAACTCGGGTTGACGTTAATAATTTCGAGAAAAATAAAAATATTGCAATGAAAATGCAACGATATGTGCCTTGTTTTGTGTGAAATGTGATAACATCATGAAAAGATCTAGAAAAACATGTTACACAAGCAATCGATGATACCGTATGAACTGATAATCACAGTTCAAAATGTGGGGCGTCAAGTGCATACTGCTAGCGCGTATAATGCAAACTTCTACCACTTGTGTTTGGTGTTATCCCATTTACAACAAAGATGAGAATGTCTGTTAAATGTTTTATTATAATATACTTAAGTTTTAGGAAAGTTATTACTGTCAACCTAAATTGAGTTAGGATGAAACACCCTGTATTTTTTTTATTACACTGAAAAAAATAGGTTCTCAAAATGGAGTAAAAAATACTCATTTTTAAATATGTCACATACTCAAAATAGCTCCGATCCAAATGTACTCGAAATTGAGAAACACATGTACTCATTTTCGATTCTATGGATGTGTTCAAATATGAACCGTTATGTACTCATTTTTGATATTATGCATGTATTCAAATATGAAGTGTTTATGTACTCATTTTTGAACCCATGTCTGTATTCAAATAAGAACGTGAAAGTAAATGCTGTCTGTTAAATATTCAATATATCTTTTTCTTATTTTATGCAACCACCTGTACCTTCCGTAAATAATACATTAATGCAAATAATTGATAATGCACAGTATTTTAAAGTAATTTAAAAGAATTTGAAAACATCGTTTCTGTTATAAAATTATGAACTAAAACAAGATGGCGTCCAAGATGGCCGATTAGTAACACGTGCGAAACGAAAATAAAATACTGGGCTAAAAGACACACACTTTATAAAACATTTTCAAAACTAAACTATGTTAAGAGGAAAATAATATTTTTTTTGTCCCCCCCCCCCCCGAGACACAATGTATTGAATATTTAACAGAGAGCACTTACTTTCAAAGTTGTCGGCGAAATAGTGAAAATCCCATTTTTTCTCATTTTTGTTTTTAGGAACAAATCCACCTCACTTAGCACACAAACCAGACCAAATTTTCATAGCACTGATAAACAACAACAACACAATGTAACCTTGCGCATTATAAAGGAGATACGGGATATAGTTCCTTCAAAGGAATAAAAATTTAATATTATACCTCTGATTTCCACGGTATATTACATTGTTTTCTGATTAAAGGACACCTTTTAAGCTGCCATGAGTGAAATAAACCATTACAAAGTGCAAAATTATCGTTTCGTTTGGGTTTGATAACACGTGATGTATCAAAATTGAGAAAGCATTAGGTTCATTTTTAATCCAAACGTACTCAATTCGATATGAGTACATCAATTTACTCATTTTTGAGTACTTCATTTTTATCAGTGTAAATACGTGGTTTGCGACCCCATGTTCTATAGTAATTTTTCACCCCTTTGAAGCCTACTATCACCCCTCTGAATTTGTCAGTCGAATTTTGGAACACCCTGTATATACATGGTGGTTATAATATAAGTATCTCTATTTGGAGCTGTCTGTAGCTTGAAGGAATAACCGGAATTATGCTAAAATCTGTGCACTTACTATCCGAGAAGGGGGAAGAAGAATAGAATAAAAAAAAAGCCCCAATAACCGCCGCCAGGTGGCGCTTTTGAGTGTGAAATGTAATGTGTAATTCAAACAAAGAATTAAAGCGTAAAACGAGATGGCATACGTAATTTATCGGAAAATGTCACAGTGAATGTGGTTATGCTTTCGCATGGCGGTGCCGAGCAAGTTTAGTTCTACATGGCTCTTGTGCCTGGGGACACAGCCCAGGCGGTGCACGACGTGCTCAACTGCGGAATGTAACGCTCAGGAGTGATATTTCGTACATGTTGTGACATGCGATCATTGAGGTTTGCGACACCTCCACGGTACACAATAGATTTTAAGTACCTCCAAAACCAAAAATCACATGACGTCAGATCAGAGGATCGAAGAGGCCACACCACACGAAAAAAAAGGCTTTTTACTCTATCATCTGTGAAATCTTATCGTAAAAACTGTAGTACTGCTCGCCCAATATGGGGCGGGGCTCCATCTTTCATAATAAGTGTTTCAGAAACTCACTGTCTTTGCTGTAGTTGAGGAACTACGAATGTTTGCAGCATGCACAGGTATCTTTGTGCAGTTACCGAACACGTTACAGGGCCTCTTGGCCGTAACTCCTCAAAAAGATAAAGATCATGAATGAAACATGCAATAAAGCCATACCACAAAGTGATTTTTGGAGAGTAGTGGGGTATTTCGTCGACAACATTTGGTGATTCCGAATCCCATTTTCTGCAATTCTGAGTAGTGACTGCCCCATTTATAGGAAAACGGGCTTCATCTCCCCATAAAATCCTCCAAGGGAAGACATCATCTACCTCCATTCGTGCTAAAAAGTTAGAACAAAATCCAGACTCTGCTGTGCGTAACCTGTTAGCAATTGCTGATGGCAACTTACTTTATACGATAAGATTGTATTACCTTTCTCAGGATTTTTTCGTACAGTAGCATATGGAATATCCAACCTTCGATTAACTCCACATGCGCTAGGTCCGGCTTCCGGAGTTCCTGATAATTCCCCAATTGCAGTGGCAGTTTCTTATTGTATGCAGATACTGTTCCCCCCCCCCCCCTTCCACACTTTACAGTAAACGATCCACCCTTCTTCTCACTGCACACAGTGTCAAAGGAACTTTTTCTTACGCATTCCTTTCACATGTTTAACATCACGTAAAGCAGCTGAACAGTTTGAGCTGTTAACGTAGAATAGTTTTAAAATTAAAGCGCGATCTGGCAAACTGGGAGGAATCTCGTTCAACGATACTGCAGAAATAACCGCTTCTTTGCTTTTGCTGGTGATTACCATAGAAGTACTGTTAGAAAATGCTCTTTTGTTTTCAAGAACATCCACCAGATGGCAGCATCAGACAATCATTTTTTATTTGATCTACTGTGACAGACACTCAGTTCAGTGAGTGTTGCTTCTTCCCTTATAGCAGTTGGCAGCAAAATGCTGCTTGATTAAAAAAAATCCAATAATATTCCAAAGGAATATAATATGATAAAAAAAAAACTGCAACAAGCCATAGTTCAAAGGATTTCTTTGTGTTTGTAAATAGTCTTATACATCTGTTTTGTTTTTATTGTGAAGTGTGATCTGTACTGTGACCAGCATATATATTATTCTAGTGTATTCAATCTTCTAATAAATGTTTTTTGTTCATCCAAAGAAGAGTATATTTCCATTGAAACACATCAAAACATAAAGGTAAAACTTTTAACTTTTTTTATTGTTTACCTATTGAGGAATTTCGTATTCATGCCTTCCATATGGAATAACATTCTAACAGTCGATTATGAGACTGAACTTATCTCAATTTTAAATATAGTAATATAAAAGAAGAAAATATAATATAATTAAATTCAAAGAAATAATTATTTTCTGAATGTTGGTATTTTTCACAAGTGAATGATATAAAAGAAAATTCAAAGAATTGTTCTTATTTTGAAACCAAAAGTGTATTGATAAGAAAAGAAATTATTTTGATTTTGATTTTGCCAGTTTCTTATTGAAATTTTATTATATAAGTTGCAAATGTAAATTTATGTTTTAAACAAAGAATTTAACATTTAAGAACAGTTTTTCTGAAATCAAAAGTAACTTCAAAAATTGTTCTCAAGAATTTTATTTTGTTCTTATTTCATCATTAGCATTATATTTGAGTTTATAATTGTTGTTTTGATGTATTAATAAGAGAAAAAGTTTTATTTTCTGTGAAATAAACAAATATTATTCTATCATAATGTCTAGTATTAAAGAATCTCATTATGTTGATAAATTAACTGATGACAACTATTCAGTTTGGAAATTCAAAATAGAACAATTGTTAATCAAAGAAGGTCTGTATGATGTTGTATTTGAACCTAAAAAGGAAAATGATGATAATTGGGTAAAAAATGATAGAAATGCTAGGGCATTAATTTGTTTAAATATCTCAGATTCACAAATTGTTCATGTCAGACATGCTAAAAGTGCTAAAGAGACATATGATCAATTGAAATCTGTTCATGAAAGAGTAAATTTAACAAATAAACTTTATCTTCTTAGGAAGCTGTATTCCACTAAATATAATGAAAGCATTAAAATGCAGGATCATATTAATTCTGTCTTAGAATTAGCAGAAAAATTAAGAAGTATAGGTGAAGTAATACAAGATGATAATTTAATAGCTATTTTGCTCTGTTCCTTACCAAATTCTTATAGTACCTTTATAACTGCTATTGAAAGTAAATATGAAACAGATTTATCATTAAAATATGTTCAAAACAAATTAATTGATGAGTATCTTAGAAGAGTTGAAACTAAACAAATTTCAACAAAATTTGAATCTATTGCTTTAAAGGGTAATAGGGATAAACCAAAGCATTTGAATAAGCAAAAATTTTGTTCTCATTGCAAAAAGAATAATCACAACCGTGAAGATTGTTTTCACTTAAAGGGTAATAATACTAACAAAACAAAACCAAATTTCACCCAAGATAGATCACGTCAACAGTTTAAAAAAACAAACAATTTCTCTGCCTCTACTGCTAGTCAAAATGAAAATCTATCAGATTCTCAAAACTATCATGAATTAATGGAAGAATCAAATTCTTTGAATTTTGTTATGAAATCTCAACAAAATGGAAATAAAAACAAAAATTTGTCTTTTGTTATTGATTCAGGTGCGTCTGTTCATTTAGCTAATTCCTTGGAACTGTTCTCAGAATTAAAAAGTTCGAATAAAGATACAATCACAATTGCTAATGGAACTAAATTAACTGCAAAGGGAAAGGGTAAATGTACTTTTAATATTGAAACACTTAATGGTCAAACAAATAGAGTTACATTGGATCATGTGCTTTATGTTCCCGAGTTGGATAGTAATTTATTATCTGTCCAGTCTTGTACTGAGAAAGGTTTTGTTGTAACATTTAAAGATGATATATGTTTAATTAAAAAGGGCAACATCTTAGTTGCAGATGCAAAAGCTGATGAGGGGTTATACAGATTAAAAATAATACCTACAAATGAAAAGGTATATAGTGCTTCAGAAATATTACCCGTTTGTTCTAATGTTAACTGCATTCTAAAATGGCACCAAAGGCTGGGCCATAGAAATTTGGAATCCATCAAGAAAATTCAAAAGGATGATTTAGCTTTAGGTATTACTGTGAATAATTGTTCTCATAATACTGAATGTTCAAGTTGCATAAAAGCTAAGTTAACAGAAAAATCATTTCCAAAAGAAACGCAATACAGAAGTAAAAAACCACTTGATTTGATATACAGCGACGTATGCGGTCCTGCAGAAACAAAAAGTATGGGATCAAAAAGATATTTCGTTACATTTATTGATGATTACTCTCGTTATACACAAGTATATTTTATTTCTTCTAAAGATGAAGTATTTGATAAATTAAAAGAGTATGTTGCATCAACAACAAACAAATTTAGATTGAAGATTAAATCTTTGCGTAGTGACAATGGAACAGAATATTGCAACGAATCTGTCAAAGACTACCTTAAAAACTTAGGAATAAATCATGAAACAACGACGCCATATTCACCGTCCCAAAATGGAGTTGCAGAAAGAAAGAATCGCTCGCTTATTGAAATGAGTAAAGCCATGCTTATAAATGCTAAATTGCCAAAAACATTCTGGGCAGAAGCCATAGCTACAGCAGCCTACTTACAAAATAGATTACCCACAAAATCAACTGAAAAGACACCATATGAACTGTGGAATGGGCATAAGCCAAATTTGAGTCACCTTAAAGTATTTGGATGCAAAGCATATGTGTATGTTCATAAACAGAAGAGACAAAAATTTGACGAAAAGGCCACTGAAGGAGTCTTTGTTGGTTACGATTTAAGAAGCAAAGGATATCGAATTTATATAGGTGGTAGAAAAATAGTGATAAGCAGAACAGTGAAGTTTTTTGAAAATATGAACTGTGAAAATGTCTTTCAAGAAAATCCTGAAGAGCGAATCTCAGATTTAATGCATTTAAATTTTTCAGAAGAAAATCTTGAAAATGATAGTGATGCTATCCAAATAGAAAATACTGCAGAAGAAATAAATACGGATGAAAAATCAGTAGATAGCCCAACAACTGAAGAAAGTGAAGATAATTTCCAGAGAAGAATATCTAACAGAGAGACTAAAGGAATTCCACCAGAAAGATATTCTTACAAAACTGAAGACAGTTGTTCCAAAAATCAAGATCCTGAAACTTTTAAAGATGTTTTACAATTACCAGTAAAAGATCAACAGAAATGGTTTCAAGCTATGAAGGAAGAATTAAACTCTTTAAAGGAAAATGAAGTGTTTCAGCTTGTTACTTTACCCAAAGGCAAGCACGCCATTGGCTGTAAATGGGTTTACAAAACAAAACATAATGAAAATGGAGAAGCAATAAAATGCAAAGCACGATTAGTTGCCAAAGGTTTCGCTCAAAAATTAGGCACTGATTATGATGAAACCTTCTCTCCTGTCGTCAAACATACAACTATTAGAGCTTTTCTGACCTGGGCAGCTTATCATAAAGCCAGAGTATTTCAAGTAGATGTTAAAACAGCCTTTCTACATGGTAAACTAGATAATGAAGAATTATACATGCATCAACCAGAAGGCTTTCATGATGAAGAAAATAAAGACAAAGTCTATAAATTAAAAAAGGCTATATATGGTCTTAAACAAGCCGCCAAGTGCTGGAATGAAGAAATAGAGAATACTCTAAAGGCATATGGATTTAAACAAAGTGAAGCTGATCCATGTTTGTTCATAAAAGAAAAATCAAAGAAGACAATTCATCTCATACTGTATGTAGATGATATGCTGATGAGCTCAGAAGATGAAAATGAAGTTAATGAAGTAATAAATTACTTAAAGAAATCTTATCCCATAACATCACTAGGAGAAGCAAAATACTTCTTAGGTATAGAAATTTACAGAAAAGAAGATGGAAGTTATTTACTTTCACAAAGAAGTAAAATAACTCAATTAGTTAAGGATTTTCAGCTTGAAGAAGCCAAACCAACTTATACCCCAATGGAAACTAACTATTATAGTTTAGATAAAGAAGAAAATCTTTTATCATCAAATGATAATTACAGACAAGCTATAGGAAGTCTTTTATATATTTCCTCATGTACAAGACCTGATATTACCGCTCCTACACACATACTAAGTCGAAGATGCAATAATCCAAGAGAAAAGGACTGGAATGCTGTTAAGAGGGTAATAAGATACTTAAAAACAACGAAAGACCTTGATCTCCACATTTCTTCAAAAGAATATCCTAATATAGTTGCATACTCGGATGCAGACTGGGGACAAGATGCTACAGACAGAAAATCCACCTCAGGAAATGTAATCTTCTTAGGCAATAGCTGCATTTCTTGGTTCTCGCGAAAACAAACATGTGTGACGTTATCGTCAGCAGAAGCTGAATATGTGGCACTGTCACAAGGAACTCAAGAGGTGCTATGGATCTTAAAATTATGTAAAGATCTCAATTTACAACAACATTTTCCTATTAGAATTTTTGAGGATAACCAATCTACAATTAAATTGGTTGAAAGTGAAAAATTTAAATCCCGCACTAAGCACATTGATACAAAGTATCATTACATACGAGATTTAAAAACTAAAAATGTTATAGATGTCAAATATCTATCAACAAATGAAATGATAGCAGATATAATGACGAAGCCACTGCCAAAAGCCAAATTTGAACTTTGTAGAAACCTTATCCACCTGGTGTCAGATTCTATCACAAAACGGGAGAGATGTTAGAAAATGCTCTTTTGTTTTCAAGAACATCCACCAGATGGCAGCATCAGACAATCATTTTTTATTTGATCTACTGTGACAGACACTCAGTTCAGTGAGTGTTGCTTCTTCCCTTATAGCAGTTGGCAGCAAAATGCTGCTTGATTAAAAAAAATCCAATAATATTCCAAAGGAATATAATATGATAAAAAAAAAACTGCAACAAGCCATAGTTCAAAGGATTTCTTTGTGTTTGTAAATAGTCTTATACATCTGTTTTGTTTTTATTGTGAAGTGTGATCTGTACTGTGACCAGCATATATATTATTCTAGTGTATTCAATCTTCTAATAAATGTTTTTTGTTCATCCGAAGAAGAGTATATTTCCATTGAAACACATCAAAACATAAAGGTAAAACTTTTAACTTTTTTTATTGTTTACCTATTGAGGAATTTCGTATTCATGCCTTCCATATGGAATAACATTCTAACAAGTACCAATAATTATTACTATTTAATTTATACTTATATAATAATTTATACTATTAACCATATAATTTAATTATTATTGGTACTTCTATGGTGATTAGAACGGCGATTGCACCGACAGGCCCCGTTAGCATCATCTGTTGGCTGTTATTGAAACTATTTTGTTTTTATGTTCCATTCTTATTCCCCCTTCTTGAATAGTAAGTGCACCAATTTTGGCTTCATACGGGTTATTCCTTCAAGCTACAGACAGCTCCAAATAGAGATATTTATTCTATAACCACTCGGTATATATATATATGTAACGGTTAGAGCAAGAATTAAGAGTAAACCTTTGTTTAACCGGTTGAAGTGCGGATTACCCAGGCCCGAAGAAATGCCAAAGCTTGCTTCTTTAACCGGTTAAACCGAGGTCTAACCAATCTTGGTCGGTTAATGCCCGATATTATTATAAAACATCTTTGTAGAAACATATTAAAACCTTGTAATCAGAAAAATTATGCGCATGTTAGGCTTAAAGTAAATAAAATGTAAATATTAAAGAATATATATATATATATATATATATGTCACTGAAAACGGCAACCTAGTTCTGCAGCAATCTGAAAAACGCAGGAAACTCCTTAAAGCCGCAGTTAGTAAGTGTACGTATGAACGCTACGAGTTCATAAACCGAAAAAAAAATCCCTGGATTTAGCAAACTAGTTGTGCAGCAATCTCAAAAATGCACGAAACTCGTTAAAGCGGCAGTTAGCAAATGCACGCATGAACGCTACGCGTTCATGAACCGAAAAAAACATCACTGGATTCAGCAAACCAGCTGCGTAGCAATCTCAAAAATGACAAAACTCGTACGGCCCATATTCATGAGAAATATACAATAAACGGCTAATATAAACCATTAGAACAAAATATACATAAAATTATTAACATACCTTAACAGACATCTCTTTTCTTGAAGGCTTAAGCACAAAATACCTGCAACGGTAAGAACTGATTTTAGCCGGTTAAAGCTGGAAGCGTTGGGAGCGCTTCGTGCTTTAACCGACCAAGATTGGTTAGACCTATCTTTAACCGGTTAAAGATGGAAGCGTTGGGAACTGTTTGGGCTTTATCCGCAAGGCCTGGAGTAATCCGCACTTCAACTGGTTAAACCTAGGTTTGCCCTTCATTCTCGCTTTAGCCATAACATATACACTGGGTGGCCATAATCAAAGTGCACGCGTTTGACGGTCTCTACAAGCTAAAGTATTTGAAATATTAAAAAAAAAAAGATTAGATATTTATTCAGTTTAGAGCCTTCAGAAGTACGCTTTGTAATAAAAAAAATTATTAATTTTTTTTTAAACAGATGGCGCTATACATGATAGAAAAATAGGGAATTTCCTACCAGCTAAATTTTGAAACTTTTTTATGGAAAATTTGACATCATAAAGTGTTTTTATCAAAATGATAATAATTATAGCACTGCTGTGATAGAATATCGTCGTCTCAAAAGATACTGATTTAAAAGGAGTTATTTTTGTTAATATTTGCTAATAAAACATCTCTAACATTTAAGCGCCGTCTATCGGTAAAATTTAAAACAAATCATTGTTATTGCATAACTCATTTCCGTAAAAGTATAAATACCAAAGCTTTTAAAAATATTCCAAATAGTTTAACTTGTAGAGCATTTCAAACACGTGCACTTTAATTATGGTCGCTCTGGATATAGGGGAGATAGGGGTAATTAGGATCAGGGGCACTTCAGGGGAAATTTGTAACAGATAAAAAAAATGACCATCCTAATTACGAAGTGTGACTAATATTCCACATGTGCAATTTTTTTAAAGTGAAAATGTATGTTCCTGCAGAAGTAAACACTGTTTTCCCAGAACACAAAGAAAAACGTTGTCCGTCAAAGTGAAAATGTTTTAGTTCAAAAGGTCCGTGTAAAAAATTGTAGGAATATTGAGATGTGGCTATGGATTTAAATTTAGAGAAAGATTGTTTTTAAGATGAAATGGTTACGTTTTGCAACAGATGAAGCGTAATGTTAATAATCTGCACATGATTCTAATTACCCCAGAAATAGCATTTTCGGCGTAAATAGGATCATAGAGTTTTTACATTATTAAGGGTAAATTGGGATCGCAAATTTTATTTTCTATTTAAATCAAATTGTGGATTAGAATGCATTTTTTAATCTTTCAGTTTTCAGATCCTGTGAAATATCCCTAGTTTGGTTTAGTTTACTTTACTGCACATTTTGTGTTAGTAAAACATTTATTTTACTATTTTATCTTACATTCCTTCCAAATTTTAGCTTTGACTGCATGTTTTAGACCTAATTAGGTCTCAACATTTTTAATGTAAATGAAACTTCCCTCCTTCACAACATAGAGCTTTGACTGATTCCTCCCCCCGCCGTTGCTTGCATTTCCATGTTATTTTGAAAAATTGATTAAACTTAAAAATATAGTTTTTTAGTGATATAACAAGACAATCTCCAATAGAAAATTTTGCATTTGATTCTTTTTTGTGGGCAGAGTGTAAAATATATGAATATTGAAAATCCTTAAAAAAAAACAATTTTTTCCAACGTACTTATCTTTCAAATACTGTATCTCTGAGAATAATTGTCGTTGTGAAACCAAAAATATCTTGATGTAAAGCCCACACAGAGGTCTTTTAATATGATTTACCCATGACTGTGTATCTTGTAAAGCATGAGAGCTTACATACTACTGATCCCAATCACCCCATTTCATGGGGTGATTGGGATCTAAGAGGTATTTTTTGAAAAAGACAATTGTAACCAGGTAACATGGTACATTGAAAATAATTCTTTACACATTTCGAGGGACGACAACCGATTGAGTAAAATTATACATAACATTAGTATGTAGTCAACTTCATTTTCTGGCAATTAATTATCAAAGTTCAAATTGTCAACAAGTGATCCTAATTACCCCTACCTCCCCTGATATATATATTGTCATAGAAACAAATGAGAATATATCAAAGCACTATTCTTAGAATATGTTGATGTGGCGATGAACAATTAAAGAGAGTAAGGAATGTGAATTTCTTTGACTTACAAGTGCCAATTTATAGCTATTCTCAAATCCAAAAGAAGTACATTTCTGAAATCATTATCTTTTCGGAAACGCTTGAAATTGGCAGGTGTACTTATACAGAAATTAGGGGTCAGAAATCGAAGGGTGTTTCCCATTTTTGTTTTATAAGTCAAATCTTTTAGAAAATACTGTCAAAATTGACGTTTTTCAACCTAGTTTCTTGACGCGACAGCGCTAGGAAAGAGAATAGCCTGTCGTCACGCGACAACAATTGCTTATAATTCGATAAGTAATTTATTTATAAGAAATAAAATAGAAAACACCATTCGATTCCAAATCACTTCAGTAGTCAGACTATAATAGTAATATAACTTCAATAGTCAGTGCCAGGTTTTTGCGTTTGAAAATGTCTCCGTAAATGAGACCGAAAGTTTTGCATTATTCAGCAGGATAAAATATTTTTTTGAGACTTGCCTTCAGAACTGGTTCGCCGAATTCAACAAAAACATTAGCAACCGTACCACTGATTGGTAGCTATGCCATTATCTCAGTTTATATAGGCTGTAAATGCTAAACATTTTATAATTGAGGTTCTTAATTTAAAGAAATGTATATTTTGGTCCAAGTTTTAAATATCCAACACAGAACGTGTTGCTCAATGCTCTTTTTAACACTTTCCAACAAAGTTGAAAAGTGTTTATGACTTCGGTTTGTCTGTCCGTCTGTACGCGCTCTAACTCCCGTAAATATACTCGGATCGTTCTGAAATTTTTGGATGTTAGTGACCCCTACCATAGCACAAACCCTATTGCAAATGAAGTGTGTAGCATGTTTAGTTCATTTACAGGGACAGTCAAAAGTTTTCCGTTACATTACGGCCTATGGGAAAAAATCATTTAAAATGATTTTTAATGATGGTACATGCTTTCTAACATAATAAAATTGATATGCATTTATCAAGTTGACTAAAATATGCATTTTCTGTACAATATGCGGCCTAAAAAATAGTTATTATTCATTTACAGGGCCGCACAAAAGAATTCCTTTACATTATGATATAAAAGAGGAGGGAATTTTTTCCGGCGTATTTTAATTATGTTAAACTATTACATGTATAATGAAATAGATATACGTTGCTAAGGTTTACTATAACTTATATCATGGATAATACGAAATGCAGAGCATTTACAGGGACACACAAAAGATTTCAGATACTATATTGTACCCGAAGTACTGTAAAGTAGCGATGCTTGCTGGAAATGCATTTTTAATTATGTTATGTGCTTTTATGTTTCACTATATTTATGCATTGTATATGGTGTGCATAAATGCTGTAATTGATATACAGGGCTACTCAAAAGAATTCGTAATGGTTACTGGGTATGATTGCAAATTGCTTAAAGGTGATTTTTAAATGAGTTAGGCAGTTTTACGCTGAACCGCATTTGGTTTACTTAAGAAATGTTTGTAAAACATATATAAAATGACATACAGGGTCACACAAAGAATTGGATACATGGCCGTCTATAAATGATAATTTCTGGAAATGTGATTCCGGTAGTTTTAAGAGTGTTTTACTTTGAATTAAACTTTAGCTAAATAGTGGCGTGTAATAAAGGTATTAGGTTAACTGCAGAGTTTTACAAAAGTATACAAGTATGTTTAAATCTATTAGTATAAATTTCTGAAAGAGAAAATTCAAACTGTCATGTGTTTTCTTGCTAAACTAAATTTCTCCATTATATAGTATATATATCAACCTACAGATCAAATATAGGGCTATTCAAAAGAATTGGAATACATATTTGCTATGGACGGTAACTGCTGAAATCAGTTTTTCAAATGTTTTATGTGTTTTCTAAAATGTTTACTTAGTTCACTTATATACCTTATTTCCCTAAATAACGAAGTTTTGTTAAAGCATTCCGGAAGTGTTTCATAATCTATGCTTAACGCATGATTTTTCTTACTTGTTTTAATTTGAAAGTGATCATTCTAATTTCACTACTTCATGCCTGGACGTGGAAAAAAATGCTGATTTAATAAATTCGAGAATAGACACAATACCGAAAAACTGCGTTATTCAAATTAGTATAAAAAATTAATACAAACAGAATTTTTTCTTTATATTGCTATGATATACAATTTTCTTACGGAATTCATTTAAAAAAGGGCATATGCTTTTAATTTTTTTTTACATTTATAAAGTGATTGATGGACCGAAAAATGGTGATTTTTAAACCGTTTCTTGTTTTATTATCTTTATTTTCAATTATTTTTACAAAATTTTCAGCATTCTGATAATATAATATTTTAAAATATTAAAACATTGATTTTTACTCTTATGAAAGATAAAGTATAAACTCCAAAAGTCAGCCTTTAAATTTCACGTTTGACATCTCTATCAAAAGTTTGTTTCCCAAACGACGGTATGTTGTCAGTAAATTATCCCACTCGGGAGTTACAAGAATTTTCCGGACATTTTCATTGAAAAAACCTTGAACTGTAGAGAACAATGTAGCCTCGTCATATCTGTCAGCAAACACAGCAACTTCGCACACGTTTTCCACTGTTAAACACTGCATCAGATATTCAATGCAGAAAGTCTTGAGTTCTTGTACGTCATATTTATCAGAAGTGTAATACAGGTTTAAAGCACAGCAGTAAGATATCTCTTCAAGCTTACCACAATAGATGTATTTCAAGAATACTTCAAAAGATTCCGGATCACAGTCCGATATGGTGATGACTCCCGTCTGCCTCTCCAACGTATCGTGTTTGAAAGTAGCAGCAAATACACTAGACCGCGCCATCAAAACCAATCTGTGGGCCTTGTATTCTTTGTCCTTTACTTTCAAAGTTACGTCACATGTTTCCTTCTCTTCGAAAAGATCTATGAAGTTCTCAGATAATTTATCTAGTCCTGAAAGGAAAAAAAAATCATGTGTTGTAAACTGTATCTTCATGGGGTACTTGCACTATGGTCTAAATTGTCTACATTTCTCAAACTCATTTTTTAAAACGTAAACAAGCTTTGTTGTCGCTTGCATTGCATAAGTTTCATTGATGAAAAAGAGCTAATTTTATGCATTTAACATAATTTTATGCAAATGAAAAAATTTTCTGCTAGGATAAGACGTGTCGCCAGAGGTATAGATAAACTAGACCAAAACCTAAACAATTCATCATTTGGAGACGCTTAGACAAGCTTAGGCTATATTAAAACTAAAACTCCTTCATGTTATAATTTATATAGGGCCATGGAGATCGGTGATAAACTCCGCTTTTTTTTTTTTTTTTTTTTTTTTTTTTTTTACCACGGGCCCTGAGGTGCTGTTAACTATACAGGTTGCCCCTAAAATCATGTTACATACGCTAGAGGGTGATATAACACAACTAGACGAGCACAAATCACCATACAATCCATTGTGGAAACGCAAGTCGTAAAAAGCTAGAGCGCGAAACATACTGCGGCACAAAATGAAGAGAAAGAAGATAGACAGCGGTGGAATGAAAGGAACTGATAATATGAAGAAAAACATTTTATTCAACAAAATGAAAGCAAACAGCACGTACGTCCCCCATCACAACAGCTGCTCAAAATTGCGGCCGCCAACAGTAACGCAGGCAGCATCGATGGAGTGACCGCCGTATATTGGCGAAAACACCAGGCTTCTCTTGTATGGTGTCAGCAGCTACAGATTTCCACGCAACAAGTCTTCAACGGAATCTATGAGACCTTCATCGTAGATGAGGCTCGTCATGTGACCCCAGAAGAAAAAGTCTAGACATGACAAATCGGGTGAGTGGGCCGGCCAATTGATTGGTACAACCTTTGGGCTTCCCTTGCATTGCATCTGCCGCTCCGTACATGTACTGCATCTCGGTCTTCTCCTGATTTGTGTACGCATGCATCTCATCGATGATTCAGAGAACGAATGAAGACAGTTGCGGTGAAAGCCTTTTTATTGCGTCGCTGGGAGGCTCCCTCTAGCGCTTTACTGCTGCGTTCCGACCATGGATTGAATGGTGATTTATGCTTGTCTAGTTTTGTTCTGTCACCCCCTAACGTATGTACCATGAGTTTAGGGACACCGTGAATAAGTCTCAGTCAAATGATAAACCGACATGGAACCCCCAGTCCCCAGAGTTTAGTTCTCGAGCACTTGGTATTTTTGAAAGTCATTTTCAGAATTTCCCCTAGGTTTGAAAAAGGGCAGGGTGCTGCCTTTCGGAGAGGGCACTTTTTAATTCTAAAGGGCGTGTTTTGGATTCTTAAGAGCATATTTCGGATTCTTTAAGGCACTTTTAAGATTCTTAAAAGTACATTTTTGATTTTAAATTCATTCTTTCAATTTTTAAAGCCTTTCAAGGCAACATTGAGTCAGTTTTTACTATGCAAGCAAATTTTTTAATGCAAGAAGGAGAAAGGGCACTTTTCTTTACTTAGAGACAAGGAGGGTGCTAATTTTTTGGATGAGGGGTAAGACGGGTGCTATTTTGTATGCAGCACCCTCCTGAAATTGTTTGTGGGAAACTCTGCATTTTATCGATACCGAATGGCATCAAGGTTGAGTGAATTTTGCCCAGCTCCGAAGGCAAATCAGTAGCGTGGCAGACAATAAGCTAACAACTGAGTTACCAGACGTCAGTTAGGCTACACTACATGTATTGTCATTGCTGGCATAAGTCATTCCACTCGACGAACAATGGCAGTTATTCAGCAGTTATTGCGCATCCAAATTAAAACCAGGTTGTTAACTTTCCATATTTATAAAAAAAAAAATCTTCTTCAAGCGACAGTAAAGCATGCATATTAATCATTTGGGAAATGCATAAACAAGTTAGGCCACACCGCAAATGAACTGTGAAAATCCGTTTACACTCGCGTTAGGCACATTGTCAAGCGTCTCAAATTCTTTAAAGATTTGAAGACGCATATTTTGAAAATGATTTTTGAAAAAGGGTTTAAATTACAGAAGAATGGAAAATGCTACCAGATTTCTTAATATCTACCTATCTGAAGTATACCTGAAAATTTATTGCATTAAAGGGCTTCGTGAGTATGTTAGAAAATATCTAGTGTGTGCATTAAATACAAATAGACGATTTTTGTTGTGACGGAAAGTTCCAAAACTTCATAAAATTCAAAATATCTTATCTTCTCCCTAGAAGAATTGAATTTACTATTTTCCTTGTAATAATATATATTAATGACATTAATAATATGGTTAAAATTTTTCTAAATATAATTGTATAGCAATTTTTAAAAAATAACTTTTTAAAAACTAGTGACAAGACTATTTCACAAACAAAACCTTAAACCTATCTTATTTTAAACATTTTTCCAATTTACATTGCCTACGCATGTCTCCATCAGGTATTGGATAAAAGCGCATTTCAATTGTTTTGGAACCTGTATATACATATACTAAAATCGCTTTTCCAGTTTCCAAGAAAAAAATGCAATCTTAGGAGGGGGAGTTTTCAGCCTCTGGTAATTCGGCCACAAATCGTATAAAATATGACTGGTACCAATCGATTAGTTAAATCCAATTGTTCATGCTACATATATTTAAATTTTTATCAAGGGGATTGTCTACATATAGAAACTGTTTAAATCTTGAAAATTTTTAATTCTAATACCTAATTTCGATATCACATTTGGATTCTTTGGTAAATTTTACTTTAGGATACCAAGCGATCTTGTGTTTAGGAATTATGCAGGTTTAAAGTTTGTAACTCCTAATGTTAAATTCATTTTTAGGTGCATTCGTAATTATATAAACACGTAGCACTTATAGTCGTCGTCTGGTCCGTCTGTCTGTCAGTCAGCATATAACAGCGCAAAAAACTAACACAACCGAATGGTTTGAAATTTAATATATATAATCGTTGCAGAATTTTGCCGCGTCATTTCAAATTTTATGAAAATCGAATCAAAACTTCAAAAGATATTAATAAAAGTTTTCTTCATTATATTTAATCCTATCATGCGTAATTAATCAACGATATCGCTCGATAGGTAATGATTCTAGGTTGCCATGGTGATGACGTCCTGTTTAAGTTGGAGTCCTATTATTTCCGTATTACTGAATTTAATATATATAATGAATCATAATAAATTTTGTATTCATGCATTTGCATAAGAGTGCAAACTGCTATGCACCAAGATCTAAATATTTATAAACTACTTATAGTACGAATGCACTTCATTTGCCACGTTTGACGTACAATTTTCGACTTCTTAATCGTTGCAAAACAGATTGCATAGCAGGTAGTTTTTTAAGCATAACTCAAAAGCTACTTGGCGGAATTAATTGCTATTTTAGATTTGCATATTTGAAGCTTACAATCGATTTCTGTCGAAAAATTCATGGGTTACAATTTATATATTTTTTTCATATATCAAGTTAAATATATTTTGAAATTATACGTTCCGATTTTATTTATTATTTATTTATTTTTATTTTTATTTTTTTTTTGACAGAAATAGATTTCTAGAATTTACAAATATGTAAATCCAAAATTACAGTTCATTCAACCGAGTAGTTTCCGATTTATGCTTAAAAAACTATCTGTATTGCAGTCTGTTTTGCAACGATTAAAAATGAATTTAACATTAGTAGGAAGGACAGTATTTTTTTCAACTGAGTGCAAATGTATCTAGTCCGGGACTCGAATCTTTGGCTTTAATTGTCAATGATCGTCCAATTGAGCTATTTTGACGACATCCGAACCAACACAATTCACTCAGACAACCAGGTGATAATGACATTTAGGCCGTTATTTAAAAGAGCAGGATAAAATAAACAATAGGTAAAGGAAATCCTATAAACTAAGGATACGTAATTAACATTTACCCAGCTGTCATTGCCAAATGCTTGTCTGAGTGAATTGTGTCTGCTGAAATGTCGTCCAGATAGCTCAATTGAAAGAACATCGGCAATCAAAGTCAAAAGTTCCAAGTTCGAGTACCGACTTGGACTTCTTTTCATTTTTTTTAATTACTACTGGCTTGCACATTTTTCTTACAAATTAGTTTTAGTGCGTTGAAATAAGTGTTAACATTAGGCGTTCCCAACTTGACATCCCGTTTAGTAAGTTAAAAAGCTACTTCACTCACACGAAAACATTCGCTCGCTAATGTTAATCATATGGAACTTTTTTTTTTTAACTTCTCGCTTGCAGTTAATTACGTAGGATTAACATTAGCGAGCAGGAGTTTTCGCGTGAATTAAGTACCGTATATACTCATGTATAAGTCGAAGAATTTTAGACAAAATTTGGGAGTTGAAAATGGGGGTCGACTTATACACGAGGTAGTAAAAAAAAAAAAAGAAAAAACGAAAAATCGCAGATAATCGGCGAATGGGCAAACCTTTTAAGTAATCATATGAGAGATAAAAGCGGACAATGGTCAATTCCTTGTGATTGAGAAAAAAAGCTCGACAGTAAGGTCCCTCTAATTGTTCTGCACCCATTTTCTCTTAGGACAGAATTCCCTTCAATACAGGGGCATTACTTTCAACATTTTAATCCCCTTTTTTAAAAAGTTCAACTTGAGAATACTTCTAGATATCTCTACTAAAAGTACTACAATACAATACTATATTTTAGCAGTCGAAGAAGTCGTTTACCCTTGTAAATAAGGCTTGAATAGAGTTTTGAAACAATTTTTTTCTTTTTAAGTATCATTGAATTGATGTGAATAGAGTTTTAAATAATTTAAGCTTCTTTAGTTTTACATAATTATACAGTTTTAAGACGTCGAATTTAAAAAAAAAGTCTGATTAGAAACGTAAAAATGTTTACTAATTTAAAGATTTTTTTTTTTTTTATCATCGATTACAAATCATTTTTCAACATACTACCAGAAATGTGGGTCGAAAAAATTTGCTTACGAATTGGGGGGTCGATTTATACACGAGTATATACGGTAGTCCCTTAGGGTAAAATATAAATATGATGTCAAAAAAAGTTGTTATCATAGAAAATTTGGTACAATTCTTACATGTAGACGATACCCTAAGCAAACTATAAGTAGGGGAGGTAGGGGAGATATAATACACTTTTTTTCTTTTGCTAATTTTTTACAACCCTTAGAAACCTATTTTTAAACAAATTTTTCGTGTTTTCTTATAAAGTGACCTTTTAATCATTTATTAAAAATATTGTGAATTTAAAAAATAATCATTCAAAAAATATATCCCAATTATTGTGAATAGTTACTACTGTATCAAATCTCCCCATTGCTAAGGAGGATTGATACACTAGCAAGGGAGATTTGATACATTGTTATGTAAATTGGAAAAAAAAAATGCAGACAATTCAGTTTAAGTGTCATACAATTTTTTATGATAAATCTTGAAATATTTAAGTAAAATTTAAAAAGAAATGACATTGACATATTTTTGTTTAAGAAATGTTTTTTTATAAAAATATTTAAACAATTGCTACTAATTAAACAATTCTATTAACACATTTTTTAGAAAATAAATAATGAAAAAAAAAAACCCTAGAGATCTTGCTGCAAGGAAAAATGAAGTGAACATTGCTGATTTGCAAACAATTTAACATAAATTTAGCCCATTTAAGAATTCTTTAACCCTTTCAGGGCAAAGCATTTTCAATGCTAAAGTGTTGAATAAACGAATGGCACCGGAATTTGCCGACAAATTTAATTGGAAATAAGAAAAGGGATATATTTCACTTTCATATTAAATGGAAAATATTTTACCAAAATGCTGGTGCCAATGTGGCGTTTAAGTGGTTTCATAAACATACCAACATCCCTGAAATGGATAAAAGAAAAACTAATAACTCTATCATTTTGGTAAGTAAAATCGGGTGGATTTAATGTTTTTTTTAATTTTCCTTGGTCAATTATAGAGCGAACTAACCATCTATCATCACACTACTTTTCTATGTAACTTACATAATGTCTATGAATAGTCTCTTTGTTCTTTCTTACCAATTTCAGTAGCCGTTGCTGTAAAACAATAATGAATATTACAGTCCTATATTAGTTTATAACTTTAAAAAAATATATTAAATTTCAAATATACAGGTGTATCATTTCTCCCCAGCACTAATGTATCATTTCTCCCTATCATTTCTTATTGGATTTTCAATCATTTTGTATAAATGCAGTTGCAAAATGCCAATCTGCTTTCTGGTAAAACTCACTCTAACAATGTGCTTTACAAATAAGAAAAAATTACAAGAATCTTCACAATAATAAGAGTTATGAAAGAAAATCAGTATTTAAAAAAAATTTACCTTGACATTCCAAAAGTCTTCAAAATTAAAAGAAAAAAAACGTTGTCAGTTCTTCACTGTTAAGTCCAGCTAATGATGGCCTCTGCTAATAAAAGAAGGCTTTAGATCTGTTACAATAGCTGTTAATGCCATTTGTCGAGAAAAATTGTCAATGTATCAACCCTCCCTATGTATCAAACCTCCGCTACCTCCCCTATAGCATTAATTAGTAGACTTTACTACTAATCTATATCTATTTGCGGCATTCACATTTTTATACGAGGATTTTTTGCAGAGTTAGTATGGGGGAGGGGGGGGGGGTAACTTTTTTTTCCAGGATTGCACATCAATATCAGTTGCTTTCCAGAGGAATTCGCAACAGTTTCTTGCCCTCTTAAAGTAGCTTGACTATATTTCCAGATAAAACGTGGCGAACAAAACATGAAAACAAATTAAAGTAAAAAATAAAAGTTAAATTGATGCTAAAGGTGAAAACAAGTACATTTAAAGGCATATAAATACATTTTAATAAACTAATCTGCCTGTTTCGTAAGCAAAATTGGCAACTTCATCAAGATCAACATTGATTAAAAAAAAAAAATAAAAAAAAAATAAAAAAAAATATTTCTGCAAAAATTTAAAAAATGAACTTTGTAATACAAAAATCACGAGATCACAGGTATAATGAAAGAAGGTGTTCTAATAAATGGTCAGCTGTTGGCATCCTTGGAATTACCCAGAATTTGGAAAAAGGTACTTTACAAAATAAAAGCAACAGGATAAAATAATTCACGCTGACCATTTTCATTAGAGCACCTGCTTTCAATATACCTGCGATCTCGTGATTTTTGTTTTACAAAGTTCATTTTTATTTTTATTTTTATTTTTTATAATTTTATTTATTTATTTATTTTTGGCTGAAATAGTTTTATCAATATTTATCTCGATAAAGTGGCCGATTGTGCGTACGAAGCATGAAGATCAGATTATTAAAAGGAAAGATTATTAATATACCATCAGGGTTTGTTGATTTAAATCACCTTGATTTTAATCATGATTTAAATCAATTGATTAAAAAAATTATTGATTTAAATCAGTTTCTTCTTTTAAATTATTTTAAAATAAATTCAAGATGTAAACAAACATAATGATGTACTTTAATATAATTTAGTTTTATAGTACACAGATAATCAAACAGTTTTTAGAAAGAAAAAATTTAATCTTTGTCAAAAAATAAAGTACAATGTAAAGTTTAGAAAAAATGCTTTAAAATTTCATTTGAATCAAATTATAAAATAATCTTGCAATAGTAAGGAAATCTAAGCAGGAATGTATTACATATTAGAATATCTATGTATTAGTACTTAGAAACTTCTGCAAGTTGAGGTAAAATAAAATTGTATGATTTTGTGTGCTGTACTTTGATTATGCCTATTATATTAAAGTTTGAGCAAAATCTGAACCATTTAATGAATTTTCGTTTGAATCTAATACAGTGAAACTTCTTTTAAAGGCCACCCCTATTCAAGGGCCACCTCTATTAAGGGCCAATATTTTTAGGAACGAAATTTTTTCCCATAGACATAATGTTAAATTTACTGCTATTAGGGGCCGCACCTACCCTCATAAAGGCCATTTTTTTCGCATGTTCCTTAAATCCTAAACAGGTGTATTGAATTCCTGAACCAAAAGATAAGAGTTCAGCAAACAACTGCACTTGCAACAAAGAAGGCAGGGGGAGATGGGGAGGATTTAGTAACACAATGAAGGACCACAAACTTTTCCATAAGCGAGACAAACAAGTGTTCCTCCCACTTTGTTTGACCTTTCAACCTGTAGGGGTTGGAGGGGAAACTTGACCCTTTGTTGTGGGCACACAAAGGATAACAGTTTATCTAAAAAACTGATTCCACATTTACTAAAACTGTGAATGCATATTGGAATACAATTTTTACACTAGAAATTTTATGATCAGGCTTATGTAATGTCAGGCTTAAATTTAAAATTATGGTACCTAAATCAAGCCAAAGAGTAGATTTGGATTTGAATGAGAAAATCAAAGTTCTTAATTGTCATGATCAAGGAACATCTGCAAGAAAATTGGCTTCACAGTTTAATTTCACGAAGAATCAAATAAACAATATTGTTAAAAACAAAGAGAACTTACTGGAAGAATATGCAGATTTTAAAAATCGCGGGATAAAAAGAAAGAGAAATGAAAAATTTGGTCAACCCTATTCAAGGGCCGCCCCTCATAAGGGCCAATTTTCAATGGAACGGCAGGTGGCCCTTAAAGAGAGGTTTCACTGTATATTGGATCTCTGTCCTTTAGAATGGTGGAAGGTACCAGTTACAGTTATCGAAAAGATAGAATTAATGATCAACTAGCTCTTTACCGCAATAGCTTTATCTGCTTTCGTAGGACGAATGTTTTCTGCCTTTGGTTTGGTACATTCAAAAATTAGAAATGCACTAATAAAGCTGCTAAACTCGTTTTTCTGTACCAGCATTAAAAAAAAAAAAAAAAAAAAAAAAAAAAAAAAAAAAAAAAAAAAGTTAACATCTTAGTTTGCATTCAATTTTGTTTCTAAAATTTTATGTCCTGCAGTTATTTTTAACTAAAATACTTAAAAGTTTAAATTAAATGTTGACATCTGATTTGTATTTTTGCATGCATATTGTATAATATAGATTTTTCCATAGCCTAAAATGTTACCTTTTAATCATTTATGCAGGGTACGCTGATTTAAATCAGTTTGATTTTAATCACTTGATTTTTTTTAAATTATTGATTAAAATCACACAATTATACATTTTTATTTTTTCATTAATGATGTTTATAACTATACTCTAAATCAAAATAATTTTGAAAAGAGTACATTTTATTTAAATCAAACAAAACTAAAAATAAATGTTTAGGATCTCAATACACTCTGAGAATGTTCTTTCATTTTCAACAACAATCCTCTGCTTGCTTTTCTTTGTAGACACTTACTAGAGAAAGAAGGGTATTTATTGAATGGGATAACAGTTAAATACATAACAAGGAAGAATTTCCTTCTTTTGACCACTGACCAATAAGTATTAGTTACAGACCTGTTTTTGAAACTTACTTGAAGCAAAGTACTTGAATCAACTTTTGATTGCAGTTACTACTTCCCATTGAACTGTAGATTAGATAGCAATATTTGGAGTAGTACAGGAAAAATTGAAAAAAAAAATGTAACACAAAGATGGCAGGTAGGAAAAAGCATCCCATATGTCTCAATTTTACAGAAATTGCAACAGTTTCTGATAAAGCAGAAAAATTAGTTTTTCTCTACAAAGTATTAAATTTGCCTTAGCTAAAAATTTCACGATTACCCGATTTAAAGTAAGTAAATAATTGGTTAACTTGATACATTGTTCATTTTTTTCTCTGAAAATATCAGTATAAGGAATTTCTATTATAAAAGATGTTAAAAGAACTTAGGTTTATTATATGGCCAGCTATAAAATTATATTTATTATTATTTATTATTTTTAATGTTATTTTGATCTTGATTTGCAAAAAAATATATCAGTTACACTGAACAAAGAATCCATCAGTACTTTACTGGATGCTTATACGGGATTTAGTCTTGCATTTTTTTACTGGTGAATTATCCTTTCATATATTGTAGAACTAATAACATATTTAAAATAATATGTAATAATGGGGGTTGTTTTGGTGCAGTAAGGCAATGGATGGTACCTTTAATGGTGTTAACACAACATCTTATTAAGAGTTCTTAAAGTAGGTGATGTAATCAATACACAACTTTACTCAATTAAACTTTATATGCATTAAAAAAATTAAATACTCCTTTCAAGCTTCTATCTTAATTGCATTTGTAAAACTATTAAAAATGGCATGCTATAGCCTTCAAAGTTTAAAATAACGTCGTTAGTTAATTTTAATTTAAAAAAATCTGATTTAAATTTTTTAAAAATCTGATTTAAATTTTTAAAAAATCCGATTTAATTTTTTTTTAATCTGATTTAAATAAAAAAAAATCCGATTTTTTTTTTTTAAATTCGTGATTTTTTCATACCTTGCATTTATGTAAATTGTGTAATATTATTAATATATATAATAATACTTATAACGTGCATGTGTATGTGTGTGCGTATAATTTTTATTTTATAAATTAAAAATAAATCGCAAAAACAATAATATTGTGAGTTTTTTTTAAATAAAAAAATCTGATTTAAATTAAAAATAAAATCCTATTTGAATTTTAAAAAATGGATTATTTCGATTTTTATTTAAAAAATAAAAATAAATCACGAACCCTGTAGGCCATTAAATGTACTTGTTTTTCCCTTTAGCTTGTTATAATTTTAGTTTAATAACAATAAGGGATTTACTCTAACATTATTTTATAACAAATGAATAAACTTTTCTTTTTTTTTATGTTGTTCAATTTGTACCTATAAATCTAATTATCTGAAAATTCACTCATCACTTACTTATCAACTTCAGTGGCACTGTTTTGCCCGAAGGTCCTGTGGAATCATTAAGTTCACGTTTGAATCTGCATATGATAGTAAGAACATCTTGAGGTGCTAGCTCAGTTTTTCGTTCCAGTAATTGTGATCTTCTAATTATGTCCCCCATATCAAACCACTTTTTGCTCGTTTCTTTCGGAATTCCACTGACTAAATGTTCCACGCTACCATCTATTTTTTTCAAACTTACATTATATTCTGGAGAAAAATTTTGTTCCACATCAGTATTTATAAACAGCCGCATGAACTCTCTTTTCAGTGTCGAATTTGGATAAAGATTCAAAAAGCACGATAGATCATTGATGAAGAAAGATGGACTTTTATATGAACTATCAGTACGTTTCATTTCATTGATCCTGGTAATGTCAGGGATTCTCCATTCAATTTGTGTTTCTTCGTACTTCTTTTCCAGAACAGTTTTTTCGATTACGTCAGTTTCTATGACCGTCGCCATTTGTGATCAAACGAAAGTCCTCTTCGAAACAGAGATCAACAACTAATAAATCCTGAAAATAAGCAAGACTAAATGAAAATGTGCAAATAAACATTTATCGACTGTTAAAAATGTCAGAGTAAAATATTCATCATTTAAATAATATAGCCTGTTATTATAAATTTATTTTTTAAATATTTTCTTTAAATTTTATTTTATTATTTTCATTATTACACTTAATTATACAGGGTGTCCACTCTCATTGATGTCCAACGGCTAATTCCTAAACAAACATAGACACATAGTTCGAATTATAAAAATGCGTAGTTGCCAATCTCCCGATTTTTTTAATACCAGTAAAATCTTACAAAAATGTTCCCTTTATTTAATTGCAGAAATTGTGGGATTGTTTAAAACAAGTATTTCAGGGAAAAATTACTGGTATTAAAAAAATCGGGAGGTTGGCTACTATGAAAATGTTTTAAATGATCTAAGAAGTATTTTAAAAGCGATTTAGGGTCAATAGAAACATTTCTTTAAAAATACCAAATCTAAATTTTTATACTGTCCCCCGGTCCTATAAGTTATATTTAGTAAAAATATCCTATTAGACTAAGAAGTAGGACAAAAAAAATTCCCATTCTTATACACTATATGGCCAAAGGTGACTGGCCACTTGCGATTTTAGACATTTTGTTAAATATCTAGAAAATTACATGAAAAATTATCCTGAAACTCCAGGTGTGTAAACAGAATAGTACAGGTCATGCATTTCGGTGAGGATTTTTCCCCGAAACCCCATAGGGGACCGTCAACAAATTGAAAAAGAACTAATGTCTTTTGGATAACCCTGTAAAAACTGATAAAGCAAAAGCTTTCAAACTGTAGATTATGATTAAGTATCTTATTGTAATAAACTGTGTTCATTTTTATGAGGATAGCATGTATACACGTAGAGAAATTAAATTTTTTATAAAAAGAGTCCCAAATTTTGCCACGTTTTTTACTTATAATTTGTAGAGTTCTTAATATAAAAAAAAGTTCTTTTCAAAAAATATGACAAACAACATTGTACACAATACCCTGCAATCAGAATTAAAACATAATAAAAATTGTATGAAAAATGAGCACGTTTATTAAATAATGATTCACTGCGCATGCACGAATGCAAGCAAAATATAATTTGCATAATATGTTAAATAAATGTATAGAGCAACTCTGTGAAAGTCTCAAAAACATAGTTTGAAAAGTCTGAAAATTATCGTTGATAGAATAAGCTGAAAATCCGTTGTTCCCCAAATGAAGCAAAGAGATTAGGGGCTGTATCCATATATCCATTGATTAGCGCCAATACAGCATACACAATATTGCACGTGCTATTGCATTTGGATAAAACCCCTCATCTTTTTGCTTCCTTTTTGGAATAACGGATTTTGTGCTTATTCTATCAACAACAATTTTCAGACTTTTCAAACTATGTTTTTGAGACTTTCACAAAAGTTGCTCTATACATTTAGCTAACATATTATGCAAATTATATTTTGATTACATTCGGATATGCGCAGTGAATCCTTATTTAGTAAACGTGCTCATTTTTCATACAATTTTTATTATTTTTTAAATTCTGATTGCAGGGCATTGTGTACAATGTTGTTTGTCATATTTTCTGAAAAGAACTTTTTTTATATTAAGAACTCTACAAATTATAAGCAAAAAACTTGGCAAAATTTGGGACTCTTTTTATAAAAAATTTAATTTTTCTACGAGTATACCTGCTATCCTTATAAAAATGAACACAGTTTATTACAATAAGGCACTTAATCATAATCTACAGTTTGAACGCTTTTGTTACATTAGTTTTTACAAGGTTATCCAAAGGATATTCGTTCTTTTTCAATTTGTTGACGGCCCCCTATGGGGTTTCGGGAAAAAATACTCACGGAAATGTATGACCTGTACTATTCTGTTTACACACCTAGAGTTTCAGGATAATTAAATTCCTCATGTAATTTTCTAGATATTTAACAAAACGTCTAAAATAGCAAGTGGGCGGTCACCTTTGGCCATATAGTGTATGATTAAAACTGACCGATTATAGCTGTTTAAAGTCGAAGCATCTTTTTTGTAGCGAAATAAGGGTCATTCACAAATTGACTAGAAATATAAATAATCATTAGATATAAAAAGTAATAATAATAGTTGAAAGTAAAATTATATTACAATATAAACTTGAAATCTATTTTCCTTCTGTCATATTGAAGAAAAATATACAACTTGTACTAATAGTCCAGGTCCAGGGGAAATATAGGGGAGATGGGGGCACATGTGAACACGGGGCACATGTGAACATCGCAGTTTTTCGATAGTTACTATAAGCTTTTTTTATTTGAAAAAAATTACTAAAGATGATAGCACCTGTAGACATATGGTAAAATTTTTTTGAAGCTCTATGACAGTTTGTTTGTCCTCTGTAGCCAAAACACTGTTTTTAGATCTCAAAAGTAAAATCATTGCTCCAAGTTCATAAGCGAATAATTTTATTTATTTATTCATTTATTTGAATTTGAGTGTTTTACCATATACTATGAATACTAATAAACTTTTTTGATAAAATTCTTTTTCTTCTAAAATTGAGAAATGTTAATTATTCATCAATTTAACAGAAGAAGCAATGTGGGGCACTTGTGAACAGGCTAGTTGGGGCAGATATGAACAGTTCATAAGTACCCCAATAATCATTCTGTGATTCTGTTTCTTTCGGTTAACTTAATGAGAGATAATGTTAGTTCCATTATCTACAATTTTCCTGAAATTGAAGATATTTTCCTCTCATAAAGTTGATTTTGTATTGAAACTTCCACAAACACATCTTTCAGCAAATACATAAGGAACAACAGGTTCGTCTACGTTCAATTGTACTTTAAATAAATTTAATGTTTTCTAAAATGCAATAAGTGTTATATATTATTTTACTAAACGGTTTACAGCAATATTTTTTATGCATTGTTAATACAAAAGTATTACTTTGAACAACTTTGCAAATTTTTCTTTTACATTTGTTCTAACCTTGCAATGATGGCTTACTTCCATCTCTAAAACATTTACGTATATGATGCTTTGAATGGAGATAGATACCAGTAATATTTTAAGAAAGTAAAATTTTTAAACTGATAACTACCGTAAAATCCCGATTGTACCCCCCCCCCCCCTCTTTCAAAAGCAAAAGAAGTTGGGGGGGGGGGGGAGATGGGTTATAGTCGAGATTTTTTTTTATCATTAAAAAACCCTTCTTTATCTATAATTTACAAGAAAATAAGGCAAATACAGGAGTGAGAATCTTTCGTATTTCGGCAGATTTCCGATAAATAGTATGTAAATACCCCCTCCCTAAAATTTCCCCCGAACAAAAACACTTAAACAAAATTTAAAAGTTTTAATTTCTTTTTTTAAATTGCTTCTTTATTTTTTTATTTTATTGCAACAATACTTAATGAATCATCTAAGCCTCTCCCCACCAAATCTACTTATTTTCATTTTATAAACTTTTGCTTAAACATATCACTCAGAAACTAGAGAAATATACATATATATTTTTCTTTATGGTGAATTTAAAAGGTAATATAACTAATGATTACTATGACAAATGAATAAAGGAATAAAAAGCACGTTAAAGGATATTTTTTCCTTGTGTTCACATGTGCCCCACGTGTGTTCACAACTACCCCGCTGATGGGGCACATGTGAACAATTTTTTGATTTTATAAAACTATTAAAAAATGTAAGAAGAACTATACAGGTGATTTTGAAAAAAATACCATGTGCAAAAGAAAGTTCTGTTTACTATATTAAGTAGTTTTTGTTTATCGAAATTAATCCAGTTATGAGAAAAAGCTATATTTATGCGAACTGTTCACATGTGCCCCCATCTCCCCTACATGTTACCTTGCAAAAGATTGGGTAGAAGATATTTTTTTCCGACTCTTATATACAGAGGCCAGCATGGAAAAATCGAATTTTCCAACAAAATTTCCCTCGGGAGAACTTTCTGTAGGCAAAAAGTAACAAAATTTTGGGACTTTTTTTAAATATCTCGAGACCCGTTGCCGTAGCGTATTATTTGTTACCAACAAACTTAAAGAGGACAAAATTCTCTACAACTTTCATATTAACAACTTTTTTATACACTCAATATACGGCATTTCAAAAATAAGACTATTTTTCAATTTCCTTAAAAATCGCGGAAAAAGTAGTTTTGTTCCGATTATTCAAATGTTCCCCACATATACAATCATATATGTCAACTTCTACACAATGGTAGCAGTAAATTATCTATTATTTGTATACTCTCTTCTCAGAGCTTCCCATAGATTTAAAAATGGGCAGGGTGCTGCTGATGAGAAAGGGCACTTTTTTAATGTTAAAGGGTATATTTTGGATTCTTAAGGGCATATTTCGGATTTTTAAGGGCACTTTTCGGATTCTTTAGGGCACTTTTCAGATTTTTACGGGCAATTTCCGGATTCTTAAGAGCAATTTTCAGATTGTTAAAGGCACTTTGATTTTTAAATTCTTCTTTTGATTTTTGAAGCCTTTCAAGACAACACTGAGTCCGTTTTTACCATGCAAGCAAATTTCTTAATTCAAAAAGGAGAACGGGCACTTTTTTTACTGAGAGGCAAGAAGAGTGCAAATATTTAAATGAGTAGCAAAAAGGGTGCTAACTTTTTGAATTATTATTGAAACCAAAGGGCAAGTGGAGTGCAGCACCCTTCTGAAACTGTCTGGGGGAAACTCTTCTTCATTTTCATCACAACAGACATATTTTATATTCAATAAATCTATATAATTTAACAAGTAGGGGAAAGTGTGGATGAATAAGATAATTTTCGAATTTAGACAGTAACTTTAAGCGGGTTACAATTGAAGAGCTGAGTGGAAGAACATGTTATGATACATTTTCTCAAAAATTGTTTTATTTTATCGATGAAAGCGTTATGAGGTATTATATCATATGGTAAAACTAAAATACTAAAATTGTACTTAGTACTGAAGATATGAGACAGTATCTTTTAATGTTTAATGTTTCAATATTTAATAATTTAACTGGTGAAAATAATTTCTAATATTTAATAATTAAATGTTAATAGTCTTTTCTAGGAGAGTTTAGTAACACATGTTAACATTCAAACATATGCTACTAAGAAGGAGTTAAATAAACAACTAAACTAGGACTTCCCTCAGAGGGATTAGTCTGAGCGATATTGCTGAGAACATAGATTTAATAATAACATGTGGAAGCAAAGAAAATGAGATGTTATCTTTAATTGTCCATATACTGCGATAAATTGAAATGATGAAAATAAACGAATCGTAGAATTACAAAATCTTATATATAAATTCGTATACACTGTTTAAAAAAAATGGGAAATCAAACCATGAAAGACAGCCATGCATGGATATATAATTGAAAGTACGCAATATATAAAAAGTAAAATAGAAAATGAAACACTAAATTATCTTATATCCGAATTTTAACTGTATAAAATATATCAGACGCTCCGCACCAATTTGAGTAACTTTAAATGACAAATATATGATGTTTAAAAAGAATGGACTATACTTTATATGGTGTGTGCTCCCCCGGAATAGTTAATATTGTACAATATCTGTTTTCCACGGATGCAATGAGGTTGTCGATAACAGTTAAGGAATACTCTCCTCAAAATCTGATATAGTATTAAAGTACCGAATACATCAACAGTGGCATGCAATGCTTCGTTAGAGTGTGTTTTAGATATGCTCGATCGGATTTAAATGATGAGTGTATACTGGCCACTACATACGCTGTATTGTTTTGTTTTCAAACATATTCTGCACAAGTTGAGCTGTATTTAGCATGTATTAAATAAAAGAAATAGGCAATGATTGCAACATAAAGTATGACACAAGATCTGAATATATCGTCTGCATAACTTTTGAGCTGTCAAAGTGTCATTTGAAGTAATTTACAAATCCATGCATATTTATTCAGCAAATTATGCAAGATAACATACGCCAACATGAACCCGATTATGAAATTTCACCAGAATAAGTTAATATATAAAAAATCTAATAATGATAATTGAGAATATGACCTTATGATAAAATGTCTAGAAAAATGAATCAGATAAAAAATTCATATCACATTTAAAAAGGCACTTCCCTCTGTTAGTGGCCTTGGCGAGAGAGAGAAAAGCCTAGAGAAGGAACACTTTAACAAGTACTTATGGGCAACCTACTTACTGTTTCATACAGGTCTTTATTCAATATTTACATAATTTATTTAATGCTAGGTGGGTATCTATCAGTTTTGTTGCATTTAAATTACATTGTTTTGCGGAGGAAATGCAGTATTATGAAATATTTAAAGTTGCTATACCTAATAATTCCAAATTAATGGTAATTGAGATCGCTTTCCGTTAATTGCATCTTTTTAAATTTTTTAGAAACCATTCATAGAGACAATTGTATATTTTAAAACTAACCCGAAGCAAAATTTCAAGATTTTGGGCTCAGCAGTAACACAGAAATAGAAAATTTTCAAAAGTATTTTGTTTCTGCACTGTTTTATATAGCGACATTTTTAGAAATTGTTCTATTGCGAGAATTTACGGCATGATAAATACAGCCGTGTCAATTTTCATGTTTATATTCCTAAGAATTCCATGTACTTCGTTACTTAGATCATCTTTAGATCTTTTTCCGCTTTGTTTAGTCTTTCGATTTTTTAGAATTCGTTCTCAACGAGCATTTACATCTTATAAATTACTACCATGCCAAAGTTCTAGTTTCTAACCCCAACAGTATCCCAAAAATTTCAGTATTCCTAATAAATCATAGTTTAGAACCTTTCTAGAAATTTTTACGTTTATCCGTCAAATTGAACCTTTTAGAGAGCGTTCATTACGAGTATTTACATCTTAAAAGTAACTACCACACCAAATTTAAAGTTTCTAACCCAATCAATATCGCAGAAATCGCAATTTTAGAACTTTTTTGCTCCTGCAGCGATGTAGGTTCTTGCACTGACATAAAATACAGTCTTTTTTTCGGAGCAGCGATGGCCACCAACATTTTTTTAAGTTGGCTATGTAGTTTCAGAGATAACATCTCACAAACGTACAAGCATTAATAATATTATACATTTTATAATATTATAACGCTTTATAATATTAGCATTAGATGTACAGATACAAAAGCCATTTATCTGTTACAAACTAAAGTGCCCGGCGTTGCCCAGAATTTGAAGGGTGTTTGTTCTGAAAAATCAATTTCAAAATTTAACATACAACACAAACAAACATTAAAAAAAGCAGTCGAAATGTTGTATGAATGAATCATATGAAAACGCTATATAAAAATGTATAAATGTATATAACAGACGCAAAAGAATACAGCTATAAATGAACTTATTTCAATTTATAATTGGAGCAATAATGTTAAAATACGCCAATATTTCCCTAATCGGGTTTTTATCATGCTTCAATACATTTTTCACACCCATATGACGTTATACTATATCTACCACGTCCTTTATATTTCCAATTCCAATATGACGTAATATTTTCCTCTTTCACGTGGAAACCTTGAAATAGAAAAGTTATGAAGTTATACTCGCTTTCATTTAAATTTGTCAAACTATTTATTTCATTTTCCTTTTTTACGTGAATATCTTGCAATAAAAAAGTTATGATGTAATATTCACCTTTTTTTAAATTCGGCAAACTATTTATTTCATTTTCATTTTTCACGTGGAAATCTTGCAGTAGAAAATTAATTGTTGTAGTAATAATTTTATTGTGTATTTTAATTGTTGGCAACTGCTATAACGAAAAATGTTTAAATTTGATATGAAATTTCTGTTAAATTTATGGTTTCTTATTAATTAAAAATTAACTATAAAATTTTTCGATTCCGGATTACTTTAGTTGCCTCGGCCATGTTTCAATACACATGTACGTATCTTTTCATAATTTTGGCTTCCAAATTGTGGATTTTTATAGAATTACAAACAGACAGATAGATTAGTTTTCATTTTTATATATCTTCCTATTCTAAAAAATGTAACTAACGCTGTCACTGCCGCCACGCCGGTTTTGAATTTTTTGTGACCGGAGGTCTTTCTATGTTAATATTAAAAAAACTATTGCATACAAAAATATGAAAATCGGTGGTATTATAGAGAAATGTTTGATCAACACGCTGATGCATACACTTTTCAAATCGAAGAATTATTTGAAGAGATATTTAATGCTAAAGTTGGACAAAATCGTTCCATTAAAAAAGTTTTATAGGAGCAAAAACTATACATGGGAATTTAATCATTTTTAGATCATTTTATTCAATAGAAGATTCCGGTGTGCAGATTCCATTAATTTTTTTAATTTGACTCATTTTTTGATGTTTTATTTCTATTTTAAATTCAAATATTCAGCATTTCGACAGATATTTTTTACATATTTTTAAAAATGGTATTAATTTAAACTGTTGCCAACTGTATAAACAGCGCAAACAATAATGTTTGCTCCAAATAAAAAAATTATTTACACGTTACTATTATAAACAGAAAGAAACCTTCAAATTAGAATTAAATAATTAGGTATAAAAAGCAGGCACTTATTGGAAATTACGCCATAAAAACTATATTTACATGTGAATTTTAAAAGAGAAGCGATATTGTAAAATAAGTGCATTAACATGTGATAGAAGCCTTAAATAGAAAAAAATACGTCATATTACACTTATTATGCAAAATGAACAAAAAATAATATTGCAAAACAGTTTAAATTTAAAAATTGCGCGAGACAAAATATTAGAAGTTAAATATTAGACTTTTTCAAAATTTTATTATTTGTCGTTTGATGTGAGGTGTTCAGCTATAAGTATGCAAAATTTCATGTCTCCAACTTAATTAGGGGCTGAGTTAGAAAAATTGTTTAAGATACACAAGTTAGAACCCAGAGGTTTAAATATAACACTTTGTCAACATTTTATTATTTGCCGTTTGATGTGAGGTGTTGAGCTATAAGTATGCAAAATTTCATGTCTCCAACTTAATTAGGGGCTGAGTTAGAAAAAATTGTTTAAGGCTGTTCTCAACTGCTCTGCTCAACAAGCGCAAACCGTTTTGACACATTTACAGCTTCATTTTTTAACGGAAAGATATAAAATTGGAAAGCCTGAGCATAGAAGCGATTTGGAATCGAACTGTTTTCCGTTTGTGGATCCATCCATTACCTGTCAGGTTATAAGCGAATTTGATCACGTGACAAACGTGTTTTTCACCCTTTCTTGAGAGGATTTTCTCCTTTCGCACGGAAATTCGGTTCAAAACGTCCATTTTGACACTCTTTTCTGAACGATCTACTGAGTTTGCAAAAAAAACGGAAAAAACAGCTTGATGACATAGTTTCTGAACAGCAAAACTTGCTAGTTTCATGCATTTCCGACCAAAAATAAATTAAAACTTATGTCAGAAAGTTGCCCTTTTGGATTTAAGAACAGCCTTAAGATACACAAGTTAGAGCCCAGAGGTTTAAATATAAAACTTTTTCAAAATTTTATTATTTGCCGTTTGATGTGAGGTGTTGAGCTATAAGTATGCAAAATTTTATGTCTACAACTTAATTAGGGGCTGAGTTAGAAAAATTGTTTAAAATACTCAAGTTAGATCCCAGAGTGTTAAATATTAGACTTTTTCAAAATTTTATTATTTGTCGTTTGATGTGAGGTGTTGAGCTATAAGTATGCAAAGTTTTATGTCTACAACTTAATTAGGGGCTGAGTTAGAAAAATTGTTTAAAATACTCAAGTTAGATCCCAGAGGGTTAAATATTAGACTTTTTCAAAATTTTATTATTTGTCGTTTGATGTGAGGTGTTCAGCTATAAGTATGCAAAATTTCATGTCGCCAACTTAATTAGGGGCTGAGTTAGAAAAATTGCTTAAAATACATTACCATCAGCGATCTACCAATCCCGAATTTAGTTTATATTCGTTTCATATATTCTTATTCTTTTGTGCGGCCCTGTAAAATAACTATCAATAATATATACAGTAAAACCTCTGAATAGCGGACACCTCGAGAATGCAGAATTTGTCCTCTATTTGGAGGTGTCCGCTACTGAGAGTAAAACATGTACAGTTATTTAAGTGTTGGTAATCGATAAAATGTCCGCTAAATAGAGGTATCCTCTAATCGGGTGTGTCCGTTATGGAGGTTTTACCAGTAAAACCTCTGAATAGCGAACACCTCGGGAGGGCAGAATTTGTCCTCTATTTGTGGGTGTCCGCTACTGAGAGTAAAAAATGTACAGTTATTTAAGGGTTGATAATCGAAAAAATCCCCGCTAAATAGAGGTGTCCACTAATCTGGTGTGTCCGTTATGGAGGTTTTACTGCATAATAATATCATCCTTTACAAGAAAATTACATGCTGTATGATAGACAGACATATATCCAGAGAAAGATAGCCTCCCGGAGCAATAAACACTCATGTCTTTTGTTTTAATCATCCACAATCGTTTCTAAATTTCGTTATACGAGTATTAAAAAAATCTGTTAATTTCCAGTCGATAGATTGACAACTATCTTTTAGTCTGAGTTTTTAGCCGGATTTAGCCTATTGCATGTCATACAACAGGCCAGATTTTATACAACAGGTTAAAAACGGTCACCGTAGTACGGAGTACTGTATTAATATCTGTTTTCCCACCAAAACTGGTTGCCACGTGTTGTTGCAAGGTTTGTGATCACGTGGTTGAAACTGATCTATTCAATATTACTGCGTGCGTATTTCTTTTTATTTGCTCCATGTGTTCAAACCAGTTGTCTACGAAAACATCCACCGGTGAAAGTGACGCACACCAAATTTATGTGACGTATGCAGATAAATTGTGCTTTTTTATCAGTTTTTTTAATATAATTTTTAAACGGTTTGGAACTTATTTTTCATAGTAGGTGCATTCAGTAGGTGGTCCTCATAGGTACTTTCTGGTGCAATCAGAAACGAAATCCGACAAATATTTTTTGAGTTATGCTTGACGAAAGGTTTTTATTAGGCTTTTTTTTTTAGTAGGACATGGCGTTTATATCCATCGTAGCCGTAATGTGTCCGGACAGTAATATTTCGCTGAGTATTAGCCTTCGCTTCGCTCAGACAATTACAACAAAAAACTTTCACTTTAATTTTCTCGAATCCTAATTTTTGTTGCATAACATCTTCTTTCACTAGGTCTTCAATTGTTATTTTTAAAGAATTGTTTAAAAGGATACTTCAATATTTAGTAACTTATTGGCACGATTGTTTCACTAATAAAAAAAATATTCGTGTTTAATTTTAATAATTGTTTTTATAATGCATACATAATGTTCATGGTTTCAATGGGATAGGTATGAAAATTTGCGAAAAACATATTTTATTCCATAGTACAATGGTATATTTTATTTACCATTTATTGATAACACAGAGCTGCCAACCTTGGCACGAGAAAAACAGAAGATTCTTTGCAGTTTAAAGGGAGAAAAAGAGAGATTAAGTGAATTTACGCAAGAATAAAAAGTTATTTTATAATTCATTTAAAATAGATCAATGACTGAGTCAATAACCTAAATACTATAATCATTAATATAAAAAATTTCTGAATGGTTACAGCAGGGGGGGGGGGGGTCGAGGAATCCACTTCCGGCACAAACTATGCATTTTCCCGCGGTCTTTTTGGCCCCACCAGTGGCTGAGAGGTTCTGCTCTCGAAGCTGGTAGACGGGAGGTGCTGGGTTCAAACCCAATCGCGCCCGTCGGCCTAATCGTTCGGAGTTTTCGTGGTTTTCTTCGAACCGTGGATTTCCATGCGTTAATACGGATTAGGTTCCCTTAGAAAGACCTCCACGGAAGGCACTCCCCCTAGGGCCTATATCCCTCGTGTAGATAATTGGCCGTCAACAATCAACCCAACTCAACCCGCGGTCTTTTGACGCTTTTTCGCGATCTTTGGACGAAACTTGCGTTTTTTTTCGCGTTCCTTTGACGAAATTTGTGGTTTTTAGAGATCTGTTGACAAAATTTGTGGTTTTTCTCGATCTTTTGACGAAATTTGTGGTTTTTAGCGATCTTTTGACGAAATCTGCGGGTTTTTTCGCGATCCTTTGACGAAATTTGTGAGTTTTTTCGCGCTTCTTTGACGAAATTTGTGGTTTTTCGCGATCTTTTGACGAAATTTGTGTGTTTTTTCTCTTTCGACTGAATTTTCAGTTTTTTCGCGATCTTTTGACGAAATTTGTGTGTTTTTTCTCTTTCGACTGAATTTTCAGTTTTTTCGCGATTTTTTGACGAAATTTGTGGGTTTTTTCGCGATCCTTTGACGAAATTTACGCTTTTTCCGCGATTCTTTGACAAAATTCTTGTTTTTTCGCTATGATATAGCGAAATTCTGACGAGATCCTGTGACGCCATTTATTGAGATTGGAAAGAACAATTTTCTTTTTCTCATAAGTACGTTTCTAGGAATTTTAAAATACGAGTAAAAAACGGGAGAAAATCATACTTAAACGTAAAAACTCGAGTCTCCAGCCAAAAACGGGAGAGTTGGCAGCTCTGAATAACATATTTTTTAATCTTATACTGTTTTAAAAATAGCAAAAATTGGATTATAGTTCCATATAAAAGGGGCGACTCGAAAAATTAAGTATCTTTTATGTAACAAATAAATATACCTTATAAAATATTTACAATAAAAATGATAGCAGATTATTTCATTAACTAATGATATTATGTATTTATATCTCTTATAAAATTTAAAAACTCTATCAATAAAATATTTGAGATCACTATTTTCATAAAAATGTTCAAAAGATTAGTTTTAGTAAATATTGTCATTGTCAATATTTTTCAACTTATATTCATATAATAAGCTGAACCCGAATTTTCGTTCATAACTTTAACAATGATGAACATTATTTTTGCGACATTTTCATCATATTGACGTGACTGAATTTTGGTCAGTAACACAATATATGTACCACTGCCGTCAGCTGCACGTCGAATAATGGAACGTCTAGCTTACTGTTTGGATGTGAATTTTGTCAATTTCCAGCATACTTCTCGACCTATACCATGATGGATAAATAGATCCCCGCCCTTTTTTTTACATAAATTCAAAAATATTACTTTTAGAAGTATACAGCTCAAAGTGAAAGACGTCCATGTATTCAAAACAGTTTAAAATGTAATAAAAGTTGTAAATAAAATTCACGTTCATAGATTGAGCAATTTCATCCCGTCCAAGATAGTTAATAAACCGTGCAAGGGGCAGCAAATTTGTTTTATTCTGGACAATATATTAAAACCAAAGAAACGGGTTCCTCCAGATCGGTTAAAAAATTATTGGTATTTCACCAAATTGAGACATGGGCTGATTTGTACTGTTGATGAATTGAAATTCTACTTTCTAATAAAAGAGTCTATTACAAATGAACCCGGTCTGTTTTGTTAGTCATTAAACATCTAATCTTTTTAAGATAACTACTATAGCAATATAAATCTGATGCGTTAATTATTAATATTTAATATTTTAATATCAAATAATTTAAATATTACTAGTTGACCAGCCAGGCGCGGACCCGTGATAATAACGTTAAATATACCTAAAATCAATGTTGAATGTTTTTATATATTTGACCGAAAAACTTTTTAAAAGATCATAATGTAAAGTATCCTACACTTTCAGTAGTGTACGCTCTCGTTTCTGTAAGATTTTTCAAATTTCAAATGAACATCTATCCAAACGAAATAAGAATTGTAATCTCTATTACTTTCAGCAGCGTAAATCGGGAGTGCTATGCAAGCTCCAGTCCTTATTTATTTTATATTTTTTAACGGAAGACCGGCAGAGTCAGGGCTTTAAAGGTACCTAAAATCAGTGTTTAATAAATTTATATATTTAAGAGAAAATCTTTTCAAAAGATCCTATTAATGGAGGGCCTTTTGCAGCTAAAACATGTTTTCTTCTCACTTTTATTTTCCACATCGAGTCATTTACTATTTTTAAAAAATACAAACTAGTTCATATAGTTCACACGCATAGACATTTTTGAATAATAAATATAATAATACAGAAGCACATGATTAATTTCCATGCAAAAATATTCATATTCATTTGGAAAAAGTATTGTTTTTCTTCTCCCCCCCCCCCCGCCTTTTTTTTACACATAAAAATCTTACGGGATTTTTTATTTATTTATTTTTTCGAAGTGAATATTTTACCCCTAAATTTAAACCAAAGTTTACTGGAACAACAACTAAAAGATTAGTTTAGGGTATTAAAATTTTAGATTAATAGCACAAAAATAGTTTAAATTATAACAGTAAATAAACATATGCAATATGAACCTTATGGGAAAATAAAATTTCAGAGCGATTGCATAAAGTTTTTTAAACAAAATGCGCGTAATGCAAATCCTATGGGAAAATATCGAAAAAAAAGAAAAAGAAATTCGGCAAAAGTGACTTTCGGAAATTAACTCTTTTCAAGGAGTTAACAATCGTATTTTTTTTTTTAAACCAAAGACATCTTTCAAAAGTTAAACTATCGTGCCAATGAGTTATTAAATATAGAAGTATTCGTTTAAACAATGCTTTAAAATTAACAATGGTACATATAAAGTTGTTGTCTAAATATGAAAATTGTCTTATTCATCATTATTTGTTAAATTACATTATATTTATTGGATATAAAATACTAAGTCTGTTGTGATGAAAATGAAGAAGAAGGTGTATAAATAATATAAATCATTATAGATAATCATAGAAAAGCATTTTGTGTGATGAATTAATTACATTTTATTTTATATGAAAATAAAAAGTTTTGATCAGAGACAGAGAGCCAATTTAGGCCATACGTATAATTAATTAATAATTATGCATATTTATGTATGTATTAATTTTAAAAAAATGGACATTTTCATTTTCGGCCGACAATAGGAAGATTACCTAAATTCGGTTTCGGTCGATCCTAAGTTTTACTGTACTCTATTTCAGTAATTTTTTTTTTTTTTTGCAAACGGAACTTACTTATAACGGAATTTCGTTTTAAAAGTAAAAATTTCGCTGTACCGATCGGAACAATCTAAAATTTTACTTAGTAAATTGGAATTACCGATAACGATTCCCTCACGTTTTACTGTGCAGGCATCCCCCGACTTACGTAAGTAATGCGTTCCGCAAAGTTTTACTTAACTTGAATTTTACGTAAGTCGAATTTGTAAGATGCTTAGGCAAAATTTTGGAAAAAAAACTACAATATTTATTATATATATATATAACCATTATATAATTACAATTCATCAACTATTTCCAATTACTAAAATTAAATTAATAAATTTAGCTACAATTCATAACACAGACATTATACAAAATAAAGATGGATCCTATATATATATATATACAGTAGAACCTCTTTTATCCGAAACTCTCGATTAACCGAAATCCATTTTTAAAGTTTTTTTTTATTATTATTACTATCACATACCTTGTGTGCAAAATCCCTTTTGAAAGATTTTTTTTTCAACTATCATATTCCTTGTGTGCAAGCGGTCCTTTCCGAACTACGAGTACATATAAATATTTTCGATCCTCTTTCTTAGAGTTCCTTCGAATTTAACTTGAGATCCTGTAAGCTGCGGAATGGAGCGAAGAAAACGGACAAATTAGCAATTCTGAAGGTTTTCAGTGTTTTACAAAAGGTTTGGCATGGCTGGAGCAGCAGAAAGACTGTGATACTAGTGAACTAATAATATTAAAAAACTCCGTGATAGAGTATCAAAAGAAAGGCAATCGAAACTCCGATAAATAAAACATTTTTTCAACCGCTTGTGATATATGAAAAAGATACTTAATTTCAAAATTAAAATTCAGGTAATTTATTCTTGTTTCTATTTTGCTATTGCTTTATTTTTATTAAGCACTTGCTACCATAATAAGAAATATTGCATTTATTTCTGATTAATATAATTGAAGCATTCTCGGTTATCCGAAAACTTCGATTTTCCGAAAGAGGGCCGGTCCCAATTACTTCGGATAATCGAGGTTCTACTGTATATTATTTACATCATATTTTATAAATAAGGCATCATGCGACAGTATTTATTCGTACATAAACTATAAAAGTATAAACAAATATAAAAGCGAACTTAAAGAACCCTTTTCAAATATCTTGTGTGGAGTACAAGATATATAATTCTAATATTGATGAATTGATTTTCAACAATTTTAAATCTACATCAAACGACTATAAAAATAAGAAATAATTAAAGAGGACTAATTTAACCTACTCTACATGAATTTCTGAGGGCAAGACAAATGAATAGCACTCACAAAGTAAAATAATCTTTGATCAGCACATACTGAATTTTTTATGAATTGCATGACTACTATGAATAATTAACAATAAAGATTAAGTAGTTTTCTTATACATTTGACTGTAATATACCAATCAAAATATAACTGTCTATTATATAAACTATATTGCGGTTGTGGTTTATATCTATATGTTTTATTTATAAATTAAATATCAAAAGTTTGCAACTGCGTGTGAATGTTCACAAATTTAATTTTCGAGATTTATTACGTAACTGCGAAATTACGTAAGTCGCGTAAAACGTAGGTCGGGGGATGCCTGTATACGACTGTTGTGCTTATTTAGTATAAGAACACCTGCTAAGCCGGGATAGCAGTTGAAGGGAAAACAAGCAATATATATATATATATATATATATATATATTTTTTTTTTTAAGTCAATTCCTACTTAAATCACCAAAGAAATATTTAATATAATCCCTTAAGCTAATACTAGTTTTTGTTGCATTAAAATATCTCAATTTGTTGATTTTCTATAAGCAAGTAGGTTTACAATGGCACTCTATGGGAATTTGGCGAAATATTAGAGATATTGCCAAGTTGGCGACAGAACAGGGTCCCCTTATGGTAACCCCCCTTATAGATATGAAGATTTATTAAATGCTGTTCCTGGTTTATTAAATGATTATTAAATGATAATATTATTAAATGATATTAATGATTTATTAAATGCTACCAATGGCCGCCATTTTGTCTCCCATATAAAACTAATTAATTAAAATTTAATTAATGAATTAATATTTGAAAAATCTGTATTAACATCAATTGTCATCCAGTACAAGTTTAGAAAAAATTTATTTCAACTTGATAGGATGAATAATAAGTATTTTATTAACGATTGAAAATTTGAACAAGATATATAAATATAGGGAGAGTGTGAACTAATAGTAGGAATTGAATAACGATTGAAAATTTGAACAAGATATATAAATAAATAAATATAGGGAGAGTGTGAACTAATAGTAGGAATTGAAAAATCATTTTAAACTGACTTTTATCTTAACAGATTGTATGGTATTAGTACCATAGGGTCAATGAAGGTTTTATATTTAAGGCAGGATTCCGTTACAGACAGGTTCGTTTTTCATACGGTTATCTGAATTTTGTTGTCTCCCTGTCTCGCTTTTTGTGACACTGGACCTGGCAACACTACCCTCGACTTAGTGGGACCAAAGTCACAGGCAGCTTATGTGCGGTAATTTGGCCCAGGTTATTTAAAAATTCTACCAGGGAAAAAAAAAACAAGTTGGAAATTGCACGTCAAACGTAGCAAATGAGGTGCGTTCGAACTATAACTAGTTTTATATGTATTTTTTGCACCGCATATTGTACTGAATGTATATTTTAGTGCACTTCATAAGTGCATATCAATTTCATTCTGTTCGAAAGGCTATAACATCATTAAAATGCACTTGAAATAATTTTTTCCCATTGACCGTAATGGAACGGAAAACTTTTGACTGTCCCTGCAGGGGCGTAGCTACCGTGGAGCAGTTGGAGCAAACTGCTCCAGGCGCAAGAATCCTAAGGGCGCAAAATTAGAAAAAGCAAAATAAAAATTTGTAAAAATATTTGCATATTTTTTTAATTATTAATCAGATATTATAGATAAATCTTGTTACAAGTGGCATATTCCCATGATATTTTACTTTATTTAACCTCACTATTGTGTTTTTACTACTGTGTATTTATATGTTACTTTCTACTGTGTTTAACTTCAACTATTTCGATTTACAACATGTTTTTATACACAGTTAAAAGAAATTACTTCTATTTGCGAAGTTTTAATTTTAATTCATACTGTACTGCAGCCTTAATTTTTTTTCTGAAACTTTTACGTAGACGACAGTTGAAGATTTTCAAATTAAACTAATCAAAACTTATTTACAGGGCTCTCATTGCTCACTTTATTGGCTACCACCATTTCCAAACAATAATCTTCCTGGTACATTTATCTTGAAAATGTTTTAGAAATTTATCTGATGTTTACTGTATAGAAATATTGGTAGCCAAAGAAGTCACCGCTGAGAAACGTATATTTACGATGTAACAGCAATGCCTTAGCTATTTAGTTAATTTAAGATTAAACAAAAAAAAAACACAATAGTATGACAAGTTGAAGAAAATCATTGGCCATTTTACAAAAAAAAAAAAAAAAAAGAAAAGAAAGAAAACCAAGAAAATGAAACTTTGAAGTTTTGTTTTGGGGAAACTAAACATTCATAAATGCAGATTACAAAAGAATAATAAGAACCATATTTACGCATAATCCATATCAGTCCATGGTGACAAAAATTAGATGGAGGTGGGGGTGGGGGGTAAGCGGCAAATTAAAATTTGTGCGTATTGTTTTTGAGATTTTGAAAATATGGCAAATCTCGAATGCAGAATTGATAAGCCTTTTCCTTCAAAACGAGAGAAAAATTCCGTGTTCCTTAGGACCTGATTATCGCACCCTTTCCCCCCACCACAATCCGATATCAATCTAGAGTTACTCCACTCAACTTTCCGAACAGTCTATAGAAATACTGCGAGTTCAAAACAGTATAAAAAGAAATAAAATCTTAGATCCTAATTTTATAAAAAGGTGAAACATTTCCACTAGTGATAAAGACCTCGAGTTTTAAAGAAAACGTGCACTTTCATTCTTAAAGCTTGAATATTTTTCTAATGACATAATTTTCATTTCGCCTGTGCTGAAATAAGGCTTATAAATTAAAAAGTAATAATAAGGAAAAATAGGATTTTACTAAATTAAGTCATATTCTTTGTAGGCTCAGGCTGGCCCATCGGGCAACCGACCTGTGGATTGGTGCGCCCTACACCAGATAAAGCTGCGTCTCCCTCAGGGGCGTTTAGGACCCTCTCCAGGCAATAGTTACAAATTGCTAAAAGCTTTAGATCTGAACAGTCTTAAACTCTTTAATAATTTTTATGAATATCGTAAAATCGTATGAATTTATTAATAATTATTAATGAAAAATGACTTTTTTGAAGCATTTTTTATTAATGATTTTTGTTTCTCTTTCCAAAGTAGATGAATTGCATTTTTTTCTTGAAAATTTCTTTGTTTCAGAGGACCATTTAAATCTTTAAAAATCTAATATCTAATGTATATTCTGAAATTCTGCCGTTACCAATGGCATGATCAGCCCAAGAATTTTCAGCCAATTTGAAGGTTCTTTTGCGCCCCTTCGATTATACTATGTTGCTAGAGTTTACAGAACATTCTGCATAAGACGGAAATATGTCGTGCACAAGAGCTTTAGACCGTGTTTACTGTATAAAAATCTATTTTAAAGATATTTGGCTTTAAAATCAAATATTTGCACCTTCTTAATATCACCAGCAGCATTAAGATGTTTTATCCTCCCGCTGCAAAAAAAAGTTTAAAATAGGTTTAATTAATCATAACATTCTAATTTAGCACTAAAATTCTGTATACTTAACCCTCCGTCTACCAGACGGGTCCATTGGACCCGACAGGTACATACAAAATATTCATTCAAACCAGAAATTTCTTTAAAATAAACTAAGTATATAAACCAGACAAAAATAAGGTAAATAAATAAGTTAAATAGTTTTAAATAAAAATTCTGGTGTAGAACGTTTTATTAAAACTTGAATAAAATTCCCGGTAGATCTAGGGTTAAAATCATACACTAGTCATTCTCAAGCTAATGTTAAACCAATGGCGTTCTTTACAAATTGTTCATTTACATTTCAATTTTTTTTCACCCGTATCATACAGGACGTCGATGTCTAAACAGTTATTTTACTGTTTCGATTTTCTTTTTTTCTGTAAAGACGCTTTCAATTTCGGATCCAGTTCCGAAATTGAAAGCATCTACAGAAAGAAAAACTGGAATGCTAATGGATATTGTTGGTTTCCACTATCAAGGTGGTAAAATAATGAGTTTCTAAACTGTTGCATTCTCCAAAAATCCAAGGTCTGCTTATTTCACAGTGACCAAGACCGACCCTGCATTCAGTAGCGGCTCTTCAGGATTTCACAATCACTTTTTTACCAGAATATTGCTATATAAAATTTGATCTATTTTAATCGTAGGATTTTCTACTATTAAACAAGGAGAATTTTTTTATCTGAAATTACTGGTAGTAAAGTGATTGTGAACCCCTTATCGAGACGACACTGTCTGCGTGGTGAAACGTTGTTGTATAGATATAAGCTGAACGTGAGCAATAAAAATAATTTAATTGTGATATAAGAGAAAATGTCGCAGAATGGTTGATAAGAAGTTTAGATACCAAAACATTCGGCCAAATTCTTCGAAAATTAATGACAGATATATAACGTTTCTGCCGATATCATCAAAAACACACCAAATAGTGCTCTGGTAATCTGAAAACGAGAGTAAATTCTAACATACACGAATACCTATTGAATCATTGTAAAAATTGTGAGAATTCATTCAAAGTATTTGAAAATGTAAAATATACCATTATTTTCATTTATTTTTATTGTGCTTACAATGCTTTCCTATTTCCTTCCTTGCATTGCATGTGTATGGAATGTAAAAACTGAAATCTTAATATATAAGGGAATATATAAAAAATCATGGTTCTCGCTGCCGATCGCCACTGCGCTAAAATGTTTCGCAAGGCGAGAAAACTAAAGATCGAAATGGCCAAATTGCAAGAGATGTTTTTTAAGTAGCTTTCACTACAAAAAGCTACCTATTGCAGCCGTTCGGAGGAAAACGATTCCGAAAAATTTTGGTATATTTTCATCGATCATGACCCCCAGACACCCTCCGTTCAAAATTGATATATATATATATAACCATTATTTAAACATTACCGACCATCATCAAAAACCGCAATATTGTGAATGATTGACAACAAAGTGATATATATATATATATATATATATATATATATATCTGATCTTTGTCATACTGTAACTCTCGTATTTATGAACCGATTTGGATAAAATTTCGTGTGTACATAGTACATAGCAATGTCACGACCGAGATCGTTGGCCAGCTTCATCCGCCATCTTGTTTCAAAATGGAGGCCATTTAAAAAATTTTAAAAAAATTTAAATTTAAAATGAGGCACAAAAAAATTAGTCATTGAAAAATATTTTTTTCTTATGTTTTTGGGCTTGATACAAAGATTTTGGAGCATTTTTATTTTCGTCTATATCTTAAAAAATGGCTGAGTTATAGCACTTTGAATTTCTAGCATGGATGACATTTTGAAACGATCTGATTTTTGTCACGCGATAACATGCGTATTTATGAACCGATTCGGATGTGACAAGGCATGTGCATAGTACATAGCAATCTCTCGGCCGAGTTCGTTTGCTAACTTCATCCGCCATCTTGTTTCAAAATGGCGGCCATTTAAAAATTAAAAAAAAAAAATAATTTAAAATGAAGTACAAAAGAAAAGAAAAGAAATTGAAAAAGATTTTTTTCTTATGTGTTTCAGCTTGTTACAAAGATTCCGGACTATTTTTTGTTTTGCCTTTATTTAAAAAAAAGCCAAGATATAGCAGTTTGAATTTCGAATGTGTGTGACATTTTAAAAAATCTGATTTTCTGCCTGCAACAGCACTCGCATATATCAACCGATTTAGATATGAATGAGCATGTGCACAGGAATTACTAAGGTCTCGACCAAGTTCATTGGTGAGCTTTATTGCACCCATTATGTTGTTTTAAAATGGCGGGCTATCACCGATAATTCGGGTTAATATAATTATTAATATAATTCGGGATATCACCGAATTTGATGACAAATATAAATCACTTTAATTAAACCAGCTTTGATAACGCTGACTAATTTCGCGAAATTCTCATTCATATTCAATATTGACAAAAATTAGTATTTAATCTTCTATAATCGGGTTCCACTAATTTGAGCTCCGTGTGTTTGAATAATATAAGCTGGCTTTTAAAAAATAAGGAATATGAAAGCTACCTCTTCCTCCCGACACTAGCCGGAAGGACTTTTTGTTGTTGTTGTTGTTATTTCGGCGAAACTCTCAATGATGTTATTGTACGATTATACCTTTTCCGTATAACTCATTATTTGTGTTTTGATATTCTTAGTGTTTTACGACAAATCTATTACTAACATTATTTGAATTTGGCCAGTTTTTCTTTAGCGAATAGCCAAATTACTCAGATTAGTCAAAAGCCAGTGAGAACCCAGGTGTCAACTTTTATCGTTGTTCATTGACTAATTTTCTAAACCATTCGCTGTAGAATAGTAAAAAAAGTAGTTCCAATAATAAAATAGTAGTTCCAATAGTAAAAAAAGTTCAAAGTTATTTTTTATCCCCTTAAAAGTAATTTATGTCAAAATAGTTATTTTTTAAAAGTTGCGAGCTTTACGTTTTTATTCCGTTCCTCGGCTCTTTACCTTAAGTTTAGAAATATCTACTCCGCACATGTAATTTACATGTGCGGATTGTAATTTACATGTTTTACATGATGTGAAACAATACATTCTTTTTTGTACGACCAAAACTTCCCGAGTTATGTTACTTTTTGAATTTTAGTATTTTCTGGCACTAAAAACGTGCTTCATCAAAGTGTAAAAAAAATCTTGAAATAGTGCTTTTTTTATTAGTATTCTGCAACGATTCGAAACCCTTGAAATAAAAAACAGATATTAAGAGCGGCAGATTGTACTGGCCCATTGGCGCATTTAAAATAAAAATCCCACCCTATTCACAGAACATATTGGTAGGTACTCCGTACTTACAGAATAATTTATTTCGTTATGCATTATTTATTTTTAATTATTTATATTTAACTAAATTCAACTAAAAGTAAGTAAGACTTTCAAATAAAAGTAAGATTTTAAATCGAATTAAGAATATTATATAAAATTTAAACTTCAAAATGAAAATGCGCAGAACTTTTTCGAGTGACAATAGGGCGCACAAATTTTACTTGCTCCAGGGCGCTGAATATGTAGCTACGCCACTGTGTCCCTGTAATTAAACTATGCATCCGATTTTCATAAAATTTGAAATAACTCGACAAAATTACGCAACAATTATATATTTTAAATTTCAAACGATTCGGTTGGGTAGTTTTTGCGATATTATATGCGGACGGACAGACAGACAGACGAACTGAACAACGACTATAGGTGCTACGTATTTATATAATTACGAACGCATCTAAAAAGGGCAGGAATTCTGCTTTTCAGAATTTAATGTCGCCCCTGACGAGGGAAAAAAAGAATTATTATTATTATTCAAGGATATGTTTAGGAAAATTTTAGGTCCTTTAAAGGACCCTTCACAAAATAATTTATGTTAAAACAGGACACTTCACAAAAAAATTTATTCCCAAACAGGACCCTTCACAAAACATTTTATCCCAAAACAGGGCCCTTCACAAAATTATTTGTCTCTTAAATAGACTTTTCACAGAATTTTTCCACCATCAATGGAACTTTTCACAAATTTAATCATTTAAAAATAAAATCATGGCTTGTAAGTAACACAGTTGAACTCACCAAACAGCATATTACTTCGCTTTTTATATGAAGGATAGAACATGAAGACATCGATAATTTAAAATTCACAAAATTATGACTAGAATTTTCACAAAAATAAGAAAAACTTCACAATTTCACAAAAACAGGACCCTGTGAGAAAAGTCTGGACAGACCCCTGTTATTACAAGGTCGAACCCGTCGAGTTGCGACAAAAAAAATTTTTTTAAGAAGGAACCGTTTCATTAATTTATAATAAATCTACAAAATTAGTGACAGTAAAAAATGCATCTTATATTAGTTAGTCTAACTCTCAAACAAATCTTATTTTACCCTAAAGATAACTTCTCCTCTATAAAGCAGTGTTGAATTCAGACACTTTTCTCCGGGAGGGATTTCTGAGGCTCCGGGGGGGACATTATAGAGTTCCCAGAGGTGGCGGGGGGGGGGGGTGAATTGCACTTTTTGGACGTTGAAAACACAAAATCTCAAATCTTCCGGGGAGGACATCTCATTGCTCCGGGGGGAATCCCCGGGCCACAACGACCCCGGCCCCCTGAATTCAACACTGCTATAAAGACACTAAATTATTGTAAAAGTGTGTGATTTCTATTGCGTTATTTTCAAAAGCGAAGCATTTCCACCTATGGAGAATTTCAAAGCCGCTGGAGTGAAAATGATGCACTTCAACAAAACTTATTTCAGTTTTACGACTAAAATACACGCTTTTATTTTATATAAAATGAAGTCATTTGCATCCGTTGAAGAATTCCATGTTTATGATCCAGTTTTAAACAACATTTGTAGAAAAGTATACATAGGACGTCGCGGAATAATACATAAACCCAGCAAAAAGCGATGTCGTAAACTCGACAAGAAAAAAAAAATCTTCTGTCTAACGATTCACAAGCCTTCATTTGTTTGTAACATTAAATATGGATACTTAAAATTAAATATTGTTTATAATAGCTCTGTGTTTCATCAGAAATCATGCATTTAATTTTTTTCAAAATAGCACATATTTTAATTAGTACATTTTTTTCAGTTCTTATTGGAAAATGGCAACAAAAAGATATAGTAACCTAATATTTTCCTTTTACTTTCTACAAAAATGGAGTACTTCAGTTGCCACAATTACAGATATGGCATTAAAAACTATAAAAACAATTAATATTTCAAAAATAAATTGCGATGCAAGTTTTCAAACAAATTGCATTTAAAAGTACTTTTCCCCCTATACGAAGATGTAAATATTGAAAATGTGCAATGCTTAGAAGTTTAAAAAATTGCAGTAGAGATTATCAGTATTTAACCGTATAATTATACATCGGCTTCGTTTTACGGCTGGCTTATGTAACGGAACGCAGTGGCGTACCCAGGATTTTATTTCGGGGGGGGGGGGGGGACTGACTTAAATTTTCATAATGTTCTAAATCTTACGAAACACGTTGCATTGTGTTATAAACAGAAATCATTTTTGTCAATAAGGCCGTAGCCAGAGGGGGGGGGGGGAGGTGCAAGGGTGACTTTGTTCCAAATTTTCCGAAAATTTGAAAAATTCGGTCATCAGTCCGAAAATTTGGACTTAAAAAATTATCGCGATTTTTGACAAATGGTCGCCGAAAAAAATCAATTTCGTAAATCGTTCGCAAAAAAAAAAAATCAATTTCGTCAATCGTTCGCAAAAAAAATCTCCAATTTCTTTAAAGGATCAAGGAAAAAACCGGAATTATGTCATACGGCCACAGATAAAATGCGAAGTTTGTCAAAGGATCGCGAAAAAAAAGTCAAATTTCGTCAAATGATAGCGGAGAAAACGTGAATTTCGTCAAATTATTCTAGAGGAAACGCTAATTTCGTCAAAATGAGCACAGAAAAAACCCGAATTTCGTCAGAAGGCCGCAGAAAAAACGCGAATTTCATCAAAAGGTCGCGGAAAAAACGCGAATTTCGAAAAAAAGATCGCTAAAAACACGCATTCCGTCAAAGGGCTGCGAAAAAGAAGCTAATTTCGTAAAGGATCGCAAAAAACGCTAATTTCGTCAATGGGACACGGGAAAACGTGATTTTCGTCAAAAGGCCACAGAAAAACGCAAATTTCATCAAAAATACGAGAGAAAGCGCGAATTTCGATAAAAAGCCGCGAAAAAACGCAAATTTCGAGGAAGGATTGCGCAAAAACGCGAATTTTGTCAAATGACCACAGAAAAAACGCGAATTTCGTCCAAAGGACCACAGAAAACTGCAAATTTCGACAAAGCATCGCTAAAAAAACACGCATTCCGTCAAAGGGAAGCTGAAAAAACACGAACTTCGTCAAAGGGACACAGAAAAATGTGAATTTCGTCTAAAAAGCCGCAGAAAAACGCAAATTTCATCAAAAAAGACGAAAAAAACGGGAATTTCGACAAAGGATCGCTAAAAAAACGCATTTCGTCAAATGGAAGCTGAAACAACGCGAATTTCGTTAAAGGATCGCAAAAAAAAAAAGAAAAAGCAGGGTCACAAAGAAGGGCCACAGAAAAACGTGAATTTCGTCAAAAGGCTGCGGAAAAACCACTAATTTCGTCAAAACCCCGCGGAAAAAAGCAAATTTCGACAAAGGATCTGGAAAAAACGCGAATTTCTTCAAAAGGCCGCAGAAAAAAAGCGAATTACATCAAAAGGCCGCGGAAAAACGTGAATTTCGGCGAAGGATTGCTTAAAAAAACGTGAATTTCGGCCAATGACCTCAGAAAAAACGCAAATTTCTTCAAAGGGCCGCAGAAAAAACGCAAATTTCCTCAAAGGGCTGCAGAAAAAACGCAAATTTTGGGAAAGGATTGCTAAAAAAAGTATGCATTCCGTCAAAGGGAAGCGGAAAAAACGCGAATTTCGTTAAAGGATCGCAAAAAAAAAAAAAAAAAAGCATGGTCACAAAGAAGGGCCACAGAGAAACGTGACTTTCGGCAAAACACTGCGGAAAGAAGCGAATTTCGTCAAACAGCAGAGAAAAAACAAAAAAACACGACCATTTCCATAAAAAAACGCGAATTTTGTCAAAGAGCCGCGAAATTCATCAAAAAGATGAGAAAAAAGCGAATTTCGTCAAAAAAGCCGCGAAAAAAACGCAAATTTCGACGAAGGGTTTCGTAAAAAACACGAATTTCAGCAAAAGTTCACGAAAAAAACTCGAATTTCATCACAAACTCGCGGAAAAAACGCAAATTTTCACAAAGGATCACGAAAAAAAAAACGCGAATTTCGTCAAAGGGTCGCGGAAAAAAGCTAATTTTGTCAAAAGTTCGAGGAAAATGCAAATTTCGTCAAAGCGTCGTGATAAAAACCTGTATTTCATCAAAGGATCGCGTTAAAAACACATACAAATATCTGTGTTTATTATTATATGTATAGTTTTTAAACTGAAGTAATATGCTGAACTTTTTAGAAATCTGGTTAACCCGAACCCACCCAGCCTGAAATTGACCTGAATATAAACAGAGTTAACCCAAACTACAACATAAATAATTAGCAGCAGGAAGGGATTACCTCTCCTTTCCCCCTCTGCTGTAACCTTTCAGAAAATGAGTATTCTTTGAGTATGCTGTGATGTCAATGTGGACTAATATGGTGTTAACGAGAATGGCTATTTCGCTGTATGGCAGAAGAAAAATTACAAATTTATCTCAAACAAGAAGAAAAAAAACAGCCTTTTTTTTCATTTCATTTTCAACTATTTAGGAAGGGGACACCCCATTAGCCCCTTTCACCTCTTTGGGTACAATGTGGTATCACTGTGCACTAGTATGGAACTAAAGAGAAGAGAGCGGCTAGTCTGTTGAATGATAGAGGAAAAATATGAATTTATCTCAGACAAAAAGGAAAATATCAGAACTTTTTCATTTCATGTTCGAATTTTTGGGAGAGGGCTGTAACTCCATTAACCCCCTTCTATCTTTTCGGGTATAATGTGATGTCACTGTACACTAATATGGAACTACAGCGAAGGGAGTGGCTAGTCTGTTAAATGATAGGGGAGAAAATGCAAATTTATCTCAAATAGACAGAAAAAAATCAGCTCTACTTTTTCATTTCATTTTCGACTATTTCCAGAGGAGGAGGTTGTAATTCCATCAGCCCCCTCCCCATCTTAGGGTATGCTGTGATGTCAATGTGGACTAATATGGTGTTAACGAGAATGGCTATTTTACTGTATGACAGAAGAAAAAATTACAGATTTATCTTTAAAAAGTAAAGAAAAAACACTTTTTTATTTAATTTTTCGAGATTTCTGGTTGGGGGGGGGGGGCTGTAACCCCATCAACCCCCTTTCTCTTCTTTGGTGTCAATATAGACTAATATGGAACTAAAGCGAAGGAAGCGCATAGTCTGTTGAACGATAGGGGGAAAATGCAAATTTATCTTAAACAGACAGAAAAAATTCAGCACTATTTTTTCATTTCATTTTCGACCATTTCGAGAGGAGGGGGCTGAAATTCCATCAGCCCCCTAACTAATATAACCTGGACTAATATGGTGTTAACGAGAATGGCTATTTTGCTGTATGGCAGAAGAAAAAAATTACATATTTATCTTTAAAAAGTAAGAAAAAAACACTTTTTCATTTAATTTTTTGGCTATTTCGGGAGGAGTAGGGGGGGGGGGGCTATAACCCCGTCAGTCCCCCTTTCTCTTCTTTGTTGTCAATGTGGACTAATATGGGACTAATGAGAATGGCTTGTCCGCTGTATAATGGAAAACAATTTAAAAAAATTCCATAAAAGAAAGACGAAAAATCAGCACCTTTCTATATCACTTTCGAAAATTTCGGGGGGGGGGGGGCTGTAGCCCCATCAGCCCCCACCCCCCTTGGGTACGCCACTGACGGAACGTTATTTTTTAGTGGCGACACTTTAATTGTTTCCCGAAAGAAATACCATATCGGGGAAAAAAAATAAAAAAAAATACATACCGTCATTGGGTAATCTGCGTTACATATATCTCTTAGGAAGAACCAGAACAATACATAACCAGATACTAACAATACCAGAACAATAAAAGAAAAACATGATAACTACAAAAATTGTGAAAAAAAGTTCCCTGATTTTCCTGATCCCTGACTATCTTAAACAAATTTCCTTAATTTCCATATTAACAATAACATGCGGTACTTTTCAATGTATGTTGCTTAGAGGTCTGCACGGGCCAAAATTTCCAGGCCCGGTCAGACTCATGGAAAAAAATGTCGGCCCGGCCCGTAGAAAAAAAATATTGGTCTGTCCCGGTAGAAAAGTTAAAAGTTCGGCCCGACCCGGTATAACAGCTAAAAGTTCGGCCCAAGCCCGGCACGGAAAAAAAGTTAAAATCTCGGCTCGAGTGAATTGCTACAAAATATTGACTTTTACGATGATTTACTTAAAAATTTGACTCTTACGAGGAGTTCTGACCAAAAAATATTTATCTTAACTTTTTTTTTCATGTTTCTAAACTTCATTTTTATATAAGTGTCGCAGGCTGCGATATTTATTTTTTTAATGAATCGCTACTTCTTCTATGTAAATGTTTCAGTTATCATTAATATTGTTAGGCCATATTCCATGCATTGAATTGTTAAAAATCTGAAAAATGCTATACAGTAAAATCTTCTAAGACTCAATTACATAGGGAAAAAAATGCGTTATAGACAAGTTCCCTTCTTAGCAAATGTAAATGTATTATATATTCTTTTCTTACGTATTAGTATATTAATTTTGCATGTATCAACACGTTTTTCAGTTTAAAACAGGATTCCGTCATACGCAGGTTCCGTTTCACACGTTTTAATATACTTTAATTAGCGTAGAAATTTACTATTCTTTAAAAAGAATAAATGTTAATGTTTAGTTGTAGAATAATGGCGATTCAAAAATGTATGCATATTTTGCAAAAATCTTTGGACCAGGCTTAATTTTACTGACCTCTGAACGGACAGGTCACGCCGAGACAATGATTTTCATACGGGCTGGCTCAAAACTAGGACTGAAAATTTTGGGCCGTGAAAACTAGAAAAGAAACCAGTCCCGCCTCTGTACAGAAAAAATAAGTTAGGCCAGGCCCGGGACCCGGCCTGTAAAGAGTAGTTACTAGGCCCGGTCCGAGCCTTCAGAAGAAAAAGTATGGCCCGGGCCCGGCCCGAGTGCCGCAAATGAAAATCGCGGCCCGGGCTCGGGTCGGCCCGTGCATATCTCTAATAGCTGCTTCCTCGTATAACACACTTTTCTAGTTTGCTAATATCTTATTTCAGGGAGGGGGGGGGGGGATAAAAGAAAAACATAAAAATTGCACAATCGCGTTCTATTGTTGGCTTAAATATCGCCTGTTCAGCGATGAATTAGTGCTAACTGGCAAGAGAACAACACAAATATTTTCCCATATAGACGGATTTCCCTGATTTTAAAGTGTTTTTTACGAAATTCTCTGGCGGGATGTATGGTACGGATGTACCAATGAGAGAGGTTTCCCAGATTGGTAAACCTCCCTGTTTTCCCCTGATTTCCAGATTCTGTATGTAGACACCCTGAAAAATGTAAAATTCTTGTAGAACTTATTCAAATATTCGGGGATTTCCCCTGTTACGAGATAAATTATCATAAAAAGCATAAAGAAGGAGAAAAATAAACTTATAGAAATTAATAAGAGAATTCAACACGGAATGATAATAACTTACTTTCTACCACTGCAAATATAATCTTAGAGTGCAACCGCCTAAAAGAACAGATGAATTATTCGTTGTAATGTTATTGAATACTAACTTTAACTTGTTCTATAAAAAAAACCACGTGCTATGCTAATGCTCTAATCTCTACCGCCACACATCACGGATATCAGTACAAAAGTTACTTTGTCCTGTGCTGCCATCTATTGTGAATTCATTAAAACGTGACCTGTTTATCCAGCAATTTTATGTTAATAATAAGACTTATCTTACTTAAAGTTTTATAATACGGAAACTACACAGAAATAGAGATTAAATATGAATATATGCATTTTCAGACATATATAAGCATATTAAATAGAAATTAGAATAAAAAAATAATCATAAAATCAAATATTTATTAGATAAAAATTAACATTTTGTTCAATATAAAGTAAATTCACGGTCGTTGCATATGTATACGAGTATCATCATGTGATTTATTGCATATGGATTTAATTCACTGCAGAAATATATTACAACAATTGGAAATCTGATTCTTACACATATAAAAGATTTCTTTTTTATCAGCGAAAAGTTTACAACTACAATGCTACAAATTAAATTAATAAGACAGAAAATCATACCAAAAGAAAATATCTTCTGCAATAGGACATATAAATATATAATGCATGAATATATAATATATTAATATAAATATATAATATAGGAGTTGCTTGCTGTATTAAGAAAAGTTTCTTTTAAGAAACATCTCTGTTTCTATTTTCCGAAATTTTAATGAATGGAAGCAAATTTTTCTCAAAATCTCATCAGTCATTATCCCAAATTTCTTTCTTCAATATTAAACAGACGGGCTTGGAATGCACCCGATTTTATTTATTTTTATTTTATAATTTTTATTTTTTTTCGTGCTCTCTTTTAGGATGTTTCTTTGCTTTTTTAACTAAAAAAAGTTAATAAAATATATACTTAATTTTATATTTTAAATATTAAAATCAAAGGGAAGTTGACGAGCTGTGAATCATATTTTTAGCCTTAGAAGTAAAATTGAGTGCGAGATCTGTAACACATGTTTTCTATGTTACTAAAAAAAAAAAAAAAAAAAATTAAAGAAATAAATCTAATAAACAGTGGAGTTATTTCTTCTCGTGCGATTTCCGAAACATTAATGTCAATTTTATTTGCCCCATTTTTTTCGTCCATTCTTTGAGTTTTCATTGGATTTTATACAAGTGAAGATATACATTTCGGAAATACAATCTATTTTCTCTAAAGCAGATATTAATTTTCCAAGAAAAAAGAGGGTGACGGAGGGATGACTTTGATGCCGGATTTTCGAGGTCACACTGTATGTATCTTGTTAATAATAAAAAAGTATATAAAAAAACGCCGGCTAGGAAGAGTATTTAGAAAAAAAGGAAGTGACAATTTTTAATTTTATGATGAGAAATACTGTTGGATTCTAAAACCAGGGGCGCGCCAGAAGTATCCGGCGCCTGTGTTCAGAACTTCACTTAGCGCCCCATATACCCAAACCCCTCCTCCCTACCCCCCCCCCCCCCAAAAAAAAAAAAAAAAAAAAAAATTCAATAACTATAAATACATACCTGCCAAGCCAACCTTCCGGGGTTTTCTCCAGGTCAAATAAACAAATTTTGAACCTGAAATTTTGTTTAATGAAATGTGCCTTGTTTCTATGGGGTTCTTTTTTATTTTATTTAATAAATTAAATTTCTTGTTCAAAATATTTTTGTTTGACTTTAAAAATAAGGAATGTTGACAGCTATGTAAATAACGGACATCCCTAAAAAATGGGTGCTTCAGCTGCATGCTACCTCCCACCACAATGGCATACCTCCTAAGAAATTAGCTTTTACCATCTCTCCCCGAATTTTTAAGCGTTAGTCTTTATTTATATTTGTACTTAAAGCAGTTCAAACAAACTTTAATTAAGAAATATAAATGTGTTCAAATAATTAATGGTAACACCATGACACAAGGAAAGGGGTGCTCGTAATACGGTAAATATACATAAAGGTAGAAAAATATTTTCTCTAATTACGGAGCGAATTATAATTTTTTTATTGTAAGATGCGATTTAAACAATTACCACACGTAAATCATAATTAGGGGTGCATTTTTAAGTGTTTCCCCCGTCCTAGAACGATTGGTTTTATATTAGCAAATATAGAACCGCTATGCTGCTTATATAATAATTGTCAAAACGTATCTTGTCACATGCTTAACCCTTCTTTCTTTTTCGGATTTTTTTATCTTTTTGATTTCAATTATAATTTTTTTTTTTTTTTTTGCTGAAAATTAATACAGTGAAACTTCTTTTAAAGGCCACCCCTATTCAAAGGCCACCCCTATTCAAAGGCCACCTCTATTAAGGGCCAATATTTTTAGGAACGAAAATTTTTCCCATAGACATAATGCTAAATTTACTTCTATAAGGGGCCGCACCTACCCCTCATAAAGGCCATTTTTTTCACATGTGCCTTAAATCTTAAACAGGTGTATTGAATTTCTGAACCAAAAGGTAAGAGTTCAACACACAACTGCACTTGCAACAAAGAAGGCAGGGGGAGATGGGGAGGATTTAGAAACACAATGAAGGACGACAAACATGTGTTCCTCACACTTTGTTAGACCTTTCAACCTGTAGGGGTTGAGTTGGATAGAAAACTTGACCCTTTGTTGTGGGCCCACAAAGGATAACAGGTTATCTAGAAAAACTGATTCCACATTTACTAAAACTGTGAATGCATATTGAAGCACAATTTTTGCACTTGTGTGTAAAAACGCTAGCATAAATAAATGAACTAATATCTCATTCTAAGGCATTAATAAATTATGCAAATTTAAGTAATTTGTTCCATAAAGTAAAAAAAATCATGAGTAACCAAAATTGTCTGTGAAAAAATTATGAAACGTAAACAAAATTCAATAGAAAATGTTTTCAATCATATATATAGTGTTTGGAAATGTTAATAAACAGTTTTTTCACCTACATAGGTTGTGATTTCCTTATTTTAGTTGTTGTTTTTTTGTCACCCCTATTCAAGGGCCACCCCTCATAAGGGCCAATTTTCGATGGAACGGTATGTAGCCCTTACAGAGAGGTTTCACTGTATTATGTTCTATCCCGAATACGCAAACGCAAAATAATTTTGTCATTAAGCAAGTAAGCAGCATTATCCTAGGTCAAGATCGGCGAACCTTTTTACGTGCGCGTGCCAAAAATTCACCAACAATATCTATCAATGCTGTAACGTGCCACATTTTGACATAAAATAATTTTGCAAAGTACGATGTTTATACAAAACGCTAGTTAAAAAATCAGATGCTATTTCTCTGCATATTTGAATAAACCATTAAATTAAAATTTTAATTCGTAAATATGATTCATTTATGTAATAATTTTCACTATGATAAGGAAATGAAAATACGAAATTTTATTTTAGAAATTTTTGACCTTATTATTTATGCATCTAGTTATGATTATCCAAGTTGCATTAAGCATTGTATCAATAAATTATTGATGAGATTTTTACTGTTGTATGTTCGATGGAGAATGCTTTATACCTGATTCATATTTTGATAGTTTTATAAATTGGATCCATTTGCCATCTTACTGAAGGGACTGTCTAAAAAAATTAATTTGAAAAATACAGCATTATAAAAATCATACAGAAGGGCAAAATACATGTCGCAAACGCTGCATAACATCGCAAGAAAAAAAAATTCTTTTCATGCAAAAATAATTGCCTTATTTGTGATAGTCTGTCCGTATGAAACAAAATTTTATTCATTATAATAGAAATTAAAGTTCGTCTGTATAATAATTATAAAATTTATTTTTTCGCGTGCCAGAGAAATTGTCTTACGTGCCAACTCTAGCACGCGTGCCATAGGTTCGCCAACCCTGTCCTAGGTCATATAGTTTTTCAGAAAATCGCACTTTTCCGTTATACATAAACTTTACTTTGCGGGCGCTCAGTGAGGAAATAAGGGGGAGTTCGAGGTACTCATCGTCACGAAATCATCCAAGGATTGCTGATAATAATTTTCAAAAAGGATATTGGATAATTAGCAGATATTAATTAATAACCTTTCTAGATAAAGGCATCACAGATCAAGGCGGCGATGCAACTTTGCAACATCCTTTCAAGGGGCTGTGCATATATAACGTTATCACTTTTTTGGCACCTTTGAACCCCCTCTTCCCCTTACGATATCATACGTTATCATCCCTCGACCCCCCCTCCCCCCCCCCGTAATGATATCGTTATCAATGTCTAAAAATTCTTTTCATTTTTGAAATTTTTTTCTTTTGCTTGGAGTGATATACAAATATGGTTACATTTATTTTTCGCATACTTCATTGATTCATATGAAGAGAACTCAATAAAATATCACTTTATATATGAAAAAATTTTTTATCAAATAACACTTAAAAGAAATAGTTACTATTTAAAAGTATTTTATAATAGCTTTTTGTAACATAATACATTCAACAGTAATAATGTTTTCTTGCACTTGACCCTGCACGGAGGGGAGGGGGGGGGGGGGGACACGGCTTTTTATCACCAAAACAGGTGGACAACATTCTTTCTCTTTTATTTATTAGTAAACACGGGTATCATTTGAAACATACTTCGCATATGGTTTCTCAAACAGCGAATTATATATGCATACACATATGACAGAAGAAACAGGAAATTTGGAATTAAATAATTTTATAATCATTTAATGATTTTAATAATAACTTGTACTTTCATAAAAATAGATAGCAGACTAAAAAAAGATAACATTCTATTTTGATGTAAAGGCTAAGTTATAAATAAAAAGAGAATTTGGTTGGATAAAAAATGATAACGATACCAAAAGACGAACCCCCCTCCCCCCCTAGAGATATCTAACGATATCATTTGCCAGACTCCCCCTCCCCCCTAAAATGATAACGTTATATATGCACAGCCCCCAAGGCGCATTTGTCACAATGTCAACTTTAAACTTTGTACAAGGTCTTTGTTTTAGGTAAGGCGAATCATAACGATAAATAGTCACCCTTTTTCATTCCAATTGAATTCAATTATTGATAAATATTTAATAGAACAATGGCAAGTTTTTTACAAAGTCAACGCTTAAATTTATTGTACGGAACTTTTTTTCGCGAGTGAAACTCGCACTTGACCGATTATTCTTTGTTCAAAGTAAATCTAATAAATACAATTGAAATTTCCATGAAACGTAATTCAGTTTGAAGTTGTTCTAAAAAATATTTTTACCTCCTGAACAGCATGAAACTTTCTTACATATTGATGGGCTCGTTTTTATGCGTAAAAGCATAAAATGATAGGCGTGACTATTAAATTGGTTTGGAATCGAATGGCGCGTTTAATTTTTTTTTAGGCATTGCGTTTTAAATTATATCCTGTTTTACTTATTTATTGTTTCAGTTATATGTAGCCGATTAATTTGTGCTTTTTTCGGTAATTTACATGGGAACCGTGCATAACCTGGGGCTTATGTTGCTTTATCATTGTGCAATACAATTACATTCAAAATTGCATTTATTCATGTATAGGGGGGAGAAAAACCTTTCCTCCTTCAAAATTGCGTGTTATATTCTATTTCAAATCATTTTAATGCTATTTTGATCAAAATGAAGGGAAAACAGAAATCATGTTTTTCTATTTCAAATTAATTACATTCATATTTATGTCGGCGACGTGTTGATACGGCGCCACTCAAGAGACTGAACGATGAATTTGCTTTCAGTTCGATTTTCTTTTGTGACAGTAGGGTAATTTTTTATTGGCTTTTTTATCTAATATTTAGATATCATATCTAACCTGAAAAGAATATTTTCTGTTTTTAGCCAACGAGCATCAGTTTGAGGTTTTTTGTCTTCTATTGCGTACGAGTATAAAAGACACGTTAGTGTTTTTTCTATTTATTTTGTATCATGAACATTGCCCATGCTAAGGTTCTGCTCTGCAGATTTACGAAGTCAATTTCATTTGTAAGTAGATATAATTGCCATGTATAGTTATTCTGATAGAAAGCAATCAAGCAGTGTTTCCCCTTTTTTGTATAAAAGCACCGAATCTTTCCGATAACTGTGTCAAATTTTTAATCTAATCTGATTTTCAGGGACTCACCACAAAAGATTGCTACTGCTAATCAGAAGGAATCGATTATAGTTTAAGATATGCACCTTTTATAGGAAATTGAAAAACATTAGTCCATTTTTCAGCAAATAAATATTAATTTCGGTAAATTTCATTTTATTTTTTTTTCTTAAAAATGCGTATCTGCAAACTATCCTTTTTAGTGTTAACACTATTTCCGAATCATAATCCTTACCACATTTAATCGAAGAATTCTGCAATTAATTAACATTAAAATTAGGCAAAGATTACTATTTAAAAGGAGAGATAACTAGAAAGTGGAATAGTTGACAGCTAAGTATATGCTGATAGATATTATTTAATTTTTACTTTCTTCTATCTTTACAAGAGGAAAGTATTGGATTCGTGAAAATTTTCGAATTCCGGTTTTCGACGGATTTACACGTTTTAGGGGTCAGAGAACCCGAAAAACATGTTTTTACAAAATGTCTGTCTGTGAGTCTGTCTGTGTGTGACACAAATTTTGTAGGCGCTCTAGCTCAAGAACTAAAGCACGGAATTTAATAAAAATTTATATTCAGGTAGTCCCTGATCAGAGTTGGGCAAAATACATCGAAAAGTCATTTTCGATACAAAATACAAAATACATTAGTTTTAGAACCTAAAATACAAAATACAAAATACTTTTCGAATTTTAAAATATCCAAATACAAAATACACGTATTTTCAAAATACATTGAAAATACAAAATACATTTAAAATTCTAAAAGTTTGGGCATAAGGTTATAGGTCTGCACCGGCCGTCCCTGGCAGGCCAATTTTCATTCAGAACACTCTGATCGAGCCGGACCTGGATTTCACTCTTTCCGGGTCAGGCACGGGTTTTATGTTTTTCTGAAGGCTTGGGCCGGTCAGGACCTCGACATCATTCTTTCCGGACCGGGCCTGACTTCTTTTTTTACGGGCTGAATCGAGGCTTAGTCCCTTGTGCATGAGCATCTTATACAGAATTTTTAATCTTTTATCATCGGTTTTTCATAACAGAAAATTTGGCCTAATTGGATCAAGAAAACGTCCTGATAAAATATGGCAAAATTTACAATAAAAAAGAACTGGTGGGGATAATCAAGATTCTAAACTTCTTTCTTTATAGAGGTCTGCACTGTCCAAAATTTTCAAGCTCGGTCCCGACCCAACACGTATGAAAATGTTTGGCCCGTCCCTGCCCGGTCTGGCCTATGCAAAAATCAGTAAAATCTGGCACGGCCCAACAGTTTTTGCACAAAATGTATATTTTTTAAAATCGCCATTATTCTACAATTAAATTGCTAAATTTATTATTTTTAAAGAATAGTACATTTAGTATCTCTAGGCAATGAAGTTAAAGCACAGAAAAAGAAACTGTGAAAAAGAACCTGCCTAAGACGAATCATGTGTAAAACTGAAAAATGTGTTGATCCATGCAAAATGAATATAATAACACGCGCGAAAAGAATACATTTACAACAAACTATGTACCTGCTAAGAACGAAACCTGTCTATAACGGATATTCTCCTTTCCTGTCGATTCCGTCTTGGAAGATTTTATGCTATAGCATTTTTCATATATTTAAGTCTCCACACCATGGAATGTGGATTAGAATGTGGATTAGATTTTAAATGATAACTAAGATTTTTCCATACAAATACAGATCAAAATAGTCCCCCCCCCCCCTCCTCATCCTCGGAAATATAACAAATACAAAATGTGTGTTTATAAACCTATCGTCAAATAGGTTTTTATTTCTTTTTCCCTAAAAGAAAAACATGATTTTTATATCCGTAACGTAAATAGCGGACGAAGCCCGCTAGTTCCTATCATAATATATATTTTTAATAATTTTATATAGTCTATAATAAAAATCAGACTTAAAATAGTCTAGTTCCATGAGTATTTGTAGTGTCAGTTACATGCTACGATTTTTGGATACCAGTATTTTAGAACGGGAAAAATGTGACTTATTTTATCGGAGATATCTCATTAATTGAATAAGGCGAAGCAAACTTTTTGAAAAAAAGGTGGCCAACAAGCATGGCAGTTATCAGCTATGTGACTTTGTGCTAAAGTCCATTAATTTGATCTGCTTTAAAAAGATTACGGAAGATTGAATTATAGTAGAACCTGGATTAACCGAGCTTCGATTAATCGAGGTTTCTGTTAACCGAACCGATAACAAAGTCTGATTTTTTTTTCCTTTTGAATGAGCCTTAAAAATAACCACACTCTTTAGCTCACTGTCCGTGCTATACAGGCCCTTCTGCCCCCAATAGCACTCAACTCCAAAGAAACATTGGACCCTGAGAAGTCAATAGCGAACAATGCTTTGTTTCCAGTGGCTGTGTGAACTTTCGTAAATTTTTCAATTTGCATTTTAAAATTTACTGCTGGTAGTTGATTTTCTTTTTTAAATTTGTTAAGCTGTGAAACAGAACTTTACATATATTTATTTTTATTATTTAAAAAACGTTCTATACATTTTTTTAAAAGAGATGTTAAATTCGCAAGCACGGCGAGTTTTTACACACAGTTTCTATTAACTGAGATTTCCGATTCCGATTTACTAACAGTCCCAATTAGCTCGGATAATCGAGGCTTCTCTGTATAATTAAAAAATCAATGGCGATCTTATCTTACTGTAAACGGGTTTCCCTTTTACTGAGGGATTTCAAGACCGAATCAGCTGATGTTAGTTGCTGTTTCCGCGCTTGATTAAATAAGATTAGTTAAACATTTGAAAATTACCAAAAATAAAAAGAACTAAGTCAACAGAGTCTTTGCTTTATGGTATTTTTTAACAACGCTATAAGAAAATGATTTTAAATAAGAGATTTTAAATGTAACGTTTTAAATCTGACATAATTTTCACCAAACTTTCCTTTCTCTTTGTAACATTCAACTGAAAATATTTTTATTATTAGAAAGATAATATTATTATTTGCGCTACCTTAAAATTGGCAACTATAGTTAAAAATATCATCTCGAAATTTGAAATAAATCTCTCATATAAATATATTTTTTAACTTAAACTGTTTTGCAATATTATTATTTGGCCACTTTGGCCAATATGACGTAATTTTCTCCATTTACGACTTTTAACACATATCAATGAATTTATTATTTAAAAATTTTCTTTTTCTTTTAATATTCACGTGTAAATATAATTTTTATGACGTAATTTTCAATGTTTTCCTGATTTTAATGCGTAATCATTTAATTCTAATTTGAAAATAATTGATTAATTTATAATTTTCTTTCATTTTAAGTAAGCATGTGTAAAAACAATTTTTATGACGTAATGTTTAATATTTTCCTGCTTTTAACACGTTATCATTTAATTCTAATTTAAAAGGATTTTTCTCTGTTTATAATAGTCACGTGTGAATAATTTTTTTAATTTAAAGGATATATTATTCTTTGCGCTGTTTTAACAATTGGCAACAATTTAAAATAACCTTTTCTAAAATATGTAAAAAATATCTCTGGAAATTCTGAAAATTTTAATTTAAAATTGAAATAAACCGTCAAAAAATTAGGCAAGTTAAAAATAATAAATGCACTCTGCAAACTTCGAGTTTCTATTGAATGATTAAATTGAATGAAAATGATTAAATTCCCATGTATATTTTTTTTCCTATGAGACTTTTTTAATGAGACAATTTTATCCAGATTTAACATTAAATATCTCTTAAAATAATTCTTCGATTTAAAAACTGTCTACTTCAACGTTTTTATCAAACATTTCTCTATAATACTACCCATTTTAATATTTTTGTATGCAGTAATTTTCTTAATATTTGCTAAATAGACCTCTAGTCACAAGAGATTCTTTCAAAGCGGCGAAGAGCGTTAGTTTTTTTTTTTTTTTTTTTTCCCGAATAAGAGACAAAATGTAGTACGCAATTGCGTCAAAAGATGGCGACACCAGAATTCTGATATGCTTATTATGTAAACTGTAAATATTGCAAAGTTAAATAAAAACAATTGTCTCGGGGTTATCAAACTTCATTGTTATTTATAAATAAAACATTTCAACTAAATTATTTATTATAAAAGAATTATTACATCACAATAGTTTTTATGCAAGGAAAATAATAATAATAATAATAATAATATTATGGATGTCAGTGATTATATATTGATTGACCGTCATAATAATAAAAAATGATATTATAAAAAGAAGAACTGAAATGAATTATTTTTTTACGTTTCTGATCGTGTGATTTATATTCAAATAATAATTATTAATGTATATTTTTTGTAAAGTGATAGAAATTAAACATATTTATAAAATTTATGGTAATATTTTTATTGTTGAAAAATTGCCAAGAAATAATCATCATCAAATTGGCGTCATTATAATTGTAATTTTATTTAACTTAATAGCAATTAAAAAATTACAAAGGAACTGAGAATAATGGTCAACTAACAGACTTTAAAAGAAAAAAAAACACATTCACATGTAAAAACAAGTACCAGCGAGTATCGAACTGCCTATCTTAAGATCAGTAGACGATGGCCCTTAACCGCTCAGCCAGTGGGAAGACAAAATTTTTCTCCCCAAAAGTGGTTAAAAAGAAAGCATGTGTATGAATACAGTGTCATGCATTTTCGGTGAAATTTCCATAGAATGGCGAAGAAATATAGTCCGATTTTTCATGCGTATTATAAAACGAACAAGAGTCTTGCTGGAAACAAGTAAATTGTTATTTGGTTCATCTGAAACATATTTATTTTATTTTTAAAAAATCGCCCGTGTCATTTTCCAGAGAAAAAAAATCGAATTATTTAACGAACGAGAGTTTTCCCAGAAAAACGAAAAGTGTTATTCACCTCGCCTTAATCACATTTATATTATGTATCAATTTAAAGATAATCGTTAGAACCGTTTTCGAGATTTTCAAATTAGGAACTTCCTCGATATCATACCAACGTTTTCACTTTAAAAATGGCTATTTAGATCTCAAAATATACTGCACGTAGAAATGTAAAAATTTCAGTATACGATTAGACTGCAGATATAAGACTGTTCTAGAAAATTCAGAACAATAAGACCTATATCTGCTGAGTTATTAAAAGGCGGCTTTTCGCGTTTTCTTTGATGTTGAGTTAGCTGTATATATGAGTTCCGCCATCTACGAATTCTATGATACGATACGATACGATTTTAGGCTTAAGGCTGCGTCACTCGGAATACTACCGTCTTCCATGATAATGCCGCTGTCTAGTGTCAAATAGTTTACGGAATTGGTAAAACAAGCGAATACAGTAAAGCCCCGATTTTCCGCGAAACATTTTATTATTATTGTTATTTCTTTTCAAGCCAACAGCAAGGAAAATGCAATAAGCCCTACTAATAAATATAAACAGATAAATTCATGTATTCGAAAGTAATAGAAGGATATTTCTAGATTTGGTTGCCATGTTTAAAGTATCAGATATAAAGTCTTGATGTCTTTTCTTGATTTTATTAACAAAACGTATACACAGCAATTAAAATATTTAACAATTAAAGTAGACTCATGATAAATTCCAGGGGAGCATATCAATTTTTAAGATAGAAAAGGTGTTTCAAAAGCAAGAAGCAAAAACAAGTGACTGAGTTTTAAAAGAAAGGTGTAACTCAACACTTTTACAACATTATGTATGGCATTGTTTCTTGTTTACTGTTCTTTATTTTAGTAATTTAGATGTAAAGCAAAGGTTTCTGTTGTACTGTGCATATGTATTTTAAACGTTTTACTACGTTTTTTGTACATTAAAACATAGTTTTTATGATGAGTTTTCTTTTTATCGTTCTTGTACCTCATTTTCAGTTTTTTCGGGTTATCCGCGATTTTTATTATCCGCGGTGCCCTTGCCACCCACTTCCGCGGATAATCGGGGCTGTACTATAATCAAAATTCGCGAATGTTAAGGGATTACTGTAATTTAGAACGTAGCGAATTCGCATGGTGTTTCAAAAGTTTCTTTTTCTTTTACAGTTGTTGCATTTTTTTATTTAGAATACTTTCATACAGATTGAAACGGCTATGTTTTCGCCATAACATATTTTAAAAAATGCTGGATACCAACAAAAAAAATATTTAAAACATACATTCTTAAACTTTTTGTAATTGATTCCAGTCTGGTTTTGGCGCTCGCGAAAACAAATATCCAATGTGTGTACGCGTGTGGAAGGGGGGGGGGGACAAGAATAACTTGTCACAAGGAGAAGGAGGGGGCGGGCGCCAAATTGAAACTTTGCCTCGGGAGCAGTTTTCTCATCGGGGTACGCCAATCCCTTGCTAGGCGCTGCCAGGCCTGTATCGATGTTGGCAGTGGCACATTTGAGCATTTACTTTAGAGTGTCTATCCACCTGGAAAAGTCAGGGAAATTTATCATTCCTGAGTCAGGTAAATTTGAAAACTCTGACAAAGAGTTACAAAAACTTGAAACTTCAAAGAAAAAATTAGGAAAAAAACTATTATTATAAAACTAAATATTAAAAATTGCAGTGCCAGGAAAATCAAATTTTGTTCGTTATAAGTAAAGTACTGTACCTGTTATGCAAATAATTTTGCCTACCCCTTTTCAATAATTCCTTGTAACTCAGAGATTTTCAAATTCAGCTTCACTGAAACTTTCTACTGAATGTAGTAGGATTGATTAAATGTTTCTGTCGGATTATTAACCATTTGGGAAAAATGGTTATTGTCCTCGTCAGGGTAGGAAATCAAAAGCATATCTGAAACCTTTTATTAGTTTAATCCGCATTTTATTCGTTTTCTGATTGGGTCTATGCAGTAATCTGTATTTACCTTTACTTTCAACAGAGAAAGATACTTCTGTTGCCACTATGACAAAAAAGTAATAAAACTACAAAAAAATTAATAACTCAGAAACAAATTGAGATACAGCTTTCAAACAAATTGCATTTAAAAGTACACATTTTTCTCTGTACGACGGTGTAAAAAATAATATTGTGGGATGTTGAGAAGTTTAAGAATGAAATTTCATTTAAAATGGGTCGTCAGATTTCTTGGAAATCTGACGATGGAAAAGCCTTTTCCCGAACAGCCAATGAAATGCTTGGATAATACGTAAGTTTCAGGTGGATAATACTTAAGTTTCAGGAAATCTGATCAACTCCGTGCGATTTTTTATGTCTTAAATTTTAGTCTTTGAAAAAATCATTTTCTAAATGGTCGTTGTAATTTGTTAAATTGCTTTTTTTTTTTTTTTTTTTTTTTTTTTTTGTTCTTCCGTTATTTATCCTTGTTTTGGATCTGAATAATTTTAGCTTAATTTATTGAATATTTATTATTTGTATTAAAATGCGTCGAAGCAATCTGTATTTTACTGTGGCTGGTGTGATAAAGAACTTCATCTGTTTCGACAAAATGGATAGAACCTGATGCTAAAAGTGTGTATCTGCAAAATGTTTAGCGTGTAAAATGTTCAACAATTTGTAAATTTTGCAAGAATTTGTTTGACAATTCAGTAATTGTTACTTCAGAATCAGTTGTGTGAAAGTTCCACTCTCAAATTCACAACTTTTAAGAGTTTTTGTGTGTAACATCACAAAAGGAAGATCCTGGAAAAGTCAGGGAAAACCTGGAAAAGTTAGGGAAATTTGCTGCTAATCTGGAGTAGACACCTTGTTTAATTGTTATCTCTATATCTGTGGTCATGTCAATAAAAACACTTGTTTTTATTTCCTCCTCATTTCTTGTTTTTACCATCCCTTGCAGTTTGGCCCAAGAGTTCAAGGATACCTTGTACAGTCGGCCCCACTTAATCGGGTAACGGATAATTGCATATCCTGCTTATATGCATAGAATGCCGTGGAACAGAAACGTTCTCCATAAGGCTAATGTTAAGTTAAATATACTCGTTTAATCGCATAACAATCCCCGGTTAATTGCATAAATATCCCCAATCTACTAGTAGTAATCCGGATTTTATGAATTCTTGTTATAGTGATGAATGGGAAAAAACGAAAAACTTTTTTCTTTTTTGTAACAATGGTTTGTTATATTTACAATCGAAGAGCAGAAATCGTCGTGAAAGATGACTTGTCTTAATTCTGGAAACTTATGAGAGTGCTGAATTTGGACAAATGTGTTTTTCTTTTAAAGCTTGACGTACCTACATTGACTCAAGATGCTGGGGGTACTTTTTGAAAAATTCTGGAATCGGGGGGAAAATAGAATCGAGACTGTCAAGAGAATAAAATACCAATATTTAGCGCTGGAAGTGGAGAAATGCAATGTCGAGATATGAAAAAAAAAAAAAAAAAAAAAATCCTAAAGGATTTTTTGTGTAGGCGAAAATAAAAGAGAAAGATAAATTGGCAAATAATTGAAAAATAAAAAGAATTTATGCAGAAACTTTTATTTTCAAAGGTATGATTTAAAAGCAAAAATTTTTTATTTAACTTTCATTTTAATTTTCAGATAAATTATAGTGAAGAATTTAACCATGTACCGTAAATAGTGTGATAATACTTTATATTTTATTTCATATATTGTTATATATTGTTATATATAGAGTAATAATAAATTATTTATTAAAGTTATTAATATTTTTTTAATTTATTAGGTAAATAATTATTGTCCATTAATATTTATCATATTTGCGGTATATAATCAAATGCTAACGTATACAAATGATAACATTAATTGCTGTCCTCGCTTAAATGCATACCCCGCTTAAATGCATACAATTCAGTGGAACCAACTGTATGCAATTAAGCGGGGCCGACTGTATATATAACCATTACCGTTAAAGATGAAATTAGTATATTAAAAGTGAGAAACGAAGATAAACATATTTTTTACCTAAACATCAAATTTATAAATTTATGTTAAAAGTAATGTTTTTACTTATACTTTAGATATCAAATAAAATTGTTTTAAATTATTTTAATTAATCAAATTAATAAAAAAAATATGCCAAATTAATAGTCTGATTTAAGTCTCAGTTATATTATCTAAAAAAAAAAACTCTATTTCTTGTATATTTTTTTAATCCTGCCACTTTTTCTAGTTTTTACCCCTGTCCTAACAAAACGGCCAGCCCTATCATTAACTGTACAAATCTACAAAAAACGTCTAATAGCATGTGTGTACATTTAAGCTTGATATCGTTACCCAGGAGATACCACGAAGAGATTGGCTCAACAGATCTATTCAGTGTTGCCAGATTGGAGACATTTTTAATTCAGATTATTTGACTGTCACCACTTTTTTAAAATAGTATAATTCGTATTTTTCAGAATTTTTAATCTATTTTTAAATAGGCCGAATATTTCTATTTCAAAAAAGCGGTGACAATCAACAATCTGGGGACAAAAAGCCCCCAATCTGGCAACACTAGGTCTATTACTACTATTTTTTATATTATTATTATTTTTTTTTTTTACTTATTTTAACAATATTTTGAAATGCATTTATATTATATAAGAAGCATTATTCTGAAGTTAAAAATTTAGAATTCAACTGGATATACATACAAGTATTTTTCTAACTCTTTACAATAAATCTTCTGATGATTTTCTCTTTAATGAATTTCGATCTGGCGCTTTTCAAGATTATGTGTCAACTTCTTTAAATAATTAGAGAGTTAAAGATACAGTTAGAGAGTCAAAATTAGGTAAGTTTTGACTTATGCTTATGGCTGTTCTCAAATCTAAAAGGGCAACTTTTATGACATAAGTTTTAATTTATTTTTGTTCGGAAATGCATGAAACTAGAAGGTGTTGTTGTTCAGAAACTATGTAATCGAACTGTTTTTTCCGTTTTTTTTTTTTTTTTTTTTTTTTTTTTTTTTTTTTTTTTTTTTTGCAAACGCAATAGATCTTTCAGAAAATAGTGTCAAAGTGAGAGTTTTGAACCGAATTTCCGCGCGAAAGAACAATAATCACTCAAGAAAGGGTGGAAAATGTCTTTGTCACGTGATCAAAATCGCTTATAATTAAATAGGTAATTTATTTATCAAAAAATGGAAAACACAGTTCGATTCCAAATCGCTTTCATAGTCAGGCCTTCCAATTATATATCTTTCCGTTGAAAACTGAATTTGTAAATGTGTCAAAAAGTTTTGCGCTTGTTGAGTAGAGCAGTTGAGAATAGCCTGAAAAAAAATGCCCACATACTAGCAATTTGTTTCGCAACTATTAAAAAGTAGTTTAAGACTAGGAGTTTCAAACTTTACATCTACATAATTACTAAACTACTTCGTAGACTGACTTACTTTTGTAATCCAAAGATAAAATTTTGTGATTAAAAATGTATCTTTTCTTCGTTTTTTAGCCCAAGATATGCTATTTCTTTCAGGCAACAATTAAAATGTCGTCACTAAAAAATAGCGTTACGTCACATAAGCCAGCCGTAAGACGAAGCAGATGTATCATTGTGCAGTGAAACACTGATAATCTCTCCTGCAATTTTTTAAACTTCTAAGCATCGCACATTTTCATTTTTACATCTTCGTATGGGGGGGGGGGGGTACTTTTAACTGAAATTTGTTTGAAAACTGCATCCCAATTTAATTGTGAGATATTAATTTTTTTTTTTTTTTTGTAGTTTTTTTTGTAGTTTTTAATGCCATTTTCTGTAATGATGACAACTGAAGTACTCCATTTCTGTAGAAAGTAAAGGAAAAATAGTAGATTACTATGCCTTTTTGTTGCCATTTTCTCATAACAACTAAAAAAAAATTTTCATTCAAATATGTGCTATTTTGAAAAAATATAAATAAATGATTTCTGATAAAACATGGAGCTATTATAAACTATATTTAATTTTCAATATTCATATTAATGTTACAAATAAATGAAGGCATATAAATCATTAGACAGCTTTTTTTTTTTTTTTTTTTTTTTTTTTTTTTTTTCGTAGTTTACCAGCTTTTTTGCTGGATTTGCATATTATTCCGCCATAATGACGTAACACGCATCCTTTTCTATAAATGTTATTTAAGGCTGGATCGAAAATGTGGAATTCTTCAGAGGATGCAAATGACATCATTTGATATAAAATAAAAGCGTGTATTTTAAGGGGTTTCATACCTTTTAAAATCTCCGTTGCCAATGCAAAAGTGATTTAATTTCAAGTTCTCATAACTTTCTAAGTACTTACTGAAATTACATAAATCTCTGTGATTTATTTAGGAGATATTTAAGGCTTTATAAAATGTAAAAATAAACACTTATACAATAAAAAATACAGCTCAGTTAATATTTCAAAATATTTTCACATGATATATTACAGCCCGCACGATAACTTAGAATAGATATATAAACATAAAACTTATGTTAAAATGAGCTCTAACCTATATTTTATAGAATTAATTAATATTATTTGGATTAGTAAATTTTTCATAGTTTTTTAATCTTTTACATTTTTTAAATCTAATTGAATTTTTAAATTAGTTTCTGTCATAGAAATTATATTTCCTTAATTCGCTCTATAAAGTAAGGTTACGTGAAGCAACTGGGCCATGATTTTACAGTGTGACTCTGGAGATTCTGGCTGTGGGACCTCAGATGAGGGCGGTAGCGTGACGTAAACTCCTCAGAGGCGTGATGATAAAGGTTTTAGTTAAGATGAAAAATTAAAGGTTTTATTCTCGCAAAACAACAAGAAATCTTGGCTAAATACAATGTCTACACTAACACAACAAATACTTAGGAAATTAATTTGATGAAATAAAGTCTTGTAAGGTAGGAATATCTAAAATTGTCCTTGACCGGATAACAAATCAGAGTCCAGATTAGTTATATTCAAGAGTCTCTGGGAAACACTATGGTCGCTTCTAAGTAATCAAATGTCCGTTAAAGATGCGGACTAACGTTCGCCTGTGCGTTCAGCTTTTCCCCTGATGCTCCCAGCTGTGGCTCAGCTGATCGGCTATTGTTGCCGTTGAGAGAAACAAGTCTCCCCTCTCCTCGGAGCGACCTCCGAAAAATAATCCCGTGAAAAGCCTGGAGAGAAACTTTTTTTCTCTTTCAGGTTGAAGAACCTCTTTTCATGTTTAGCTTCTGCTAAACTCTTCTAAAAGTCAACTCATCCCCCTGATCTCCTCAGAGATCTCGTATATATCCTTCATTTCTCTCTCGGAAAACAATGCTAGTTTCCAACATCCGCTGTTATTGGTTCGCCCGTCAAGACCCTTTTGATAACCGACCTTCTAGTGGGTGGTCGGGGGCCCTTCCCCCTTTTTGCACACGGCACTCTCCTGTCGAAGTATGCTATGTCAAAAAGCACTTAGCGGCATATTTCGGTGTTACAAAGTGGGAACCAGTGGTCCTCTTTTTATGTACTATGTTCCAAAGTGTCATCTTCATAAGATCGATCGCACTGAAGTTATTTACTTTTAAGTTACCGGCAAACTCTGAGACTTAGACGAATTTTCTAGTGTCACTCCCGAATACGTGGAGTTTCCATAGGCCGTGATTCTGTAGCATTTGTGAGGGTTTTTATGTGTGGAAACTGTGAAAAGGCTAAGTTTCCACAACACCCCCCCCCCCCCTTTTAGATAATATTCTGGCCGCAGGACTGAATATTTTGAACACAAAGGGCAGCTCAAAAAAAATATTTTTGAGTGGCTCACATAAAAAAAACCCTATATTTAACTGCCTACCTGTCCGTTTCTTAAAATTTTACAGAATTCCTTCCTACCATTTTTTTTTTTTTTAATTCTATATGCTAATACCATTTTTAATACACATTACAAAACACAAGAAAATTATAAAAGTTTTACTATATAAAATTAATTTGTCCCTTTTTTTCTGTATACTATTCTGATCTGCTCAAGAAGTCCACATGAGCTATTTCTTTGCCAGTCCTATATTTAATTGCATACTGGTAGGGTTGCAAGGTTAATGCCCACCTGAGAAGACGAGAATTATTTCCTGAATTGTTTTTTAGGAACGTTAATGGGTTCTGATCACTCTCGATCAGAAATTTTTGTCCGTCAATGTAATGCCTCAATTTTTTTATGGCAAAAATTATCGCTGCACATTCCCTTTCTGTCGCGCAGAATTTTTTTTCCGTTTCCGTAAATTTTCTGCTCAAATAAATAATGGGATGCTCCTCTGAATTTTGTCTCTGCGCGAGTACTGCTCCTGCCCCTGAATTTGACGCATCTGTCTGAATTATAAATTCTGCATTATAGTTGGGGGCATACAATACAGGCCCCTCTGTAAGTTTTTCTTTCAGAGTGTCAAATGCCCTGTTCATTTCCTCGCTCCATACTATTTTTTCTTTTTTCATTTTTCCCTTTAGTGCCCTTGTAAGTGGTTCTACAATCGAGGCATAATTTTTTATGTAGCGCGAATAATAACCTGCCATTCCTAAACATCGGCGGATTTCTGTTTTCGTTTTTGGTGGCTGTAATTCGGTGATCGCTTTGATTTTCGCTTCGGCCGGCCGCCGTTGCCCTTCTCCCACTATGTGCCCTAAATACTTTACAGTCTTTTGCGCGAATTTGCACTTCGCTATTTTTACCGTTAGCTTTGCTTCTCTTATTCTAGTAAGTACCGCTCTAAGATGCTCCAGGTGCTCTTCCCATGTCTCTGAGAAAATCGCCATATCATCGAGATAGGGCAGACAAAACTTCTCTAACCCTCTCAGCATTTTTGCCATGAATTTAGAAAATCTGAATGACGCATTGATCAACCCAAATGGCATCTTAGCGGGAAATATGTCCCAGTGTTTGTAACAAATGCGGCTAATTTTTGGGCTTGGGGCGTCATCGGTATTTGCCAATATCCTTTGGTCAGATCGAGCACCGTTATGTACTTAGCTGCTGAAACTCTTTCTACTCTGTCCTCAATATTAGGGAGTGGATAATATTCAATTTTTGTTACAGAGTTCAATTTTCGATAGTCTATGCAACAGCGAGGATCCTTACCAGCTGATTGCACAAGGATCATGGGCGAATAGTGGTCTGATTCCCCTTCCCTTATAATATTTAATTCCAGCCTTCTTTTTATTTCCTTTTCTAAAATTTCCTCCTGTCTGCGGGACATTCTATAGGGTCTTATTCTTATAGGTTTGTTATCTGTGACTTCAATATCATGGATTTCCATGTGCGTAGTCCCTGGGTTATTCGAAAAAATCTGCCTGAACTCCCCCAGTAAGATTTCTAATTGCTGTAATTGTTCGGGGTTGCATCTCTCTTTTAATTTGCTATCCTCTACAATTTCTCCGAAGTTATAACTGTGTGGCTCATCTAAAGGAAATGCTATTTCCATCTCTTGTAAGTCCTCTAAATTATCACATTCGTGTGTTAATATATTTATTTTTTCTGCTCTCTGTACATATGGTTTCAGTAGATTTACATGAAAAATTTGCGATTTTTCACGCCTACCTGGGACTTCTACGATATAATTTGTATCCGAAATCTTAGCGGTAATTTTACCTGGTCCCGTCCAATTCTCTGACATCTTGTTTGCTTTGTTAGTTACTAATACGAGTACCTGGTCCCCTGGTTTAAATTCCCTTTCGACCGCCTTCTTATCGTACCAAGCTTTGCGTTTTTCCCTGCTTACTACCATATTTTCGTCTGCCAGCTCCTGACATCTTTTTAGCCGATTCATTAGTCCAAAAACATATTCTGTGACTAACTCAGGCTCCTGACTGTCACCTGTCCACTGCTCGTATAATAATGTTTCTGGTGTTCTCAAATTTTTACCGAAAACGAGCTCCGCTGGGCTGAAACCTGTTGAGTTGCTGACCGCATTTCTCAATGCTAGTAGTGCGTGGGGCAAATTCTCTTCCCAATCCTTTCCATTTTCTGTGCACATGACTTTTAACAGCCGTTTGATTGTCCTGTGCGTCCGTTCAACGTTATTTGAGGCCGGATGGCATACACTTGAATGCCTTAGCTTGACTCCAAATTTCTCTAAAAATGATGTCGTAAGACATGACGTAAAGGACCGACCTAAATCTGTTTGTACCTCTTTTGCGTAGCCTAGTCTGCAAAAGATTTGCATAAGCGCCTCCACTACAGATTCTGATAGCATATTTTCTAACGGGATCGCCTCTGGAAATTTCGAAAATACACATAACGCCGTTAGCAAATATTTGTTTCCTTTTTTGGACTTTGGTAGGGGTCCAACTAAATCAATTGATAGCTTTGAAAAAGGCTCTGGTATGACTGGTACACGTGTCAAAGGGGCCTTTTTTTCTCTCCCAACTTTCCAACTATTTGACAGTGGTGACATGATTTCACGAATTCTTCCGTTTGCCTTATGACGTTTGGCCAAAAGAAATATCTCAAAACCTTGTCCTTCGTTTTTTCCCCTCTCAAATGGGACGCTGTATTCGCATGACAAACGCTAAGAATAGCTTGTCCGAACTTCGTTGGTACAACTAATTGAAATCTTTCTAAGCCTCTATGATCGGTTGTTTTTCTTATTATTAAGGAGTTTCTGTGCTCGAAGAACGACTTTTTTTTAAGAGCTTTTTCCTTAATCTCATTCAGGGTATTATCTGTCTTTTGCTCGTTCGCAAATTCTTTCTTCCCCACCTTACTTAAAGAAAAGGCTTCATTTACGATTAGGTCCGGAAGCAAAATTGGCTGCTCCTTCCCCCCTTCACCCGAATTGTCCGATTCTGCTCTATTGTTATCTACCGTTTCTGCACTCTCTGTGGGGCCTTGCCCATTGTCCGGTGATGAATCTTTATCCAGCTGATTCGCGTCCTGAAATTGACAGCTTGGGCCTTCGCTTTCCATCTGAGTTTTGGTTCTGCTCCGTGTCATTACGGCATTTATAATTTCGGGTTTTGTGCTCTTATTTGATTCGATTAATTTTTGGGTTTCATTCCCTAAGATATAATAATTTATGTCGGAATCTTTGTCTGACACTAATGCTGTTGTATTAACAGTGATTTCATCGGGTAATTCTAGCGTTATTTCTGCTATAGGAAGACAGCGCAGATCCTGAACTAATGGCTGCCTTACCCAGCTGACCTGACCAGTTAATTGATTAGCTTTAACTAATTTATTCGGACAAATGTCCACGGTCGAACCCGTATCTCTTAATATAATGATTTCTTCGCCGTTTATTTTACCCCGACTCAGATACGGTTCAAAACCTTTCTCTAAGTTTATCTCCTTACTGATATTATGCACAGTCTTGTGTGAGTTTTCACTTTTTTTTAATTCTGGGCAATTCCGTTTATAATGTTTTGGACTTGAGCAATTAAAACAAGTATTTTTCCTAGGTTTATCAAATATCTTTTCCCTTTCTTTATTCTCATTTTTATCCCTCCAATTTAATTTAATTTCCGGGTTTTTTTCTGCCTCTTTTTCGGCGTATCTGGGCCTTTCAAATCTTTTTTCGATGGGGGGGGGGGCTATTATTCCATGGTTTTCTGGAGATATCCTCTATCGTTTCATACCCATCCAAATCTTTGACTAAGCTGTCCGGATTCTTGTACGAAGCCCAAGAGTCGATGAAATGTTCCTTCATTACGGTCGGCACTCTTCTTTTTATTTGCTCCGTAATTAGTAAGCTTTTGAGCTCTTCTATCGTATTTATCTCTAACCCATTGAGCCACCCCTCTTGAAAGCTGTTTAGCTCAAATATTAGGTCTTTCCATGGACTGGTCGGATTTTTTTGATGCCGAAGCAGTTTTACGCGATAAGCTTCTGCGCTTAATCTATATCTTGTCAATAGGACTGATTTGACATAATTAAAACTGTCTACTTTTTCTTTGTCCTCTCGTAATATAAGTTCAGCTACATCAATTGGCAATAATGCTAAAAGATGCGTGACTAAATCCTCTGATTCAATACCAGACCTTTCTGCCTGTCTTTCGAATAAATTCAGAAAAAGCGTAATGTCAGATTTCTCTGGGTCAAAATTATGCATGATAGATTTGATTTGGATTTTAGGGCCTCTGTCGGATCTATTGCTAGCACTCGAACTACTTCGCTCCGCGCCTTGCGTTAACCGCAAACGCTCTAACTCGAATTCCCTGTCAAGTTTTGCTTTCTAATACTCTCCCTCTTTCTCTCTCTCCTCTCTTTTTAACCTCTCATTTTCTTTTTCTCTAGCCATAGTTTCCTCCCTGTCCTGAACAATGTACCCAGCTTGCGTCACTGCCAGTTCTTCGTCGTAGTCATTTGCCTGCTCAATTTTTTGAATAATTATTGCCATCGTGTCGCCTTCCTCAATTTTTACCCCCAGCTCATCTGCTAATTTTTGCAAATCAAACGTCATTCATCGTGACCTCAAAATTAAACCTGTCTTTGCAGAAATCAAGAAACTTACGATGAAGTTTCACAGGTCAGTCCCAGCCGTGAGGAATCCTGCGTTAGATGCCATCCGTCGTTATGACGCAAGAGTGGGGAGGAACCGGAAACGGCCCCTCGCTATTCTCACTCGGGCTGACGACTTCGTACCATGTTCGAAGACTTCGAGAAGGAACCCTTCTGGTGTCACCTAAACGCAGTATTTCCCGGGAAAATTCTATCTTTCCCTAGATTGAAAGAAACTTTCATCTAGCATTGGCTTTCCCCGTGACGTCATGCAGCACACTGTTTTTGTTAACAGCCGCGCATTTCAACTTCCCTAACAATATTGTTTGTTTTTTTTTTCATCTTTTATATTCTGGACTTCCCTTTTCTTTACTGTTTATTTAATGGGTGTTACCTGCTATTTCAAAATTTTAAATTGTCTTAGTGCATCTTCGGTACTTCCACCAGGGAGAGGTCAGGCTCCGCCTACCTTTTTCCCGCCGGCATTGGGGTGTTTGCTCACGGCATCCCGGCCAATTTTACTTTTTCCCCCCATTTCGGTTCAGTCGACTGGCGGTGCTTAGGCATCCCGGTCACGAAATTCATACCCCAGTTTTATAGTTAATTTTGAAGTTGTTGTTTAAATATTTTTTAGCATTTAATTTTAATCTTAACTTGTCCCCATTTTCGATCTCTGTCAATGCCAACATGCAATTTGCACTAGCGGTGTTCTCTCGATGTCTAGTAACACAAAGACTTTTAAAAGGCTGAACGGTTTGTGTGAAAGCCGGGAGACCCGCGACACGTAATGCGCACTAGGCTTGACATCAAAATTAGTGAGCTATGTGGCCCCCCTTTTTTTTTATAAGTTCTTAGAAATGTTAGATAGGCTTGGCTACCTTATGCTATAACTTTCTGTGCTCGTTGGTACCCTACTGTCTTTGCATTTTCCGTTTTTTGCCGACGCCAGTTGATGAAGTGACATCGAAGTATAGGGCAACCAAAAAAATTCTCGGATGCCCTATGCGCCCCTTTTTCCTGGAGGTTATATTTAACCTCGTGCTTTCAACTCTGGAATGGCCCTCGGGACTCCACCAGAGTTTCCAAATTATACTTTTAGGCCGTGCATTGTTTCGAAATTAACTCTAGTTCGTACTCATATTTAGTTGGAGGTTACGCGCGGCGGGGTTGCACGCCGCGTTGGCACTCCTTAAGCACCGCGATCTCATGTCAATCAATCTTTCTACAATATTTTAGTGCCGTAATTTTTGCCATATTGTACACACTTGAGTTTTACTCAAATTATAACAATAATATCAAAGAGAATTTAATCCTGTCACCTGACATGTAAAAAAAAAGATAATAATAATTTCAACCTATCTAGTTTAAATTATGCTATGGGTACTTTTATAAACACCTTTTGAATACAAATAGTAACATAGAGAATAAATTTGATATATACTATAAAATTATTTGAATGCCTTCTCTTTCTGTTAAATATGCAAGATAAATTCAGCTCTGAAATCCCTATGCACACAAAATGAAACAAAGTATCTGAAAATTTTATACCAATTGTACATATAACTTTTTGAAAAACTCTTAAATTTCCTCAAGATTGAGCACACCTTGCAATCCTGATCCAGTGCTACCAATACTTTTCATAAATTCAGAAAATTTCTTTATATAATAACCAACAATTAATAAAATATTTTCCTGCACGAATCTATAAATAACATTGTATCCTTGCACATCTAATTTAAAAAGCTCTTCCCTTTGGGGTTTTTTTCCCCACCCCTAAGCACAATTTAATCCTGAAAATAATCTATTCTTAGTACTAGAAAAAACAGATTTCCCATTTATTCTTCCCGAATAAATCCTAGATTCTAAATCTGATTAATAGGCTAGGCTACTTAAGTTAACTTTAACTCTTCTTAGCTTAATGCTTTTTTTTTAAGACACACAATAAATTTTTGCCTGAAAACTTTAGCTATTTACTTGACACATTTAAACAATTCTAACAATAAGAGCCACTCAAAAAAAAAATTATGAGCTTACCTCCCCTGTTGCGTCGACTCGCCATCAACTGAACTGCCGGTTGTGGGCTGATCGGTACACCGTTGATCATCAGTTGTGGGCCACTGCTGAATCTTAGTGCACTGTCGTTGAAGCACCTGTCTTCCTCGCTGTCCGTCTCGCGTTAGGCCTTTTCCAGGGGATCTGGCGCCGGTCTGCTTGCTCCGGGCTTGTTCTTTAGGCTCCCAGTGGATCTCTTGGAATTCCGTCCGCCTTTTCTTGGAGAGCTTGATTGCTGTGTCCTTTGCTGCAGTTGTTTTTTCGTCCTGCTGTCCGCTGGTTAGCACACGGGTCTTTCAATATCAGATTTCCACTGCCTCACCGCCACTTTATTTTAGTATCAAAGTTCTTTTTTAGCTGCCACCAGTTGTGGGGCCTCAGATGAGGGCGGTAAACTCCTCAGAGGCGTGATGACAAAGGTTTTAGTTAAGATGAAAAATTAAAGGTTTTATTCTCGCAAAACAACAAGAAATCTTGGCTAAATACAATGTCTACACTAACACAACAAATACTTAGGAAATTAATTTGATGAAATAAAGTCTTGTAAGGTAGAAATATCTAAAATTGCCCTTGACCGGATAACAAATCAGAGTCCAGATTAGTTATATTCAAGAGTCTCTGGGAAACACTATGGTCGCTTCTAAGTAATCAAATGTCCGTTAAAGGTGCGGACTAACGTTCGCCTGTGCGTTCAGCTTTTCCCCTGATGCTCCCAGCTGTGGCTCAGCTGATCGGCTATTGTTGCCGTTGAGAGAAACAAGTCTCCCCTCTCCTCGGAGCGACCTCCGAAAAATAATCCCGTGAAAAGCCTGGAGAGAAACTTTTTTTCTCCTTCAGGTTGAAGAACCTCTTTTCACGTTTAGCTTCTGCTAAACTCTTCTAAAAGTCAACTCATCCCCCTGATCTCCTCAGAGATCTCGTATATATCCTTCATTTCTCTCTCGGAAAACAATGCTAGTTTCCAAAATCCGCTGTTATTGGTTCGCCCGTCAAGACCCTTTTGACAGCCGACCTTCTAGTGGGTGGTCGGGAGGCCCTTCCCCCTTTTTGCACTTGTCGAAGTATGCGATGTCAAAAAGCACTTAGCGGCATATTTCGGTGTTACAAAGTGGGAACCAGTGGTCCTCTTTTTATGTACTATGTTCCAAAGTGTCATCTTCATAAGATCGATCGCACTGAAGTTATTTACTTTTAAGTTACCGGCAAACTCTGAGACTTACACGAATTTTCTAGTGTCACTCCCGAATACATGGAGTTTCCATAGGCCGTGATTCTGTAGCATTTGTGAGGGTTTTTATGTGTGAAAACTGTGAAAAGGCTAAGTTTCCACATGGCAATTCAGCTTCAAAAGACTGATATTCATTTGAATTAAAGTCTGAACTTTTGTAAATGTGTTCAGTTAGATTTCCTCTATTAGACAGAAATGTTCAAAATTACATTTTAATATCTAAAACTAAAAAAATATATATATTTTATCTTTCTTTCCTGATGGGTCCAGTTGCCCCATATAAATGAGGCAAGTGGACCAGGAGGGTCTATGTTCCGCACGCGTTTTTTTTTTCTTTTTTTAAATATTGGGTTTCAGGTTCTGTTTGAAAAAGTATAAACAACTAAAAAAAAATTAAACCAGACAGTTCATGTAAATTACATATCAACAAAAGAGCGTTGTATAAGGGAAACCTTTACTATCAATGTCTCTAAAAACAAAAGCACTAAAAGTAAAAATATTAGATTTATTTATACAAAAAACAAAAAATTAAGTAAGTACTTATGCACTTTAGTATAGGTAATATTATACATGGAAAAAATAACAAGATAAATCTATGAACAAACGCTACGTAATTACTTAAGTATCTCATTCTCTTATTCATTTACCACAATGGAAGTTCTATATGTCCAATAAATCTGTGGAGAATGTGTAGAAAACCTAATCGGGTTGGGTTTTCTAGGGTTTTGTCGGGCTTTTTGGGTTTTATTAGGTTTTTTCGGGTTTTATTAGGGTTTTTTTTTTTTTTTTTTTTTTTTTTTTTTAAGAAGCGAGGGCACGGAGAGTCCCTTACTTTTTTAAAATATAGGGTATTAAGTTAAAAAATCTTATTCTTACGGTTCCGTACTTAAAAAGTAAAAACGGAACCATTATAAGATCACTCCTGTGTCTGTCCGGCTGTCTGTCAGTCACAGCCATTTTATTCGTAAACTATTGAACGTGGAATGTTCAAATTCGGGGAAATAATAAAGACCATTGACCCACATATTTTCAGATTAATAAACATTCATAAATATATTTAGTAAAAATGTAGGGGGGCTAATTATGGTACTTGAAAAAAACTCTATTCTTCGCATATCGTGTGGTGTATCGTGTGAAAGCTTTCGTAACGCTAAACTCAAAAATACATTTCTTTTAATTTTAGGTATTATATTTTCAAAGATATTGTCAAAAATGTAGCGCAAAAATATGTTCCCCCCATCTAATTCCGAATCTACTGAAACTAAAATTATGAAAAAATTAATGGTAATAGACGTTGATATAAACCTTGCCGGAAAATTACAGCGATTACCCTAGGTCCCATAGTTTTTGAGAAATTCGCATTTTTCTGTTAAACACAAATTTCGATTTACGGACATTCAGAAAAATTGTTGATCATCGCTGGATGCACCTATCGTAGCAGGAGTATAAAAGTATTGTTGATAATGAATTTCGAAAAAAAACATCGGTAATTAGCCGAGATATTAACCCTTAAAGATACGGCCAGTTTGGACATACACAATGACAGGGGCGGCGTACTCTATGCCTAGTTAATTTATTTTAATGATATATATGTCTAACATAATGTCCAGTAACAGTATAAAAGCAATAAATGTCAAATTGTTAAAAACATACTAATTTCAGGGGTCTCAGGGCTCTAAAAATTGGGGGAAAAAAGACTATTTTCAGCATTAATGTCTTAAAATGTATATGATTTTAAAACACAATTTTAATTGTGGTTAAAGATATAAGTATGTTCTTTCATTTCATGTTTTTAAAAAATTGCAAGATGCTGAAATAGTATTTATAGGGGGCTCGAAACTGCTAGACATTTGTCGAACAGAAAATTGGGATAACAGTTTGCAGGATTACAAAATCAATATTGCAACTAGGAAGAAAATTTTAGTGCTTACTTATACTTCAGATTGTAATAATTACCCTGAACTTAAATAAATTTCTATTTACAGCATTTTTATATTTTTAATGCAATGTGGTATTTAGCTAATACAAAATTTTGAAAATTTCAACAGTATAATCACCAAAAAAAATATTTTTTTGAACAATAAAAAGGAAATTTTAGGTTCAGTTTATACAGACTAACATGAAATATATGTTTTGAAAATTTCATGAAAAATTATTCAGAAGTTTTTGAGGTCTCCTGCGCGTTATTCCCAAAAACGACATTTGGAGAAAAATGACTTCAAAGTTTCGGAAACGCCGCTTCAGCTATTGAGCGGGTATAATTCTAAAAGCCGTAACTTCTGCTCTAATGAGAATTTCAAGGAAACAATTATATCAAAATTTTCAGAAAAGATAGGAGTTTAACATCTAAAAAAAAAAAAAAAAAATTAAAATTTCAAAAATTTTGAAGCTTTAAGAGTACTGCGACCCCTTAACCCTTTCCGGCGCGGAGTAATTCTGTTTATAAACTTATGAAATAATGACTGACATCAGAATTTATAAACGAATTTATTAGAAAATACGAACTTGCTTATTTCACGTACATGATAAAAGGAAAATTTTAATTAAATATTCTTGGTGCCGTTTGTCTGCTTTGGAATTAAAATTAGGTGTCCTTTTTTAAGGACACCGCCTTCGAAAGGTTTAATTAGAATGAATCACATAAATACTGTGGGATTCGCGACTAGTTTGCATTGAGTGTATCTCTCAATACGCCTCGAGTGACTTTAAAAGTTAATTAAAAACCCATCTGGAAAAACGCGGCACTGGCCATGGCGTCGTTGCAACTTTGAGACCTCTTTTCGAAGCGCATTTAGCACAGTGCCAAATTTAAACTTTGAACAAAAGTTTTGTTTTAGTTTCACTGTAGAAATAAAGGTTATTACTAGGCCTAATTTAGTTTTATGAAATGACAAATGAAGTTTAAATATGGACTGCTTTTATTGTCAGTACCGAATTAAATTCATCATAAACAGATTAGGATAATATAAAAAAAATGAGTTATACAGAATAGCTATATTTGATATTATTTAGGTTCCATATCTCTTTGAATATTCATGATATATCTATTTACACTTTTCTAATATATACTTTTATACCCAACCCTACGTTGTATAGGTTTTTACAAAGTCTTAGTATTCTTTTAGCAACGGTATTTTTTAATAATACAATTACAAATTCATATATTTATTCTACGGAACCCTCTGTGCGCGAGTAATACTCGCACTTGACCGTTTATATTTTTATTGATTAACTTAATATACAAGTAATTTGAATTGAAATACACAAATAAACAAGTGTAAAAGTCTGTAAAAAAGCTTTTACTTCTGACATCATATAACATTATGTAATAACCACATATCACATATGTTGTGTTTGGATGAAAGGTAGAAGAATAATATTGTAAAGTTATGTTGGATATTAAATTCCAATTAAAAAATCTAGAAATCATTTTTTTTAGGATCGATCGTATAGTGTTATAACATTTTGTTGCGGCCACAAAAGACAACTTTGACATAACAGTCGTTAATTAAAAAAAAATCTGAATTTACTTATCATGCATTTGGTAATTGAAAACAAAAAAATAAAAGGTAAACGCATTACCTGCATTGACCTGAAAGAACAGAAAATGATGGAGACATTTGCAGAAAGGAAATAAACAGATGACAAATCTTCCTTGAAATTTTTTTATTTATGAAGCAATTTTTCTTGCAGAACATAGCGCATTATCGTAAGTAACTGATCAAAGAATCTCGCCACAAAAAGAAAAAAGACGAAACTATGCAGCCGATTACACAATCTTGAAGAAATATTCTTGCACTTTTAATATTTCTTACTGTAGATACGAAATCCGTTTATTATTTTTTTTTTGTGTGTAGAAGGGGAAGAGGCATCCACCCATTCTCTGCGTTCGTTGACAGAGCACTCATGCAGGCGCGGACATAATTCTTCGCAGAACGGTATAAGGACAGCCATTCTGCATTGAAATCCCAACTCAACTGCATGCGCACGAGCTCTCCGAAAAGAGGAGTAAAGGGGGTTGCTATAATACTGGAAACAAGCCAACTTTGGTAAAAAGGAACATACAGGCGCCCTGCATTGGCATAAAATGCAATGCTAAAGTATATAAAAAACTGCTTTAAAATGGGAAATTTGATAGATTTCACTGAGATAAGATGCCAAATAGTAGTAAAGAGTTACGAATTTTGAAATTACGAATTAAACTGATTTAAATATTATTGGCTAAGGGGCGGAGCTATAAAAGGAAATGATTTCACAAATAGAAATATATGGAACTTTCCAGATATTTCTTTTACCGTAAGTACAGATTTCAAAACGACGTTTATGATTTTAAAATGAATGAAATGCTATGCCAGAAAGAACAAGTTGGAAATTGCTCGTCAAACGTGGCAAATGAGGTGCGTTCGTACTATAACTAGTTTTATAATTATTTTTTGCACCTCATATTGTACTGAATGTATAATTTTTTGCACTTCATAAAGCGCATAGTCTGATACATCATTAAAATGCACTTTAAATAATTTTTTCCCATTCCCCGTAATGTAACGAAACACTTTTGAGTGTCCCTGTAATTAAACTATACATCCGATTTTCCTAAAATTTGAAATAACTCAACAAAATTTTGCAACAATTATATATTTAAAATTTCAGACCATTCGAAAGGCTGTAATATCATTAAAATGCACTTGCAATAATTTTTCTCATTGGCCGTAATGTAAAGAAAACTTTTGACTGTCCCTGTAATTAAATTATACATCCGATTTTCCTAAAATTTGAAATGGCTCGACTAAATTTTGCAACAGTTATATCTTTAAAATTTCAGATCATTCGGAAGGCTCTAATATCATTAAAATGCACTTGCAATAATTTTTCCCATTGGCCGTAATGTAAAGAAAAACTTTTGACTGTCCCTGTAATTAAACTATACATCCGATTTTCATAAAATTTGAAATGGCTCGACAAAATTTTGCAACAATCATATATTGGAAATTTCAGACCATTCGGTTGGGTAGTTTTTGCTCTGTTACATGCGGACAGACGGACGGACAGACGGACGGACAGACGGACGGACAGACGGACGGACAGACGGACAGACGGACGGACTGAACGACGACTATAGGTGCTACGTATTTATATAATTACGAACGCACCTAAAAACTTACAGGGGAAGGTTGAAAAAAAAGGGGAATTAAAATAATTTTGGAATACGAATATTAAAATTAAATGAATACAAGATTAATAAAAATATTTTCTAAATGAAATTAAATAAAAATATGGCAGTGGTTCTAAGTAACCACAACATATTACTCCGGCCTCCCCAAAAGAAAATATTGGTAAGATGGAGAAATTTAATAATTTTGACACTGAGCCAATATTTTCTAAACTATATACATATACAACATGCATATAACTTCAAATAATGAGAAACAAAATAAAAATAATAATCGGTTACATTATTCTGACAAAAGGTACACAAAGTCTTTCAAAAAATAGTTGCTAAAAGTTCATTCACTAATATGTGAAAGAGCAAATACAACACTGTAAAGTAAGATCAGTGTATATTAAAAGAGTGGGTAAAAATTGTAATAATGTACACATAGACAAATAATATTACATGATATAAATTGACAATCATATTAATAATGACTTTGCATCATTCAATATAGTACAATATTAGCAATAAAACATTTCTATTTTGAAAAATACAGCAATAATTCAAAGTAGCACCTTTAAATCACAACTCTATTTCAAGTCACAGTCGATGAACTACATTTCAATTTTTCTATCAATTCTTCAATAAATTACTCATCTAAGAATTTTCCATAACATAAATTCAAAATGTACGTAAATAGTCAAGAGAGAATATTTACACTCTCATTAAAAATATTTATATATAAATATAGCACTTTTTAAGAAATCAACTTTTCTTAGATGAATAATTAATATCGTGTTATTCTACAACAACAATAATAATACTTTCAAAGAAAATAAATGCAAAGAGAGGATTTTTAAGCTCTCATAAATGTAGTACCACATAACTTTAATAACATTTGTCTTACAAAAAATTATCACACAAAATATTTATACTACATATTCTGAAATGCTTATTGGATTATGTTTAATTCAAACATCTGTAAGAATAAATATGTGATTATTTTTTTTAATGTGAAATACATAAGTATTTTTTGTGTAAAGACCTAAAACAATCTTTGTAAGTATAAACATGTTACATTTTTTCATGTAAAATACATAAGTTTTTTTTTTTTTTTTTTTTTTGTAAAGAGTTAAAATAATCTTTGGAAGTATAAACATGTTACTACTTTTGTTCATGTCAAATACATAAGTATTTTTTTTTTTTTTTGTAAAGACTTAAAATAATCTTTTGATCCAAAGTAAATAATCTTTATGTACACAAATATTATTTTCAATTTGTGAACTTTCAAACACTTAAAAAAAATTAATGTATTTTCAACCACTTTACATAATACACCAATAATAACAATAGAAATATTAGCATGCATAACTTTCATTATTATTATTTTTAGATGTTAGAAAGAGGTTAGTTGTTAGAACATGCATGAATTATAATTAAGAACAAAGTAACATTTTGAATTACTCTAAAAGTCACAATAGGGAAAGTGATGACATATGTACTCCTATTATATTTTATATAAATAACAATTTACTTTTTTAAGATAAATACCATATCAAAATAAAGCAATCAATGACACTTCATTTCCAACTAAAATAATGAATTATAAAAACTTTGATTTGATTTTTCTAAGAATCTTTCTTATTATTTAAATCAAATACTGAAATTAAAAATTCAGAGTTATCAGCACATTTTTTTTTTCTTTTACTATACACATAAATTCTAAAAAATTAATAAGGTTTTGAAGAAAATATTTCAGTGAGCAACATAGTAAACAAAAATAAGATTTACATACTTTTGCAGGATGACAATTCCACAGTGTCAAGGCGAAGGCGACTTAAAAAAAATATATATAAAAAAATACACAAATGCTGCCTGCAGCTTTGGTAGAAGTAAAGAAATAAAATAAACAGTCAGTCTTCGTATTTGACAATCCAATCTAGCTAGCATAGATGAGATTTTTTACAATGGTAAAGGCATCCTAAATAAAATTGAAGATTAATCTATATTTTATAGTGTTTATGACTGCGAGGACGAAGATCATAATTTTTTTTACTTTGAGTAGATTTATTTAGAACTGTAGTGGAAGTTTTACTACCAGATGTTTGAGAATGCACTGAACTATGTGAATGCGAAAAGGTTTGTTGGCACTTCGAAGTGGTGTGAATTTGAGGAGAATCACAATTAGTAGTATGAGTAGGCATATGTCGTTTCACAGGAGAAGAAGATGCACTATCAACAGTCGTTTGATCATGTGTTGCACTTCTAGATGAATCAGAAGGATGAAGCAATGCTTCATTTCTTTTCTGGAGTTTCAAGATTCTGTTAGTATGAATTAACACAGGTGATGCTTGATTATTATTGCAATCTTGAATTTGAATAAGTACAGGTGAAATTATTTTCTTTACAATATAAGGTCCTTGTACTTTTTTGTTAAATACACTGGGAAATTTCACATAAACAATATCATCAACTTTGATATTAGCAATTTTAATTTTTCCCTTGATTTTTGATACACTTTTTGTCTAGAAGACTCGTTATTTTTGTAAGCTTGGTAATATACTTTTTCAATTACATCCATTAATTTGTGGATTTCATATGCAATGTTAAGGATTTTCCAGGAAAAATGGGTTTTATAATTGGCATAAATATCATTCACCTCCCTTCAAAATGAAGAAGATTTGGAGTAAATTTTGTGGCTGGATGAGGTGTAGCGTTGTATATGGACTGGTGAATTTTTAAAGCAGTTGGAACATCAAATCCTTGGGAAGCCATTGTATTGACAGATGACTTTATTTGATTTGAGTGTTACATCTCTCACTCAATCCATTAGCCTGTGGATGCGCTACTGTACTGTGCTCTAGCTTTATGCCAAGTTTTTTTTTTTTTTTTTTTTTTTTTTTGAAATAAGAAAACAAATCACTAGTGAACTGGGAACCATGATCTGTAAGAGTTAACTCGGGTTTTCATGAGTAGAAATGTAATTCAACAGAGCTTTAGTCACCGACTCAGCATGAATGCTATTCAAGGCATATAATTCAAGATGACGAGAAAAATAGTCGATTACAGTCATAACAAACTGGTGATTTCTCAAAGGACCAAGTAAGTCCATCGAAACTTTTTGATTGGGAGCTGTAGGAATAGGTGCTGGCAGATATGGAGCAGTGTTTTTCTTATGATTTTTATTTACTAAACAAATTTCACAAGAGTTGACATAATTAATTGTATCAAAAATTAGAGTTTTCCAAGAGAATCTTTTCTTTAAATTAACAATGGTTTTATGAATACCAGTATGAGTAATATGAGCAATTCTTAAAGCTTTAGCTCTAAGTGAAGATGGTAAAACAGCTCTATGTAATTCAATGTCTTCTGAAGAGAAGTGTCCATTATAACAAAGCAACTCATTACTTGGATTAATGTAATAACCATTTAAACTTTTAGATTTTTTATTAGATTTAATATCTTCATAAATTTTCTTAATTTGAGGATCTTTTTGTTGTTCAGAAAGGATGGTTTGATCAAAAATTTCTAACAATAGGTCTTCATTACTAACATTATTTATAGATGGAGGGTCACTTTGAAGATGGCAGTTATGATGTTTTTACCAATTAATCCACATAGATACTGAGCAATTTCATTATGTAGGTCATTTTGATCATCAACAATAGGCAGTACTTCTTGTTCAAAAATGAGATCAGGGTTAGTATGGAGATCTTCAGTAGGAATATGAGGTGTCCTACTTAGAAAATCTGCTAACACATTATCTTTGCCTGGAACATGCTGGAATGTGTAAGAGTATTCAGATAGTTCTAACATCCAATGTGTAGTGATGTCAGCAGGATATGTTGATTTTTTGTAATTATTGAGAGGTTTAGCATCAGACAAAAGAATGAAGGGTCTGCCAAAAGTGTAATATTTAAAAGCCGTTATACCTTTATAAATGGCATATAGTTTCAGTTTAATGGCTGGGTACTGTTTTTCAGATTGAGATAAAGTTTTGGAGTAATAAGAAATGGGGCGAAGTTCACCTTGAATTTTTTGCATGAGAACAGCTGAAATTGCTGTCTTTGAGGCATCTGTATGAACATAGAAGGTCTCATTCCAATTTGGAAGATTGAGCATGGGTTTATGGAAAAAAATTTCTTGCAATTTATTAAATGCATTTTCTTGTTCAGATTTCCAACAGAATTTATTTTTAGGTTTGGTGATTTCAATAAGAGGAGTAATTAATTTAGCAAAATAAGGTATGATTGACCTGTAAAATGAACATAAGCCAGTAAAACTCTTTGTCTGCCTCTTAGTTTTTGGCTTTGGAAAAGAAGTAATTTTCAAAATATTGCTTGTAATTGGAAGAATTTTATGATCAGTGAGGTGGAAGCCTAAAAAGTTAATGCTAGTTTGCATAAACGAACATTTTTCAGGTGAAAGAGTAATGTTGTTGGCAATTAGAGTATCCAAGAGTTTTGTGAGTTTTGCAACCATTTCTTCAAACGAATTAGCGCCAACAACTATGTTGTCCTGGTATGCGTAACAAGAGTCAATTTCGGATAATTGAATAACTGAATCAATTAACTGTTGAAAAGTACTTGCAGCCGTATTCAAGCCAAAAACAAGACGAAGGTAGGTAAACATTCCCCATGGAGTGGTAAAACTGAGCTTATCTTGCATCTCTTTAGGTACCGCAATCTGCCAGTACGCAGAGGGTAAGTCCAGTGTACTGTAGTATTTAAATTTTGACAATTGTACTAATAGGTTTTGAATGCGAGGTAGAGGATATGAAGAAGGAATAATAATAGAATTTAATAATCGTAGATCTAAAGCCAAACGATATTTTTGAGGTTTTGACATGTCAGTTCTTTTCTTTTTAACTAACAGCATGAGGCAAGCCCAAGATGAATTTGATCTTTCTATAATGCCAGCATTTAGCATTTGATTGATCTGGTCAAGAGCTTCTTGCTCTAGTGCCTGTGGCACAGGAAAAGGTAATGTTTTCACCGGATGAGAATTCATCATTGAAAACTGAGGGTTAACTAGGTCTGTATGACCCAAAGTATCTAAGGATTTAGAAAATGCTTGAGCTTTATTGCACAATAATTTTAGTAAACAGTCACTTTCATGTGGGGACAAGTGCTTTAAGTCAAAATCATTTGGTGACAGTTCTTGTATTCGTTTACTTTTAATTTCCTCAGATGGTAAAATTAAATTACAATATTCATTTTCTGAATCTAAATCAAAGGAATATTTTTCAATATCATTCTCATCTACATTAATGCACTCACCAAGAATTGTATGTTTGTTTAAATGAACATCCACTTTGGATATATTCTGACATACAACTAAGAATAAATCTTTTTGAATTGAAGATTTAGAATGCAATGATTCATGCAAAATAAGAGCTTTACTTTTCATAACAGGCTTAAAAATAAAATATTCAGATGGGGAATTCAAGTATTTGACATGTAAATAAACAGAAGAATTGGGGGAATCAATTCTCTATTTACAGTTTGTACCATGTTAGAACTCAATAATTTTTCATTACCATTTTTCAAATTGTTGCACTTTTTACCAACATAACTAATGTCATTGTCATCTTCTGATGTGACATTTTTGTCATCAGAGGTAATTTTGGTATTGGTATTAGAAATATTATTTATAACATTAGAATAATCAAAGTTTGTATGAGTGGGAAAATAATTAGGAAACTGAGTAAAAACTTGAGCATGACCTTCTAAATTTCTGATATTGAGATTAGCATTCATAAAAGAATTATCATAATTCATAGCAGTATTACCAACACTATTTATAAACAAACCGTTATTTGGAAAACTGTAATTGCAAGGATAATTTTCATAATTATTTACCAAATGCAAATAATTATCACCAAAATTTCCATTCATATTATTAAAATAAGTACCATTATTTGTGTTAACTGACATAGAATTTTCATAAATAGGCACATTGTTTTCATCAAAAGAATATGGCACTGTTATATTGTCATTATTATTATACTGAGAATTCAAATAAAAACTGTTAGGAGACTCTTTTTGAATGTTAAAAGGTATATGTTTATCTTTAATTAATATAGATTTAAAAGTTGGAGAGATGGTTATAGAATGTTTGTTTATAAACTCAAAACCAAGTATGGCTTCAAAATTAACATTCTTTATATCAGTAAGGTAAAAGACATGATGAAAAAAGAATTTGTCTATTTTGAATGCAATCTCGATACATCCTTTAAAGAAAACTTTAGAGTTTATAGTTGATACAGAAACATTTCTAGATAAATATTTATAATGGATTTTGGATTTAATGCTGTTAAAGCATTCATGATCCAACAAACTTAATGTTGAGGCTGAATCAATGAGAGTTGATATCTCATTATGTTGAACATTCATAATTATACATGGAAGTGAATAAGTTTTATCAAAAGAGCTGCAAATTACGTGTCGTTGTTGTACACAATCCTCAATTTGAGAAGAATACTTTGATGACAAAGAATTTTCAGAACAGCAAGGTCTGTTCATTTTTTGCACCATTGGTGATGTCTGTGTAACAGCACTTGAAAAGGAAGTAGTTGAAGAAGAATTTTTGTCAATCTGACATTCGCTTGAATTGTCACAGGAGTGTACTGACACTAACGAGTAAGATTGGGAGGGATGGTGGTCAGTTGGACCAATCTCCCTTACTTGTTTAAATGATAATTTTTATCATCATTTTTATTGTTAGAAAAAGAACTAAAGTTTTTCTTTCTTTGAGAAGAATTCGAAGAAAAATGGGAGTCTTGAGTGTGATTGGCATTTTGCTAGAAGAGTCAAGTAGATTTCTAAACTTGTAGCATGACTCCATAAGATGGTTAAAACGACCACAAAAGGCACATTGGATAACATTTTGTTTGCGAAAATACTCTGAAGAGTTTTTCTTGTGAGAAAACTTGTCAAACTTTGGCCGAAAAAAAGATCGTTTCTGATCTGGCTTATGCTGAATAAAGTTTGTTTTATTTCTAGAAGCAACGTTTTGCCTAATAGGTGAAGGAGAGTAAGTTACACGCTTTTTTTTAACATCTCTACGTCTAGGAGAATGTTCATTATGAGATTCAGATGGCGAGAATGTTATTTGCGAATTTCCATAGACTCTGTCCTTTTTATGTCTGATAGGAGCTTGTTCAACAAAACTATCAGAAAATTTTGAATTTTCACCATTATTTTTATTATTCAGAGAATAAACTTGGTCATAATGTTGATTAGATTTTTGAGTAGGTGTTGAATCATAGATATCTTGTAAAAATTGTGCTCGTTCAAGAGCTAACTCAAAAGTGGAAATGTTTTCTTCTAGAATTTTCCTTTTAATTTGCTTAGGTAAAGCTTGAATAAAATGAGTAAATTTCAAAGAATCTAGAGTAACTGGATCTAATTTGGGATAAGCAAGTCGAAGCTGTTTAGCCAGACGATATGAAAATTTTTTTACTGACTCATTAGAATCCAATTTTAAATTTTGAAGAGACTTCAGAGAGTCAGATTTTTTACTTGGCAGAAAATAATTAATAAATTCTTTTCGAATGACTTGAAGGTTAGAATTTTTTAATTGAAATTGTGTTTCGAGAAAGAAATGTAATGCAGTACCGTGTAATTTTGACTTGAAAAGAGCAAAAAGTTCTTTTTCAGAGTAATTATATAATTCCTGCAAATCTGATAACTGGTCGAAGAAAAATTCGGCCGTCTGAGGATTTCCATCAAATGGCTGAATACAAAGGTTTAAATTTGTTTTTGGAGGCATGGTGATAAATTTCAAAACAATGTTGAACAAATTTCAAAACAAATCCGAATAAATTTTAAAATAATGTGGTGAAGTAAAAAAAAAAAAAAATAGTCTCATATGAAGTCACCTTTTAAAAATAATGTCAATTCAACAGAATAATGTAATAATTGTTCTCGAAATATTATCAAAACAAAATGGCATCAATAAATCAATCATTTACTTATAAGTAAGAAAATTATTTTTCTTAACTCATCTTTTTTGTAAATAACATCATAAGCAATCATTTTATCTTAATAATAAACTGTAAATATTACATGAATTCTTTCTCTTTTTTTTAGAAAGATTGTATAAAAATTTAAGGAAGCCACTTTTTCTAAATATCAAATATTTCAATAATAGTACACTAAAACAAATTTTCATATCAAAATATAACTTAATAACTGTCATGTCATAAAGGTTTCTAAAGGTTCACGGTACCAGGAAAGGTAGCTGTTGTGTTTGGATGACAGGTAGAAGAATAATATTGTAAAGTTATGTTGGATATTAAATTCCAATTAAAAAATCTAGAAATCATTTTTTTTTAGGATCGATCGTATAGTGTTATAACATTTTGTTTCGGCCACAAAAGACCACTTTGACATAACAGTCATTAATTTAAAAAAATCTCAATTTACTTATCATACATTTGGTAATTGAGAACAAAAAAATAAAAGGTAAACGCATTACCTGCATTGACCTGAAAGAACAGAAAATGATGGAGACATTTGCAGAAAGGAAATAAACAGATGGCAAATCTTCCTTGAAAATTTTTTATTTATGAAGCAATTTTTCTTGCAGAACATAGCGCATTATCGTAAGTAACTGATCAAAGAATCTCGCCACAAAAAGAAAAATACGAAACTATGCAACCGATTACACAATCTTGAAGAAATATTCTTGCACTTTTAATATTTCTTACTGTAGATACGAAATCCGTTTATTATTTTTTTTGTAGAAGGGGAAGAGGCATCCACCCATTCTCTGCGTTCGTTGACAGAGCACTCATGCAGGCGCGGACATAATTCTTCGCAGAACGGCAAAAGGGCAGCCATTCTGCATTGAAATCCCAACTCAACTGCATGCGCACGAGCTTTCCGAAAAGAGGAGTAAAGGGGGTTGCTATAATACTTGAAACACGCCAACTTTGGCAGAACGAACATACAGGTGCCCTGCATTGGCATAAAATGCAATGCTAAAGTATATAAAAAACTGCTTTAAAAAAGGGAAATTTGATAGATTTCACTGAGATAAGATGCCAAACAGTAGTAAAGAGTTACGAATTTTGAAATTACGAATTAAACTGATTTAAATATTATTGGCTATGGGGCGGAGCTATAAAAGGAAATGATTTCACAAATAGAAAGATATGGAACTTTCCAGATAATTCTTTTACCGGAAGTACAGATTTCAAAACGACGTTTATGATTTTAAAATGAATGAAATGCTATGCCAGAAAGAAAAACTTACAGGTAAAGGTTGAAAAAAAAAGGGAATTAAAATAATTTTGGAATGCGAATATTAAAATTAAATGAATACAAGATTAATAAAAATATTTTCTAAATGAAATTAAATAAAAATATGGCAGTGGTTCTAAGTAACCACAACAACATATTTAAAAGTTACTTTAATCGATTACTTTTTATCTGTTTCCCACTAAGAACGCATTTTTGAAACAAATTTTTAATGTTTTATTATTTATTAATCAAATAATTCTTGATAATATTTTTAAGATAATCTATGGTTTGCTATATAGAACAGTTTATTCTTTGAATATAATACACAGCTGTTGTTAAAAATATTTAAATTGCAAATGATTTCAATTAACTACATAACTGACTGTAATTATTTAATTTGAATATTTTGAAATGAAGTTATAATACTTCTATAATATTCAACAATGTTTATTTTTATCAACAAACATGCATCTGCATGTAATAGGAAATGATATAAAAAAAAAAACAGGTTTAAACAAACAAACAAAAACCGGTTTATTTGGATTTAAAAACAGAAACAAAAATCTCTTTTGTTTTTGCCCAACCCTGGCCAGAAGTGAATAAGTCAAATTTGTATCCACTTGGGAACTTATATTATGAAGTTTTATTTTGTTAAATCTTGATATAAAAAGACCTTGTCGTTTTTTATCTATGCGAAAATATTATTAGCTATGTATATTGATTTTGGCTTTTTTTTTTTTCATAATATTAACAGGTTTTTAAAAAACCTAATCACATTATTTCGTTTTGACTTTGTCACCTTCGGATTTGGCAGTACACCCACAATGTGTTTTAATAGGATAGTGTAACTCTTTAAACACAAAGGCTAAAAAACTAATATAAAAGTTACTGAATATTAAATAATAATATCATGGTTTGTAAAAAAATCAATAAAACCCGCTTTGACGTGGGTTTTATTGGGTTTTTTAAAGTGGGTTTTATCCAAAAAGACCCGCCCGTTTTTTTTTTTTTTTGGGGGGGGGGTAGGTGGGTTTTTTGTAACCCTGGGTGGAGGTGGTGCACCTGGGGACACAAGATATGCCTAGCTAACTTTTATTCGAAATAATTTTTACAAAAAAGATATTGTAATTAAAATATTTCTTATTTAATCTATGTAACATGTACTTATTAATAGTTATTATAATATTTCTTCTTTTAGAAGTTCATTAGGCTTAACAATGGCAAGGATTAGAAATTTAGAATATAAAAAAAAATGCTGCAATTCGTGCTGACACTATTCAGAAAGCTGCTGCTAAATTTTATCCGGCGAAATGTCTTTTAGGAAAGCTGCTGCAGTCTACAATGTTAGTAAGACCACTCTGAATCGTCATGTTAGTACTTTTTAAAAACGTGAACAGCCAAATTTTAATTTCAAGTATATATCAAATATACAAAATCGAAAGATATTCACCGATGATGAGAAAGGAAAGTTGGTAGATTACATTTTACAAGCTTCGAAATATCACTGTGGGCTAAAAATTAATAATGCACATACCCTTGCTTATGAAAAGGCTTCAGCAAATAAAAAGAACATTCCTCCAAATAGGAAGCATGGAAAGAAAGCTGAAAAGGAATACCAAGGCCGTATTCCGAATATCAACCGAATATTCGTTGCATCCCTAAAGTTTAGAAAATTTACAATAGTTATCTTTACCAGTTTATTGATTTCTTTTCCTGAATAAACAATTCCATGTACATTGTAATTCAATTATTGAACTTTTCCCATTATTTTTAACTGTCCCAATGTGTCCCACCTGGTGGGACACCTTTGGACAAAGCACAAGTTTAATAAATATATATTTTTTTAATTTTTCTATTCATCGGGAGCGGCACTAAATTCTGAAAAAGCAGAATTCCTGCTTTCTGCTTGTTTTTCTTCTTTAAAGACACCGACTGTACTATCTACAGAAATTAATTTATCATGACAGCGAAACTATTAAAATGTTAAGTAACACCGATTACACGCGATGAATTTCAAAACATTGGCATATGACGCTATTTTTTTTCTTTTCCTGTTCCCAAATTGCCTTTCTGTTTTTATTTTCACTAATTTATTTATTTTATTTTTTTCAGAGCCTCTGCCCAAGTTTTTCTATACTTTCTAGAGAGCATAACGGATATGACAATGGAATTTAGTAATTGGAGTTATCTGCATACCTACAAGGAAGAACAATTCCAGTGGGTAATTCGAGATTTCTTCACTCACACTGAAACTGTACAAGAAGTTACGCACGGAAGCTCATCTTTCATCATTGACTTTACCAAGTGCATTTTAAGACTTTCTCGATCACATCGTTTCGATGTTTGGTCCCTGTATATCATTAGTGAAAATAGAAACCTTAATCTAAATGGATTGGAGTACATCATTCTCAAGAAAGTAGATGGTAGTAGTTCGGAAGAATTTTATATGCGGAAAACTGACACTGATGTCGGTAAAGAATATTTACTTAATTATTGGACTAATTCGGAATTACTGGAACGAAAACATGAGCTTACATCATCTGATGATCTGACTGTCACACTTACTTCGAAGAGACGTATTCCTGCTGGCAAGTCGACGACTAAGCATCAGGATCATATATTTCATCGATTGCCGTCCTGGAAACTTATAAGTATAGTCATTAGTCAAGGAGTCGAGTCGACTTATTTGAATGCTGATATCAATAATGCGATTATAATAAGCAGGTTATAGAGGTCTGCTTGGTCTGAAATTTGCAGACCTGATCCGGAACTGGATCATTTATATTTCCGCAGTTCACAGCCCGACCCATGCAAAAAACAATGAAATCAAGCCCGGCTCAGCCCGAGTCAATTTTTACAAGAAATTCAGATTTTCCTTCACATACAATTACAATTGTTTTAAAGAATACTGCATACATATATATGCGAAAATTTTACTGTATATTTCAAACTGGGCGAATTTTTCGCCCAGTTGGAAATTTACATCTAATATGATTATTTACCAATTAGAATAATTGTGTTAAAATTAATCTAGTGTAATTTCGTATCCAGCGATTTCTGGAGTTCTATTACCTCAGATTTATTCTGTTGAGCTGAACCAGGTTTGAGACCAGATGCTGTAATCATTAAGGTTAGCTGGGTGAAAATGTTCCACCAGATTCGTCCGGGATAGCTCAGATGGCAGAGCACTGGCAGCTTCAGCCAGGAGATCCCTTGTTCGAATCCTGGTCCGGATATTTTTCACCCAGTTGGAAATTTACATCTAATATAGTAGGATAAAGTGCCCATATTTCGTCCCCCTTAACTTCTCCGCTTCTGCGAAAGTGTCGCCACATTCATTGCATATATTTTACGTAGGTAAGATGCTGACAGTAGCATACAGTGAGTTTTAGGACGCTCAGTTCATCTTACGCAAACTGAAGCTCCGCCATATTGGGAAGTAGAGTGGTCCTAATTTCGTCCCCCTTGCAGTTCTTATTTTCGTCCGGGGACGGAATTAGGAATGCTTTTTCATGACAATTTTTTCCTCATATTTGGATGGCTAATGTTTCGTTATGTTATTCTTCCACTGCTAATTAGTACATTTCTTTGTGCCTTACTTTAATGTAAATTAAATTACTTACCCATTTAGAAATAAATTTTTATTTAGTTATAAGTTAAGCCTCGGCGTATTGGATTTTTTGGGGGAACGAAATTGGACAATTTTTTTTCTTTTGCATTTTTTAGATACTTTTGAAAAAAACAATTTTTCGAATTGTTAAAATTTTTTTGTCGATATTTGCCTATGTTTCTAATGTGTGTGGATAGTTAGTCTATGTAAAATTCAAATTTGGTAGGTTTTCACTGAAAATTACAACATTTAGGCCTAAAAGTGACTGGGGGGACGAAATATGGGCACTCTGTCCTACATAACGCTTCCTTTAATTTGTACATTCAATAAGTATCCCTTAAATGCCTGATTTTTCAAAAATCATTGTAATAATGTTTTTCGTCTTTCATTTTTTAAATAAATCATGGGAAAAATAATTTAAAAAATCATTTTGTTTTAAGTATGGTTTACGGCTAAAAAACAGTTTATTACTAATCGGCAATACTGGTCTTTAATTGAAAAAATAATTTTCCTTGATAAAATTTTATAATGCTAAACACACAAGAATTTTAGGAACTATAGTAAGAAATAAATTTTACTTGCTCACTGAAGAACAAAATAGGGTATTTCGCAAGCTTCCAAACAAAACAAAAAGTACATGTAGCAACAATTGAAAAAATAAATCTATTTTTATTCTTAAATTGCACAAGAGTTACCATCTACATGTTGAAAATCGATTTAATAATATTTTCAGACTGTATTTTATTGGCAACATTTGGTATTATAGCTTCAATATTATTCTAATAGTATTTTAGAAGCCTAAACTGGGTATGTTGCCGAAAAGCAACACTCGTCATTTAAGGGTTAATATGAGTATTAATAAGTGTATTTGTATGCATTTATTAGATCGGCCAAGATGAGTCACAAACGGAAATTGAGCAAAATTACAAATTAGTAGCAATGTACAAGAAAAGAAACAGTCCGGTTCAAGAGAGGCTGAAAATACTTATTCAAGTCTAACAATGAAGAACATGTTTCTTCTGGCGGTGGAAGTACGGATGGTACCAAAACAAACTCCTATCCAGAAATAACTTGTATGAAAGGTACTCAAACCAATTTGCAAGAAGAGAAGAGACAGCAGAGTGCCAAAGATGCTGAAAGTACTCATTTCAAGTCTAATAACGAAGCACATGTTTCAGCTGATGGTGTGGTTGGTGATACAATAACAAATTCTTGCCCAGAGGTAATTCATATCAAAGATACTCATAGCCATGTGCAAGAAAAGAAGAGCCAGCGTGATGAAAGAGAGGTTGTAAGTATTTCTTAGGAGTCTGACAGTGTGGATTGTGACATGTCAACAACAAACTCCTGCCCGGAAATAACTCATATGAAAGATACTCCTTTGCATAAAAGAAACAGAGCTCACATATTTGATGATACGAAAAATTTGATATTTTGACAAATAGTTGGGTTTCAAATGAAAAGTTTGAAGTTCCTTCTCGCCAGATTGGTCGTCAAAACAAAAAAAAAAATCTCCATCTTGGCTAAAGAAGTATAAATGGCTTGCATATTCACAAAGGGAGGTGGTGCTTATTGCAAAATGCGCATTCTTTTTGCTCCTGACGAAGTAGGAATGACGAGCTTACAGAATACTGCTCAACTGGTCAGAGAGGGATTTTTAAGTTGTAAGAAATCCATTGAAAAATTCGATAGTCATCAGAAATTAAGTTACCACGGTCAAGCTATCCTAATGGCTGATGATTTTCTGAAGGTTATGCGCAAGGAAATATCTTCGATTGACAAATCTCTTGACAACTCGCGGGTCAGACAATCTCCCGAAAACAGATTACTGCTGAAACCTATCATAAACACGGTGATTTTATGTAGTTGGCAAAACCTTGCTCTCCGGGGCCATAGAGATTGTGGTGATTTTGATGCGAATAACCCACCACTTGGAAACGAAGGAAATTTTCGAGCATTTCTTAGGCAAAAAATAATGAGTGGTGATGAAAAACTTCAGAAGCACTTCCAATTCTGTAAGCGAAACGCCACGTACATAAGTTGGAACATACAGAAACAAATTATTGAAGCATGCAATGATATCTAACTGAAAATATTGCTGCTGAAGTGAACAATTCAAAGTGCTTCTCTATTT